>JAODKC010000036.1:15855117-15868381 GCA_026777985.1 Mormyrops attenuatus | reverse complement strand
TATCTTTCTTAAACTTCGTCAACAGAAAGTTCATATGAACCAAAAACACACTGACGCTGCAAACAGTTGTGGCATCCGGTGTTAAAACCTTTGACCTCTGATGAAAAGAGAGAGAGCAGGAGAGTGTGCAGACCAGCCACTGGTCGCCACCCTGCAGAAGAAGCATGTCCACAGTGTTTCTATTTACATGGTATTTTCTAACAAAGCCTCAATTTGGGAGGCTTTGTTACCCTCAGGTTTTTTCTTCTGGCTTATATTGGTAGGGTCTTATAAAGGGAGGATCAGGTAGCAAATCCACTCATTTGTCTTTGTGCACCATTAACAGTTTATAAACAAATCCAAAAAAATGTGCAAGTATGAATTTCTGAGCCCTCAGGGATCTGGTGGATGTTTTGTCAGTGTGTTGGGATGTTTCTTCCTTTCCATTTGCCAGTGGTGTTTCATCATTGAAATCGGTCCTTCCCAACCATCCTAACGACCGTAAAAGTATCTTCACAAGTCGGCCCTCTTTTCATCAGATTTTGTGCTGTCGAGCGGAGACCAAAGTTGCGGGATTTGGACGCGTCTTTATCCGAAGTCTCCCCACGCTGGTGGGTTCTTGCCTTGATTAATATATGATTATAGTGGAACATTGAGACGCACAGGATGAAATAATGATGATTCTTCCACTTTAGCGTTTGAACTTCTCTTTTGTAGCTGATGCGACCTGTGCTCGCTCAACAGAGTGCAAGGCGCGCAAAGTTTTTAATTGGCACGTGGAGGGAGCAAAAAAAAAGATCAATATTAATTAAGTTAATGGGGCACCCCCCTCTTTGCGACGGGGGCTTTACATGGGTGGGGCTGCGTTACACGCCGGTCGTGTTGTTGGGAGCAGCGATCCCCGGACATGAGGGCTTGTAGGTTGACAGCGCGCCATGACGAAGAGAGAGTCCCGCTACTGGGCCCCACGCGTCGACAGCCGGCCCGCGTGCGCCGCTCGGGGAGTACGACCCACGAATATTAACAAGCGCGGAGCCCAGGGTCCCCGGAGGTCAGGGAGCAAGTCAATCATTCTCGCCGTCGCCTTGGCGAGGGGACCCAAATTAGCGGGAGAGGCTCAGCTGCCGGCAGAGCAGGCAGAGCGGCTGTCAGGGGCGGGAGCGTGTGGCGCTAATGAGCCAGATGAACAGTGCAAAAGCTCCCAAATAAAAACAGGCCGGCTGACATTTTTCATCTGTCAAAGCGGGAGATGCGCGCTCCTTGTTTAACTCTCTGCAACGCGTGTGTGCGTCTGTCTGTCTCTCTGTCTTTGTGTATCTCTTTGTCTGTCTGTCTATGTGTGTCTGTCTGTGTATCTATGTGTCTGTCTGTCTTTGTGTGTGTGTTTCTGTCTGTCTGTGTGTTAGTCTTTGTGTGTGTGCCTGTTTGTCTCTCTGTGTGTGTCTGTGTCAGTTTTTGTGTGACTGTGTGTGTGTGTCAGTGCCTGTGTGTCTGTGTGCATGCCTGTGTGTCTGTCTGTATCTGTTTGTTTCTTTGTGTGTGTATGTGTTTCTGTCTGTATGTGTTACCATGTCTATTTGTTTCTAATATTCATCCTTATTCTTTATACCCTTATGTTTGTAAATGCACAATGAATAAATTTCAGTCTTGCAAAAGTGTATTTTTATGTAAACAGCATTTATATTTAAGTATGCTTAGGGTTTGGACACACCTGAATGAACATAATCTTAGAGATGTTTTAACCTACTTGATGCTTAAATGATGTTGTCTGTTGGAATTTCGTTTGAAAACAAGTTTTAAATTAAAAAAAGAATCATGTTTTCATTTAAAGCATTGAACCACAGTGCAGTGACATAAACCTTCAAGTGCTATGATGAAACCCAGGGTCGCCACAGGAAAGACAGAGCAGGAGACGCCGCTCCTGCAGAGGATTAGATTATTAAAGTCACCAGGCTCAGAAATCGTCAATTAACTGCACCTCAGAATACAGCCCAAGTACATGCTTCAGTGACAGACATATCTCAACAGGAGCTGTTCATAGCAGACTGCGTAAATCAGGCCTTCATGGTAGAACTGTTGAAACTGTTGGGTCATGAAACACAGGCAGTGGACATGACACCAGTGGAAATCTGTCCTTTGGTCTGATGAGTCCAGATCTGAGAAATCTGGTTCCAAATGCCATGTCTTTGTGAGATGCGAAGCAGGTGAATGGATGCACCAAGTCTGCACCAGGATTATTATCATTAAAGAAAACTAAAACTATAATTAAAACATTTTCGTAAACCAAAATAAAATAAGATTCAATAGTAAAATAATAAACATTTTACTAAATGAAAATTATAAATATTGTTTTTGATACTCATTGAAATAAAATAAAAATGTCATCTTTTCTCATCGTTTTCGCTCTTCAGCTACCTTTTTATTTGTATCTCACAATATTGTTTGTAAATAACATTAATAATACGTAAAACATTTGCCCCTTTATGAGGACATTAGTATACAGCGTGCACTGTTTAAATGGAGGGTTCTCCGAAGATCACACACACACTATACATTTCTAAAACTTTCCTTCCCCAGAAATAAAATTGCTAAAACTTGTACTGGAACTAAAATATGTACAAACTAAACAGAAATACAGCTCTGGAAAAAAGATTTAGAGAGCACAGCAACATTTTTAGTTTCACTCACTTCTCAGTTCATGGGAATGCATCTGTGTAAAATATACATTTTTTTGCAAACTCTAACCTGGCTCTTTGATGCTTCTCATTGATGAAGGATTTCTTCCTTGCTTTCTGGGTCTTTAAGGGCATCTAGGAGTCCTAGCAGTCTTAACTGGCCTAGCAGTGCACTTCACACCACTTAACATTTCCCATTCTTAGTGAAGGTCACTTAATGTCATCCTCCGATTCACGAGGCACTGTTGGATAATTTAACGCTCTACCTGGCTGAGTTCTGGTCGTTCCCAGTGTCACCTGTTTCACTTTGTTCTTGCGTACTGCTTTCTTAGAAATTTCGGGCCTAGACGCAACCTGCCGCTCAGCATCGCCTTCTGCCAACAAAACCAGGATTTAAAAATGCAGATTTTTTTTTATATGAAATGATCTCTTAAATTTTTTCAGAGCTTTTTGTCCTTAAAATAAAAACTAATTAATCAACACCTAAAACTAAACTGGATTTCAAATGAAAATTTCTCAAATTATACAAAAATATAAACAAAATAATATCATTACAAAAAACTGTAAACTCAGTTCTGCAGGTGTGGTTCCCACTGTGGAGCATGTGGGAGGAGCTATGTTGGAATGCTTTGCTCGTCACACTGTTGGCAGTAGCATTGATGAGACACCGATCCAGCATAGCTACCACAGCATTCTGTAGCAGCACACCATCCAAACTCATTTGCCCACAGTTGGGCCATTATTTGTATTTCAACAGGACAGTGAACCGAATCACACCCGCAGGTCGCATTAGCGCTGTTTAGCAGAGGAGGAGCGTGATGGAGTGCCGTAGCATATGACCTGGCCCCCACAGTCACCTTACTGAAAGCCAGTAGTGATTGCTGGGGATGAGCTGGACTGAAAAGGAGCCCGAAAGTGCTCAACATATGGGAACTCACTCAGCGCTGTTGGGAAACCATCCCAGGTGTCCGGTTCAGTTCGTCTTTTAACCAAGAGAACAACCCAGGGACTTCACATTAAAATCAGACTCTTGGATAACTCTGGTATGTGTACAGTAATGTTACCAGTATGCACTGTGCCTGGCAAATAGAACAATGAACAAACATGCTCACACAGCATGCAAGCCTGTCATCCAGAATCTGAAGTGTGATAAGTTTAAGTTGTTTAAATTCTTTATGTTTTTAAATATTTTGTTTAAATGCTTTTACTGGATACGGCATGATTTAATACGTACATGTTATTTCATTGTTTTGATGTTCACGATACTAAAATGTACAAATATAAATAAAAGCCTTCTATGGGTGGGTGTCTCCAAACTTTTGGTATGGCGTATGTGTGTGTATTTGCGATATATATAAGACAATTATTTATATATATATATGTATATGTATGTATATATGTATATGTATGTGTATATGTATGTGTATATATATGTGTATATATATAATATATATATATATATATATATAATTCCCCCCCCCCCCATTTCTCCACCATGTGTAGAGCAATTGTCTTCACGCCTGTCAGACGGTGGCTTTAATCCATTCTCACACACAATTACTGTCACAAACAGGCAGCCCATTAGCTGATGAGAGACTAAGAACCTTGTCCGGCATTTTGTAAAACAGACTAAAGTCTGTCAAAGAGAATCACATTAAGATGCAGTCTTCTCCTCGTGTGACAGTATATTTTGTGTAGCCATATAAATGTTCATTTTTAAATGCAGTGCTTTCACGGACAGGCTGTTCTGTGCAGTTTTACTGTCCTTTCTTTGTTTAATTATGTTGTCTTTGCTTAGCAGGCAGATTTATAAGTAACTTGCAGTATGCTGTAGGGTTACTTTGCTGCCGATTTTGGTACTGTGTGCGGCATTTGTGTTTAGCTACATTCTGAGGACAGGACCATAACCCCCCCCAGTCATCATGAGTGCACCTGACCAGTGAGACCATTTGACAAGTATTGGTGCTATTTCTGTTATCGTTCATATGCTAGCTGGGGTCAGATTACAAGGGGCTCCCAAAAATGAGCAGGGCTCCACACGTTGAATTGATTTTAAAATTGCTATTGTTACGGCCACGGAATGTGGTAATTCCCCAAAGTGAATCTTAAGACGTGATGTGGAATGGAGGTCAGGTTTATCCTGAGCTGGACTGCAGCAAGAAGTATCTAAGGGAAGGTGAGACGACAACAGCGGACTCTTAACACGCCAACCATGTATCGCAGATGTGCATGTTCAGGTTCCTTGACCAGGTACAAAACGTGAGCTTAGGAAAATGGTATCGGAGGGCCTAGTCTGTTACCCAATCTCATGCCCTGCGGGATGGGAGTGTCTTTAATGCATTAGGCCTGTGGTCACCGACTTCAGGCCTGACAGTAGGCAGCCCTGGTCTGCTTCATGACCTACTGCTGGTCCCTGGTTCACAGTGAGACTGGCTCTCCCTCGCTCTGCCGATCATCCTCATCTCCATTCCGTCCTCGGTTTTGTTTTTGTACAGTTATACGTGTCTGTGTGTGTGTGTGTGTGTGTGTGTGTGTGTTTTCCTTCCTGGCATTGCTATGAATCTCAAAATGCTCACAGAAAATGCATCTCAAATTTAGATTTCCATTTACTTAAAATGTATTATGTTAAGGAAACATTCTTATTAATTCAGACCTGCCCCTATTGTTTTCTGCTTTGACGGCGGATGTCCTCAGTTTTACATGTTGGAGATCCTTAAACCCCAGGATTTTTTTTGGGGGGGGGGTGCTTAATGCAGGACAGTGAGGATTCCATCTTGCATTTCCAAGCCTGGCCTAAATTCCTTCCTCCACCTAATAAAAAGTGTGTGTGTGTGTGTGTGTGGATTATGTTTATGTTACATTGTGGGGACCAAATGTCCCCCACAATGTGTTAAAAACCTGTTATTTTCTGTTCTGGGGACCATTTTTCAGGTCCCCACAAAGATCTGTGAATGCAATTTCCACATAGTAATAGAGTCCCCACAAAGACATAATTACAAACCTGTGTGTATGTATATGTTACAAATATGTGTATATATATTAGTGGGTGTGTGGACTGTATTTGGTAGCGACTTTGAAAACATCCTTTTTTGTCATTAAGGCAGGTGACATTAAATGTCCTTCTGTACTGTTGTGAGACGCATTGTGGGTTGAAAGCATCTAGCTAATTGGAATCCACATTCTCATTTTTGCTAAGCAGTAGACTGAGTATTGAAGGTTTGTCTCCTATATGATTAAGGATGCTGATTCATACACTATTTTACTCTGCCGGAGATTTTCCACTAAGGGTATCCTCACGAACAACGTGAGAAATTGCACGTTTTTTGTCAGATGTGTCACAAACGATCCAATTTTTAGAATTTAATTGAACAACACGTTTGACTTGAACTACACAGTAGCAGTTTAATGACTTTAATGACTGTGAGTTTAATGTCAGCTAACGTGTCGTTATGGGGCAGCAGTTAAGGATGATTAAGGATGTGTCCTTGTAAGCCGGGGTCCCAGGACAAACTAAATAATTAACATCAACTGCTCTAGTAAATATCACAGCTGTTTAAATGCATAAAAAATACAAAAAAGTTTCCTTCAAAAGAGCTGGACTGTAAAGAAACAACAGCCTTTTAATTACCTCAGACGTTTTCTTGCAGTTAATAGGATTGCATCACAATCCGTGTCACAGGCCTGCCTTGCAATATATTTGCATAACCTTGGGAAGTATTTGAATGTGTCATCATCATTGGTTAGCTGGTATCTGCCTTCTGCAGTACAGATTTTTCTTTTCCTGGGTGGAGTTACTTTTCTGCATCTGCACGCTCTATTTACTAAGGTCCTTAGTGAGCTTAATATAGTCTTAATATAGGTCTCTGTAACGGAGATGGGGGTTCCATGATAATTAATTACTTAATTCCATATGTTGTGGAGCATCATGGGTGGTTTCCAAAAAAGCCACTGAATGCCGCAGAGGTATTTTGGCAGACGAGTAACAAACTGGTTGGCAAAACTAACTTCTCCGTCTTAGAGTGTAAATGCTTTTCCCATTAGCCCTTTGCCCACTGTTTTGGAGAGGGATTTTGTAAACAACACTTTTCTGAAAGATACAGTTGGGGTGTAGCACTGCAGCCCAGGTTCTGACATCTGCTGCTTGACTGCGTTCTGGGCTGCAACATGGGCTGACTGGTTCACCAAGGTCCCTGCTTGCTTTTCCACACAGATGGCTGCCCTACAGAGCCCCTTCTACGGAGACAAGATCAACCTGTACTCCCTATGTCAGAAGATCGAGCAGTGCGAGTATCCTCCCCTGCCGTCGGATCACTACTCTCAAGAGGTACTCATTTGCTCATGTGACACCTCGGTGGAAGCTAAGACTCCAGAAAGCTCAGCAAAATGTTTAAACGGCACAAAAGCTAATGGCCCCTTCTCAGGTGCTCATATGGTCAATCATCGTATAAAACCAGTTCACAATCTAGACCATAGTCTTGGTATGCACATTATAAATCGACTTTCATATTGTTCATTTGCTAAGTGATTAAACATTTTTATTCTACACAAATCAATACAGATGCTTCTCACTTTATGATGGGTCGACCTGTGATATTTTGACTTCAGTTTGGTACGATAGCGATGCGTATTCAGTAGTCAGCTATGAATTCTGATCTGTTCCTGGGCTAGCGATGTGCAGTACGATTTTTACTGATGCCAGGCGATGGCAGCGTCCACCCAGCCACGCTTCCAGTCTCTGTAGTGATCTCAAGCACAAACATCTCATGCAGTGTTCAACCACGCATCGTACCATATCGTGTCGTTTTTTTTTTCTGTTTAACCATATAAATTAACTTTTCAGTTACTGGTATTTAGTTAGTTGCAGTAATAATTTATTTACTTGCCTACTTGTCCAGTGACAAAAGTTATTTATTTATGTATCATATTCGTTTTCGACTTTTTCCACTTATGATGGATTCATTGGAACGTCACCCCATCCCAAGTCTAGGAGCACTTGTATTATTTACTTTTACAAAATGCACCCAATTACAATTATGAATCTAATAATAAAAACTAGTTATACATTTTATACCCAAGCTGAGAATCAGTGTTGGATCTTAATGATGTTCTGTGTGAAGGCCTATCAGATGTTGAAAGTTACATTGATGGGAATTAATGCATTGATGGGAATTAATGCATTGATGGGAATTGGCTTTAGTTTTCCCTCTACAGTATGAAATATGTGTGGCCTGGCTCAAAGTGATAGCATTGCTGGTGGAGGTTCCTAAAAAATAATCCATCCATCCATTCATCTATCCATCCATCTTCCAACCATTTATCTAGTGGAGCATCATGGGGAGGTTGCTCAAACTACCTCAGTCAAGCATTTATGACATTTATGTTCTATTGAGTAGATGTTGTCCCTCTTACTTACACAATGAAGGTGCGTTAACCTATCACTATTCTAAAGAAAGGTGCTTTTTGGTCAGAATAAGGCTTTTCATTTAAAAAGGGCACCTATGTTTTAATCAGTATATGCTATAAAGGCCTAATTATCATTGATAACAATTAATTGTAGTACGGCTAATTTTTCCCTTCCATTTTGTATCAGCTTTCTTCTCGCTCACCCATCCAGGGAGATCTCTACTGTCGGCTGCATTTGAGAAGCCTCCAAACTACAGTTTTGGTGTAAACAATGCCTCAGAAAGATGGCAAAAATGTCAGCTGCTGATCTTTGTTGTGTCATTTAATGTCTCCCTGGATTATCCCCTCCCATCCCCTCCCATTTAAACCCTGTCCGCCAAATGCATGAATATTTCACGTTTCTGCATCTTCATTGCCTGTTTCTCCTTGGCTAATTTTTCTAGACTGCCTGCATTTGCATTTCACATGCCGGGCTGATTAGGGGGTGCTGAGCGCAGCGTTGTGGCGGCGAGGGCTAGGCAGGTGGTTTCCATGGTGACCCCGTGCCGGATTTTTAATGATGATGCCGCGCGTAGCGGGTATAAATCGGTCTACTAGCAGTGTTGTCCCAGCCAGCCTCTCTCCCCCTTCTCTAAATGTGAATTTTTTAAGGGTTCCAGAGTCCGAAAGGCGTAGTGCAGAATATCCAGTCGACATGGAAATCATCAACCGATCACCCAGATTTATAAATTACTATTAAAACAATGCAAAATGCAGGTCATAAAGAGGAACAGATAGAAATTCTATAATCTGCATTTAAATTTTCATTACTTAATTGAGAAACTGTCATTTTTTTGCAAAATGCCTGAATTCTTATCTTCCCCTCTAAATTCCCCGCCAGCTAAGGAAACTGGTGGACATGTGTATCAACCGAGACCCAGAGAAGAGGCCGGACATCACTTATGTGTACGACGTTGCCAAGAGGATGCTGGACGAGACGCTCACTACCTAAGACTCCAAAACAAGAAAAGGGTCGGGGGTGAGAGATCTAGAGGGTTTCTATAGCACAGAGTATTCAGTGTCCTTTGAATGTAACCAGTGAACTTAAAGGAGCAAAAATTGCAACCAAAAAACTTTCCCACTATTCACAGGGAGGAAAAAATTGCAACGACAAAGTTCTCATAATTTTTCCCTGTGAAGAGCAGTGGGTATGCATTATATAAAATGAAGTCTGATAGCTGGATTATTGCTGTTCTCTCATGCAGAAACACTGGCTGTTTTCAGGCATGTTACCCATAGTCATAGTTTATCAGGTTTGATAAGGTGTCAATGGTTTATGATTTATTATTGTACTGTTTTAGACACATGCATGAATGTATGTGTGGATCTGTCCCCGCAGACCATCCACGTTCTTGTTCTGTGAAGTGTTGCTTGCTCATTCTGCCGGATCTCACTCAGGAGAGCGAACACTTTGAGGGTAGCGGAGGAAGGCTTGTTTTGCCTTTGTTATGCTCTCGGAGGCCACAAGCGAAGAATCCGTTTCTAAGACATTTTCCTCTTTCAATGTCTCTCCCGCTCAGATTCATGTGCATTCTCTCCCCCTGTACAGATCATCAGCTCTTGGTCTATCTGGCCACAAGTTGCTCCGGCTTTCAAGTGCAATTGGACCCGGAGACCCAGTTTAGACTTTGCAAACCTGAAAGAGCACCGGAGAAAATGTTTAAACCAGAACGACTGCAAGTTTAGATTGTTAACTTGTTAACTTATGCAAGTAACTTATAAGTAATATTATTTTTAATATTACTTATATTATTACAAGCAAATGTACGTACCATGAACATTGGTAGCCAAGGTCAAAATTAAGTGACTGTTCTGGTCATTGCTACTTTTCTGTCAATGTGTTTTATACCCAAAGGCTATGCATATTACATATATTAGATAAAGCAAGACTCGTGACACCCCCCCCCCTCCCCCACCACACACACTCACACACACTCCTGTCATCATATTTCTTGTTGCTTTAATACGATATACGATGTTGGCTATCCGACTCTAAGTGATTAGGTAAACAGGGAATCGGTTCAACGATAGATGTTAGATGTCACATCTACGTCACGTACATCACATGGTACGTTTTTATCATCTAGTCTCTGTCTAGTACTTGTGTCCTGAGCATCCTATTTCTGAATCATTCTCAAATCTGTCAAGTACAATTTGTTGGCTAGCCATGATACGTCTTGTTTGTGTTGTGTATTAATCGCTTTACGGTAAGTATTTTGCAGGTATATAGATGCATTGATAACCTGCCATGAAAATGACTAACGGCAGTTTCTGCAAAGTGCCTTGAACTGTTTATCATTGATGTTATAATTATAGCACTTGTATCATGATTATTTAGTGTATAACATCAGAGAGTGGTAGACGACAGTTGGTCTTCAGATGTATTCAAGTGTTTATTGTAATGAATGGATGTACCACGTTGTGTCGAGTGAACCAGTTTTGTTTTGGATCTTGGTAAAATTGCCTCCTGGTTGTTTAGGTGCAGCACTTTCCATATCACAATTTATGTAAAATCTCTCGATCCATGGACAGCAACCAAAAAAAACACTTTTCAGATTTGAAATGCTAGATAAAACCAATGTTTAACGAATCTCAGAACTGAGATGTCTCCGATTCTTCAGTCTTTTTTGCACCAAATAAATGTACAGGTTATCGAATGCCTACATAAATTTTCTTTGCAAAAACACCAAGGCATGACAACTTTTTCTCCTCCTCTTAGCATTCTGTACAGCTCTTATTTTGAAGCACAGAAGGCTAATTATTTATTTGTTTTAGCCCTCATGTTAGACTGTTTTATGGTTTTTCATGATACACTTTTCTATGCAGTTTAAATAAACAATTAAAAATGTACCCACTTTATCGTGTTATTTCCATTGTGCATACTTTACCAGGTGATTTTCCAGTTGTCACCACGTCATTTGCTGTAGAGGCTGTCACCCCATCATAGAGAACAGCTGATATTGGAGATCATTTTCATACCTATCCATCAATTCCTGCCGTAACATTCCACACCTGTGTCCATGTACGTCAACTGGTTCACAGACACAGAAGTCCATCTAGTGGCAAAATCATCACATTACACTCTGTGCCTGAAGAGAGACCTACTATAGTGTAACATTTAATTGTGGAGGGACCATTACCCTGTGCTTTCAACAGTTCACTCCCGTCTTCCATTCCATATTTGATCTGACCCTGCTGTCAGATGGTATTTGGTGATTGTGTTCTAATCGTCACATTTCAGAATACGCTTCCAGATTTACCCATATAGTTCCAGATTTATGTTGAGATGCTATTTTCATTTCCCTGTATATGTAAACTTTTTTTTTTTTTTTTTTTTTTTTTAAACCTGTTTCCTAGTGACATCTTTCTTGTTTTGCTATGAACATAAACAAGATCTAGCATTTCTTTTCACACCCCGCCCCCCGCAGTACAAACGAGAAAAAAAGAATCCCAGGAGTTTAAAAAAAAAAAAAATAAAAAAATCTTTTGTGCTCAAAGGTTTGTCTCTTGGAGCGGGAGATATCAAGAGCATTCTTATGGTGAAAGAGCTTGTGGTGTACGAAGTAACTTCAAACATATTAGTTTTGGTGTCAAGAAGAAGTATCAAGGGATGGCCTTAACATCCTGTATGTATTCGGCGTGTTTATTTTTTCAATCTGGTTGTTATTAGAGGAAGCCCTAAATGGAAACCTAAAAGAAACACAATTCAACTTGTCATGTTCAGTATATACAAGCACAATAATAGCTGATGTTAGCGAGCATCCTCAGTGGTTGTTCCTGGGTGTTTCTTGGTGCTCTTTTCAACCTGGTTTGGTGACCGTTTTGACAGATGAACATCCGTGGGCCTTCAAATGAAGCTGAGCTACCATGTCTCTGAGCTCGTGTGATGCAGCGACACACGTGGAACCTACTTCTCAGACCTCGCTAGCAGTGGCTGACTGGCTGAGTAAGGGTTCCTGGAGTGCTCGGAGACATATGGAGGTCGGGTGTAAGATAAGATGAGCCATTACCCCCGTTTAAGCGACAGGGTCTTTGCCTTGACGGTGGTGGGAGCAGATCAGGTCACTCCGTTTGTGTCAGGAAGCGATGGCAGGCTTTTTCTGTAGCGTTTTCACTAAAGAGTCAAGCAGAGGGCGGAGGTAGGCCTTAAATATAAAAATCTCACTTTGACACTCCTACTGTCTTTTTTTTTCCTGTTTTTGCACATAGCAGCCTGCCTTTCTACTTCCCAAGCTATACTGGCTATTTTGCGTTACACATAAAAGACAAGGGTGACGGAAAAGTTTCATCTGATTCATCTGAGTGTGTTTTATGCTATCTGCTCTTTTAAAATGCTCACACTCTTAATTAAAAGTTACCATTTTGTTCAGCTAAATAACTAGCTATTTCACTAACTCTTGAGTACTGATTTGACCTATGTGTAATATACGCTTTACCAAGTTGTGAACGTCCAACTTACCAATAACTTGTACTTATGAATGGACTGCCATAAAACCTATTATATTAAAAATTTGAGTTAAATACAATAGTTTGTAAAAATGAATGCACACGCTACTTTGTGACAGTCGTAAAAACAATGTGTGGCTTTAACGGTTTGTCAGCTCGAGGTACATTACTGTATGTTGTTACTTTTATTACTATATAATAATTATTATTAACTATTGTATTATGTTGTTTTCCGACTAATCTAAAATTCGACTTAAAAACTGACTTTGGGAACGGATCTCATTCATTACCTGGGCACTGCCTGTATAGCTATTTCAGTTTAAAAACACACTGCAAGTATGCAAATTCATGCAAAAATATTTTTTCAGGCTGGTCACACCTTTACAGCCCCCCCTCCTTCTACTTTTGCCTCTGATAGGTGCTGAAATGCAGGGCCACAGAACTTTATTACGAAACTGGTGCATTCTGAACTACATGAAAAGACACCCTTTGCTAAGTTCATCTCAAGAGCAGCGAGGATGGTGTCTTCTGGGGAGGGGAGTGTGGTGAAATGAACATGTGAAGCTCACTAAAGGATGTGGTGTTTCGTGAGTCGCTCGCTGGCCGTCGTTTAAAGAAGAACCAGCTGTTACCCTATTTGTGTTTACATAAGAAATTTACAAACGAGAGGAGGCCATTCGGCCCATCAAGCTCGTTTGGGGAGAACCTAATAGCTCAGAGTT
>JAODKC010000036.1:15834613-15855017 GCA_026777985.1 Mormyrops attenuatus | reverse complement strand
CAGATTCAGCTCAGCTAACCTCTCCTCATACGACATTCCTCTAAGACCAGGAATCATTCTCATAGCCCTACGTTGCATCCTTTCCAACTTTTTAACTGTATGTCTATACATGTGAATGTATGCAGAACTGCAACTAGATTAAATGTCACTCACAGTGCAACTTAATGCTATTCAAAGGTCCATTAGCTGCCATGTTCGTTATTGTGCCTGGTGATTGCTGTTCACCAGGCATTGACATCAGTGAACAAATTCTCCGCAAACCGAAAGGGTAGAAGTCAGGCTAATATTTTTCTGCTGGATGTTTGCGGACGAGCGCTGCTGGAACGCGACGGCGAGACTTGCGCTGGCAGCTGACGAGTGTTAAGGTGAAGGCGGTGGGATTTGTGAGATGGCTCCGTTTGGCGGAAGTGAGACTACAAAGCAGCGTGACCTGCAAAATGAAGAGGAAGCACGCTAGTTGACGTCTGTTGTTGTAAATGACAGGCGCTGCACGGCACTTGTCAGATATCACAGCAGATATCGGAGGCTCTCGATCTGAGCGGAAGTGCACCCTGCGATTGAAACTGGGCGCAACCAGAAAAACGTCATTTTTAAGGCCTAATTCTTTAAACATGTGTGAAGAAATGCTCATTTTCTAACTTTTCTGCAAGTTTTTCTGAATATATAGCCTAGCCTTAATTTACGGCCACTGACTTCATGTTCTCAGATGTAAACAGTATCCCAAAACTTATAAGGCCGCAGAGGAGCTTAGCCACGGGATTTTGATTTATCCAGTTGTTAAGCAACCTGTTCAACTGAGAATTTCACATAAATTAATCTGTATGAGAAATCGGTCTCTCTTAAATGTTGAAGTCTTGAGTATGTAAATGTCTATCATAGCCTTACAAGTTCACACTTCATTCCTTTAACCATCCCCCATATGCAGAAAGATGTGCATGAGCAATATAATACAAATTTAAGGCAACTGCGATTTACATTGGAGCAGCTTGTTTGTGTCACTCTCCCCAAAGAAAAGGAGTTTGTTCTGATTAGTTTACAGTTTACTTAGAGCATGAAGCTCCTTTGGATGTGGATGATGACATCCTGCCATCTCGTGTTGTTTACCCCTGTGGGGTTACCGCGGCGATGGCAGCGAGAGAGCATCGTTCCCGTGACCCCGAGGCACGGCATCATCACCCGGTTAACCGTCCCAAGGGGTCCCGGCGGAGGCGCGATCGACAACGCCCCCTCTAGGCTGTCCCGCGGTGCGCTTGCACCCATGGCGACGGAGATGACAGGAGCGCCGGCAGCTTGGGGAGGACTGACCCCTGGCTCAGAGGAGGTGGGATCGCGATGGGAGCCCTCCCCCCCCGTGCCTGCCGATCACAGGAAGTGCGGTGCATGTAGCGCTGAGGGTGGCGTTAAAGCAGCTTATTAGCCGCTTGCCGCCGTTTGCCTGCGAGTTCTGAGCGCATCCTTTCTCGCCTCGTCTGTCGTCTTCTCTTTGTCTTTGTCATTTGCAGACGACAGATTTGAATTCGGTGTGTGAGGGTTTTTTTTTTTCTCCCCCCTCCCTTCTCGTAATTAACTGAAATCTCTCAGTGCTGAGACAGAAAAGTGGAATTTGATCTTGTTAAAAAAAAATTTTGCTTTTCCCCGCTATCATTATGTCGTCGCCCCCCCCCCGAAGATGCTTTTCCACAAAGATCAAAATCGACTTCACCCACCAGAACTTGCACACAAAGTTAAGCTTCTTCCTAAACCATGGACAATGTGACAGTTATATAAGCAGTTGCATCATTGTAACTAGGTATTGCTAACAAGATAAAGAAGGCAACTTCCCAAAGTTGTGACAACAACTGGTCCTTTGTTTGTTTTTTTTCCTCCTTTTCCAGAGGTACATACCTCTCTGATAGCTTGTTAGCGCTAATGCAGATTGATGCGCAATCGGTGTTCAGGCCAAGCAACGGAAATGAGCCCGCTGGGCAGGAGGAAGGTTTACCGTCAGGGAGACAATGGAAAAAATTCATACTTGGGGGGGGGGGTCGCCTGTATGGCTGGGTGATTGCGGGTGGTAGCGTCGGGTGAGTCGTGAGTAGACGGGGAGCCGCGGAAATGGGTCTGTGCGGGAACACGGCCGGCCGCGGAAGGGGATGGTTAGCGAATGCGTCGCTGGCGGCACCGAGGGTCACCTCGCCTCTCTTTTCAGCCCCATTAATGTCGGAGTACAGCACAGAGCCTCATTCATTATTCATGGGCCGACAGGCAGAGGCCACCACAAGGCCTGATAAATTCCCGCTAAAGTGACAATGAGTGACAGAGCCGAGGGTTTTTAACGGTCTTCCTTTCCCCCGGACGAGCGCCAGCAAGGAAGCCAAAGGTCCGGGCTGATCCTCCGCTAATGACCGCCGTGATGTATGTGCGGCGGCAAGGCCACTGACAAGCGGGCCGCCCGGCACCGCTCTGCGGGCCCGAGCCGGGGAGAGCCAGCCGTGGGAGGCCCACCAGACAGGCCGGCGGGAGGAAGGGGTCCGGGAAACTCTTCATTAGCTGGGACGCGTGGGGTTAACCCCGGGGTTGAAGCAGCTCACGGATGGGAAGGTCAGAGAGGGACTTCACACTGAGCTGTGTTTCTCTGTAAGCACAGCTTCGCCTCCAGACACCGCCTCAGAAAAACAAGAGAAAGAGCAAATAAAACTACAAGTATGTAAAGGTTTGTCTGCGTTTTTTTTCTGGATGGAAAAGCTAATTTGCTCATAGATTTATCGTGAATCTTACACCTGTGTATTTTCGTTGACATCCAGCGGCATAGCCATCCTATATTTCCAGCTACGCCAATCAAGCATAAATCTCTTTATAATTGGCTCATCATGTTATTGGAGCCCATTGTGGGTCTTATTGGCTGACCTTAGCTTAAAAGGGCTGGAATTAAGCCGGGTTCCTGTTCCTCTTGGACCACCCACCATTCTCCCGTTTGAGATGCAACAAATATTTCTTTCGTAACTGAACGATTCGGACACCGTGCCGCATGATCCGTTTGGCCCGGCTGGGAAGGAGGCCCTCCCCAGTCCGGATGTGTTTTCAGCATGGTGAGAAGCAAGTGTTATTTTGACCTTTAGTGTTTAGTTTTGAATGTAACCGAAGCAGGTGATTATGACTTGTTTTCCCTGGGATTGGTCGGGAATACGGGAACACAAGCCCACAAGCTCAGTTCTTGCTTTTGTAGACTATCGGTACATTATGACATTATAAAATTTGACACAGGAGCAAGGTTGTGGATATCAAAGGTGTGCTGAAGTCAGCCAGGGGGGGCATCCCATCTCCTGTGCCTAAGTGGCGATCACAGATCAGTGGCATGTTAACATGGTCAGAGGCCCCCTTATATTTCCGGGGGAGGGGTTGATGGGGGTGGCAAAAGATGTCGTCTGCGGAGGGGTGCAAGGTGGCAGAGATGGTAGAAGTTGTCTATTGGGTGTGTGTGTGTGTTTGGGGGGGTGGGCAACCATAAATTTATTTAAATTTTCCTTACTTGCGGCCCCTTTTTAGTGGAGGCTCCTGCGCTTCAGCGTGGTTGAGCCCATGCATTTAAACCGCTCCTGCTGGTCAAAATATAAGAATATATATTACTTTCTGTCCCATCACTTCAGAGACCAGTCCAGTCCCAACTGTTGTCCTTCCCAAAATCCAGCATCCTGTTCCAATCCCACGTGTCTCTCCTGGGCCGGAGCCAACAATCATTTATCCTTTTTCCTCCCTGTCCTTCCTCTTCCACCCCACCCCATCCGGCCATCACATGTTAAAACTCTTGCTCTAAACTTGACAATTATTTACTAAATGAAATTCGTCAAAAATAAAAACACCCAGTGTGGCGGTTGAAAAATTAGTCTTTATTTCAATCGATTGTACTGCCTCCCATCTTCTTAGATGCTCTCCGTGATTGGACAGCCTTGGACAGAGAACCAGCAGCTGAGGCGGTCGGGAAGGTTTGCCTGCCTGTTTCTTTGCAGTCGCTCGTATGCCAGCCTATATGTTAAGTGCAGAAGTGTGAGCTATGAATAATGAATGTCAGAAGAAGTCAGCACGGCGGCCTTTGGGAAAGCTCAAAGTCACCATTAGGCTAGGGTCTGATTAGGTACTGGCAGCTTCACTCGCGGACCTCTGCTCTCACGTCTGGCCGGCAGAGCCTTTTAACGAGATTCCGCAGGACAGCCAGAGAAGTCGAGGCGGTCTCCGCGTGACCTTTCATATTAGCTGCTCAGTTTGGGTCTCGCCACCGTGAGACTTCCTCGCGCCTCGCCAACATCGCCGTGCCATTATCTCCCTGTCGTTATTGACACGGTGATTCCTTTCCTTATCAAGTGTCATGGCTGTGGCTGCTGGTTTAGTAAAACTTTTTGTTTATTCCCAGAATTCTTACTTAGAAATTGTTACACACAGGAGAAATGAGAACGGAGAACCTTCTAGTGTGATGGATGGGCACAGTGTGCGTCAATATTCAGGGGGGTCCCCATCTCCCTATTGTTGCGCAATACCAATCTAAATTTTCTCTTTTGAGGCTTTCAGCGGGTCTCATGGGCTAATCGGGGGTGTCGGACCCCCCCGGACCCCCGAAGCATTTCGCACACTGGATGGGTACATCTCAGGGGATGGACTTCTGTCTTTTGGACAGAATATAGTACCGAGGTTCCTTATTAGTGATAGGTCACTTAACTGCCTCTCAGATTTCTAAATAGGTCTTCAAATCATATTTTCATCATCCCAAATACATTGAAAGATGTCTACCGGAACACATTTTTCCCCAGCATTGTAATTTATGTAATTATAAGCATTGTATTTCTAAGACTCGAAATATGTGATGTTGATAACATCATATTTCAAATTCAGATGTTACATTCATTTTGTGAAGCGTTAATGTAACGTGAACGGTAACTTAATCAGGATAAAAACTGTCCTGCATGGGGGACTAGCCAGTGTTTTTGTTTGTAAGTTAGGTGTTAAAAATGTTACCTTTATAAAACATGCCTAATTAATTAATAGTAATTTCTAAAATTGTAATATTGTTCTAATTATATGTATGGTCAAAAATTTGTGAAATTGTTATACTGTTTGTACAATAGTTATGAATTGTAAGATATTTAAGTGTTTGACATCATTTACATTATGCCTCTTTATATTGCCTGAATGTTCTTGTGTTGCCCTTCTGGTCCTTAAATAGTCTTATTAGGTTCTTGCTTTGTTCCAAGATGTCATGTAGCTTTGGCTCCAGTCCTGCTTACTCTTGTACCTGGACATTCATCATACACTCAGCCCAGCTGCACTTATGCATAGTCGACTTCTTGACATCGTGTATGTTTGTAATGTGCTATATAGGCTCACTTCTGTCTTGCTTTGGACAAAAGTGTCTGCTAAATATGTAAAATGTAAATTTATAGGTTGACTGAGGAATGTCTACCTGCTCTTCCTAGAGAACCCGCCCCGATATAGAGACTCTCTTTACGCAACGGTGCAGGCTGACCATACCGCGGCACTCAGTGACTCAGGCGTGGAAGTGGGCAGAACCGATCTGATGTCATCAGGCCAATGTTGACTTTGATTTGAACGAGTTTTGCGGACAGGATGACCCAGCTGGGATGAGTCTGAAAGCTTTTTGGCGTGAATCGAAAATAACCACCGGACTATTCCCTCTAGAAGAGACCCAGATCTCCTCCCCCTTATCTAAGCAAGACTGGTCTGAAAGAAGCCCGACCTTTGCAAAAAGGCTTCATTTGCTTATTTCTCGCCTTCCCCTTCGAACTGGAGGCTGAAACCACAACTGGCATTTCAGCTCCATCCTCTGCCTTCTGACTTCTGCAGCTGATGTGATGGGTGCTTACTGCAAAGCATACACAAGCCCACCTATGCTCTGAGGAAGCTCAGCTGTACTGTATTCTTCAGTCTTTGCGCATTCACACAGATACAGTTCATGCTCTTGGTAAACCAGCCTCTTAAAACTAGGATTTGGTATTTACAGACACAGCATGATTTTGATCCTTTCTGATCAATGAACATGCATGTCTAAACTTCTGGTATGAACATTGTACAGGTCATTTTCATTTTACCACATTATTTCTCCCTCCCTGGTCTCCCTCTCTGGTCTCTCTCTCTCTGGTCTGGAATTTTAATTATCAAAAGCTGTACGTGAGTCTTCATATGAGAATTAAGCACCGGTTGATTTTCTGACTTCAAAAGAGTGTTAATGTCAATCAAATCTGAGCCATTAGTGCTGAATCTTCATATTTATTAATATTATTATTTATTAGCTTCTGGAGGAATTACATTCAGACACATTATTCAGTATTTATCTTGAAGTAATACTTTTTAAACAGGAGAAAAAAGATCTGTGTTTCCAGGTGAATTTAGGGAGTAACTGCGGTTTGATCATCCATCATACGGAGGCCTTAAAAACTAGAATGGTTACCATGTTCAGCAGATTGCGACTGTGACGACTGCCTGAAATGACTGCAACAAAATGATGCACTAAACTTGTAAACTTGAGGTTATGCCAGTTCTCGCTCCCGCAGCACTGCTTGTGGCTGTCAGTGAGCAATGACTCAAATGTACATTTCACCTCCGGTGTCGAGTGAAACACGCGACGCCGTGTACAATAAAAGGAAAAAGATACTGGCAAGTAACAAATACAGCGAAGATAATACCGAAAACAGGAGGCTCGAGTAGGGAAACACTGCCACCCTTTGGACTGCTATGACGTTTTCTTCCTTAGACGCAGGAGTAATAACACGCAATCATCTAAATCGTCAGGAATGTGGATCATTTTAAACTCATTTTTACCACAGTAAATGTAGAAAACAATATATAATACAGTACAAACTAAATAAGCTTTTAACTTTAATCGTGCCGCCAACACGTTAACTATTCACCGGTAAAGGGATGAGTTCGGTCTGGCGGTGGCCTTTTTATAAAAATGTTATTATGTTTCAAAAAGTGCTTACAGCTGTATGCAGTTACACCTATATGATAACTGGCCAAAATGATACTGTCTTGAAGAACAACAATGATGACGAATGCTGTTTAAGCAATGATGCCATTTTTTAAAAATATAATAACCCTTTTATATGGCAACTGTTTTACCTAACTCATCTAACAAACAACATTTTAGAAATAAAATAAACCTCTGTAAGAAAGTATATAAACCTACAACAAAATAATAAAAAATAAAGAAACAAAAATGTATCACCTGTCTGGTCATACATGCATTAGGTCATTCTTTTTGATATCAGAAAGTGAGCCATACAGAAATAAAATGGTCGTCTTCTTTCCCAAGGTTCACATGGTGCCGGTAATGTGTTGAAAGACGTTTTTTTGTGTTTTACGTTCTTGCATGACTTCAGTTTTTCATGCAAATCACTCACCAATGATAAATCTAGCACTTCCTCTATTTCATGCTTTTTCAAGACAGAGTCAGTTTTTTTTTGCAGTTTTTTTTGCAGAGTACATAATGCATTTTGCCACAGCATCTAGTAATCTGAAGCCAAAATGACTGATAGGTAACAAGGAAAATGTTAAAATCTACTTATCGATGATAAAGGGGTGGGATTTTCTTCATATAAAAAAATCCCAAATAATTAACATTCTTTCTGTCTCCACCTCGCCATACATCATCCAGGAAGAGCTGCACAGAGCCACACCCACAATGCAGTGAGGCATAAAACACTGCAGGCAAAAATAGAAGCATTATCACATAGGCTAGCAGCCAGTGAACTTAGTGCAAGGTTATCAGCCTGCTCACAGCATTGTCACAGAGAGCAATTTGGAACTTTCAGCTCACTCACACCATGCATTTCATGATTATTGTAAATATCCAAGCAGTAAAAGGGTTAATGATACATCAAAAACGCTTTAGGTATGATAAGATGCATCTTATTAAGAGCAATTACATGCTTAATAAGATGAACAAATGATCCATAACGACATGCTTAACCTTTGCTATATTTTGGTATCACAGTTGCACTTTCTTCTGAAACATTACAGGAACAGTATTCAATTCATTTGTGAATAAACAAGTAGACTGCTGATCTAAAGTCTAAGGGTTGCCAAGAAATTATATTTAAATATTGAAGCATGCTAGCTTTGTCATTTCAGTGTCTGTCCTCAAGTCACCTCAGTACTTGAAGTTACTTATATATGCACCCAAATATTTCCATCCATCTATTTTCTGTACCTGCTTGTCCTGTGTTGGGTCACGGGGGGGGGAGGGGGGGTCTAGCGCAAGGCAGGGAATAACCCAGGATGGGGCGCCAATGCATCGCAGGCACAGATGTACAGTATTTGTTGATCTCAACTACACCTTGTTTGGTTAATCAATACCTCATGAACTTAATTAACTAATTAATTGAGCTGGAAATTTTACGGATACACTGAATGGCTGGGGACCCCCCCGAGGAGAAGGCTGGGGAGTAGAGCTGTGGTCTTATATCTACCCAAAAGGTAACTTAGGAAGAGTGAAAAAAAAAAATTATTATTATTATTTTTAAAAATTATTATTATACTTTAATTTCACCTCCGTTAAGGCGGCCTTTACAAAGTAACCGGGTCTCAACAAGAGACCTAAGTATTACTTTACATTAAAAATCTTCTCGGAATGCGCACAGTTCTTAAGGGCACCATCCTTTGTAGCTCTTCAGCACAAGGCTTCCTGGGGAGAAGCTCCAGGTCACTGAATTCCTTCCTTAGGGTTTCCAGGGCTCCAGTGACAATTGGCACTATTTTTGTTTTTGTGGCCCACATTTGATTTGTTTCTATTGCCCGATCTCTGTATTTGCCAACCTTCTCTGTTTCTTTTGTTAGAAGGCACGTTTTCGCCTTCTTGTCGTGGACCGCTATGTCAGGCCGGTTCGCTAATACGCCTCTATCGGTGTTCATGGCCATGTCCCACATAACTGTGATCGAGGCACCGATGTTTGTGGCTGCTTGTGGGTCATGGTCAAGCCAACGCTCAGGCACTATGTGGCCGAGTTCCTTGCAGATCGCCCAGTGCAGATAGCCCGCCATTTTGTTGTGCCTATGAAGGTATTTGGCAGATGCTAACACCGGGTAGCCAGCCACGATGTGCTTTACATGCTCATCAAATTGATGCCATACTCTGCATATACTATCGACATCCATCTTAAGAATGGCTTTTTGATGGAGTCGTGTATTCAGTGCCTGATCTTGTGCTGCAAGCAATAAACTCTCAGTCTCTCCTTTTAGGTCTGAGTTTCGAAGTCGTGTCGGTGATGCTTCTTTACCTACATACTGTTGGTCAAGTAGCTTTATTATTATTATTATTATTATAATTATTATACTGTTTATTTGTAATATTTTTAATACTCTTATTGCCACCTAACTAGTTTTAAGCTTAATTTTCTTTTGCAGAGTATTTATTTGAATTTTTTTCTGATCTGCAATACACCCCCACCCTGTGCCCTGTGTCCATAGAGTTGTCGTGTTCTTGTGCCCTATGCCGCCTGGTATGGGGTTAGGGTTAGAGTGACTTTAAACAAGGTGACCTTGACCAAGATAAGTGGGTTGGAAGATGGATGGAGTCCTGCACATTTTCCCACCCCATCATCTCTCACTAGGTGTTTCTGTTGCACAACAAACATGCATAAACTGCAAAAAATGCAAAAAATCAGGCACACCAAAAGCAGTAAAATGTGTAATCAAACATGCAATTTATTCCTCGGTGCATTTGTCTGAGGAAATGCCCCAAATCGATCTACTTTATGGGCGCTTAGCCCTGCTATACTTTGAGAAGGCTTTATGAATCGGTTTGAACTCTCTCACATGATTTCTCCAAATTGAATGAAAATGGCAAATAAATAACCGGCCCCTGGCAGAAAGCCAAGTGGGTGAGTTTTAGTCCGTGTGCTTTTGCTTTACAAAAATGTAGGCAGTTATTCATTGTAGTGTGTGTGTGTGTGTTTTTTTTAAAGATCTGTGGCCACCCACATATATCCGGTTTGTTAGTATTGTTAAATTTGTGCTGAATGGAAAGAAGTGTTAAATATATATTTCTTGGACTGTTCCAGTTCCACTTTATTTTGTGTTTGCTTTAATGTCCACAAATTGGTGTACACTACTTTTGTTGGTTGTATAACCTTAGAGTTTTGTAATCGGTTTGCAAGAGTGATGAATATAATATTTAAGTCGGCGTTCTACAGTGGATTTTTAAAATCTATCTGTACATCAGATAGGTGCATCACAGCTGGCAAGTTATAATGTTTTCAAATTAGAGTGATGCCTATGTAGGTTTTTGATGGCTGATCTTCTCATCGACCCTCCCCACAAACATAAATAGCTTTTCAGGATGTGGTACATGCAAGAGTGTTATGAACTATCATGAAATTCAGTTTTCAGGAGATTAAGTCCAAGATAAACGCTGTCTTAGGGAAACTTTGTCTCAACTGCAAAGTTACATGGTTTCCAGGCACTGCACACAACATGATAATGGACATACAGATTTGTCTACTCTGTAGCAGAATTGCTGATGACTAAACAGAAGGTACAGGACCGATCACCACAATACAGTGGTCAAAACGTGACCATCCCCAATTGCATCCCCAGTGTACGGTTTTGATTCCGACGCTCAGACCTTTGCATGAGTGAAACTGATCTCAATGTGAGAGCCTCAGATCAGAATCAGAATTCTTTCAAAAATGCATTTCATTTGAACCACTCCCACCACCTACATAATTTTTCCTTCAGGTATTGAAATGACTCAGCTTGGAAAGTTAATCTGCCCATGACAGAGGAATGAAAAACTCAATAAGCTATGCGGTAAGTAATACCGAAAGTATTTTTACATTCATCAGACACTTTTAACAATGTACGTTTCAGAAAGCTGGATAAGATAATCCCTGGAGCTACTGGGCTTAGAGGCCTTGCTGAAGGATCCAACAGTGAAATAACTCGGCCGACCCTGGGACTTCAATCAATGACCTTCTGAGCATAGACGCAGCATGCAGACCCACTAAGCCAC
This sequence comes from Mormyrops attenuatus, assembly GCA_026777985.1. Lineage (NCBI taxonomy): Eukaryota > Metazoa > Chordata > Actinopteri > Osteoglossiformes > Mormyridae > Mormyrops > Mormyrops attenuatus. Next base: position 15,844,021 of record JAODKC010000036.1, on the reverse strand, counting down.
AGATCAGACATGTTATTTCATTCATTTAGCAGTTAGATTAATGGCAATTTTGTGTTAAAATGCTAACAGTACAAATGCAAATGAAAATATTTTAGCAGTTTGCCGTCACACAAATACATTATGATATTTTCCACATAACGCAATTAATTTGATATATCGTCAATAGATATAATCTGTGCACATCAAACCAAGAACACATGCACTTGAAAAGATTTGTGTCAGCCTGTGCTACAACAATTTCTAAACTCTAAACAATGTTTACACACACGATACCCATTAAAATAAGCTATCAAGTGGGTTGTTTCATTCGCTATAACTCATACCTGTGATATCAACCAAAAAGTAGACTAAAGGCCCAACCGATGTTTGCTTTTAGGAAGGTTAATTTAACTATCTTAAAGTTTCCTCATTAAGTTCAGTTGGAGTGGCTGGGCAATAGTAAGTAAAAGTTCGACAGATGAGAAACGAGACAAACGGAACTGTGGCGCAGTTGAAATGCAGCTTCCTGTACAGAAGGCCTTACGTAAAGTGCTTTAGGTTAGATTTGCTTCTGCAAGTCAAGTAGCGAGACTTAGGGTTGGGGAAACACATACAGGAAACTGTGCACTCTGATAAGAAAGGCAAGAAAACGTATGTGAAACTTACCATTCTCAGTCTTCAGCAAAAAATAAGAAATATATGTTTTAGTATATAAATATAACGTCTAAAAAACTGATTTATTGTACAATTTTGTCTTCAACAGGACGCATGGTGTGTCATTGGCTTGCTCTGATCTCCTGGACATGGCTGGACTTCCTGGATTTCTAATCCTGTTGGCTGTTATCCACTTGGGAAACAGTAAGTCATTTAAAGCATATTGTCAAAGTATAGCATTGATCTATAATGTAAACGATAGAAATTTGTTTGAAGTTCCTGAAACTCCAATAATTCTCATTGGTGTGCTAATGTGACTTGTGGATATGTTACATAAATTTGGCTATATGAAAGTAACAGAAACAGACAATTAACTGCATTGTATATTCATTTTCCTAATTAAGGGGTATGATCGTAAAAGTTTTAATAAAGTCGTTACAGCTGTATACTTGTTTTTTTGGCAAAGTGTACAAAATTGCACAGGTTTCCTACAAAAATATTTGTAAAACAGCTATAAGATGTAAGAGGGAAGGAATTAAATTAATTCAATATTACATGTAGTTAACTTAGCTAGGGCTTTACGACTTCCGCAAGTTTCAGTTTTGAAAAATTAATGGTAGACGTACTTTGAATTTGAGACAACGAGCAAAAAGAGAAGTGTGCATATGTATAAAGTTTTGGTACGAGCTCAGAGACAGCTAATACATTTTCAGTAAAGTACATTTTCTCTGCTCATTAGCAGAGATTTCTCTAAGCGCAAATTATGTTTGTCTACTACAAACTGCATTTACAAGGCAGAGAAGTCGGAGATTGTCAGATAAACTGGGTGTGCCATTCCATTGCTATTTTAATCTCGATTTTATACTGACATGTCAGTCGTCGGATCACAGCTGATGTTTCATGTTACATGTTTTTACTGTGTCAAATATATGTTTGTTTGATGTAGATTTTTTTTGTTCTCTATAATTTTTGTTCATCTGAATTAATAGTAGACCAGAGCATAAAATGCGCAATAGGCCAGTTATTTAATTTGATCCATGGGGGCTGAAGTGCAACATCAATCACGTAGTTACTGGTCATGTGAAATACAGTTTGATATCTGGACGTCTTACAAACCATGGTTACGGTCTTAGGTCATATACTTTATGAGCTCCTAGTCATGCTATACTTTGAGAAGACTTTATGAATTGGTTTGGATTTGGAAGGTATGTGTGTGAGTAAACTGTGCAGTGTCTCAACTTATGCAAAGATCAATCAATTTTTATAAAATTTTATGTACATTTATGAAATCTTGTAAGAAAAATAGTGACTGAAATCGGAAACAATCGTTATTTTTAAAATGAATGCTTTCTTAGAGACGAAAAAGTTTCTAAAACGATACACTGAACTTTTTCATTTTCTGTGTGTTGTCTTCCACTGACCAATCAGTATAGAGAATAACTACTGCCGCTTTTCATAATAATAGCTTTCGATAGTGCAATATAATACTTCCTGCTCTCTATAAGAAGGAATCGACACATATAGGAAGGCATTTTCTGATTGTTAATTTTCATTTTTAGGCAGATTCCTACAAACTTAGTAATTTGTATCGCCTCATGTACAATGAGCAGGCATTACAATTAAAATAAATGAGCCTAACTACTTTAGGTCTGACTCCTAAGAAGCTTGTTAAAGTATGGTATAGAACATACCAGACTGAAAGTAAACCTACTGCTAATGTGTGGTTAAGCACATGGCAACTTGCAGCCCTCCTAGCTGAACTAATATTTTTGAAATAGTACAACCCCTGGTTCCTTATTACTTCTCCAACATAATTTTCACGCTATAATTGGCGATGCAATTTTAATAGCAAACGTTCTTTTAATCTAATTTGAACTATTCTTCCAACATGATGTAACACTCCGTATGCTGAATACGGCCTATAGCCATTACCAAATTCAGCCACTAGTTCAGTTGGTGATTGAGATATACTGTTGGTATATTTGAATTAGCGAGAGTTTAGATATTCATCATAACTGATCACGTTTAATAGACATTTCTTCTAGAAATAATATATGATAAGGTATCATCCTGAAAAAGAGATATAGCTAGCAACGGACAATGATATTCCATCAAATTTTTGTTCAGCCATATCACCAGCTGAGAAGAAAAATGCTAATATATCATTTATTATAAATTATTAAATATTTCGTTTTATTCTGGTTTTCTGATTGACTATATTGCATTTGGATTTATTTATTGACTATATGCGTTTGGAGCAAAGTTTCAACGTTGTTTAATTAAAGATTGTTTATCAAGGCAAACTGATATCTTGGCAGAGTTATTCTTATAATCGTATTGCTGAGTATCTATCTATCTATCTATCTATCTATCTATATACATATATGCACATTTAAGTATTTTTATTCTTTAAATTGTGTAAATTTTACACAATTACGTATGTATAGTTGTGATGCTGTCTGACTGTTAATTATTTTACACTCGTCTTCTGATCTTGTCAATAGCACCAGCCCTGAAGTCAGACCACTTCCTAATTCCATTTTGAGATAAACTTAAGCCTGTTCTCTCATCAGCAGCAGCTTGCTAAAATGGTAAACGAAAAAATAAAATGTCAGAAAGAGGAAGCTTCAAAATGAAGAAGTTGGCTGTCAAAGGGACTCCACAGTAACGAAGCGTCTGGAGAATGAAACATTTGTACATTTGGCTTCCTCATGATTGCTTTTTGAAAAAAAAATGTTAAAATGTTCATGTCAAATACGCAAAAATACTTTGTCACAAAAAACCATATCGCTTATGTAAATATATAAGTTATTGAAATATAAATGTATTATTATTTAATACAAATACCATGAAAAAGAGGGGTAAGTTGCCAGTATGCAAATAAGGAGCAGAACTTAAGAGACACGATAATTCAGTAAAGTAAGGAAAGCAGCTCATGTGACAGTGGGAGTCACAGAAATGGGTAATCAATCAGCTTCAAGTTGTCAAAAACCATGTTTATATATCTGACCATTTTTTAAGATAAAAATGTAACATGTGTATGATGTGATGTGTATGATTATCTGTGAGTCATTAAGGAATGTAGTAATGCATCTTCGCCAGTGGAAGAAATTATCTTAGTGCTTCTTAAAATGTTGTGGCAGAACCGGAACGTACCTTTGCAAAGAGATCTAGAGAAGGACAAAAAGTCAACAGATTTTGTTTTATGTGAATAACTATGATAATCCCAAGAAACATGTTTCTTATACTTTGTAATTGGGTAAGGGGTAAAACCTAGTCAAGGGGATCTCAAATTGTATACTACAGATGCATAAATTAAGTAAAAGCATGGCTATCTGAGAACTTTGGAACTTGACTGAAATACATCTCCATTACATTTCATAATTTAGCAGATGTTGTTACTCAAAGAGATGTACAGCTGAGAAAGGGGGGTCAGACAGTCCCCCGAGCAATCAGGGTTAAAGGCCTTACTGAAGGGCCCAATGATAAAATCACTCCACCAGCCTTGGGATTTCAACCACCAACCATCTAATCACAGGCACAGCCTAACCTGAAGAGCCAGACACGGTTTCTACACATACATTCAGGCATATGTGTTTTTGCAGGCTTTGTGCTGGGTTTATATAACATAACAGTCCTTGTGCCAAAGGCCAATTATTAATTTGTATAGGGGATAACATGACTCTCATATGCTTGCACTGATTCCATGATTTTCATCCTTTTACATGTTTAAGCTCCGAAGATTGGGACCCAGACAGTTTTTGGATTGAATTAATTTGGTTGTGTTTTATAGTATAGATACTATTAGTTTGTTATCTCAAAATAGATTGAAAACCTGCTTCTGTGCACAACCCACTAAAGACCCATTTATTTCAACATGTCTAACAAATCTGTACACCTTAAACACCGAATTTCCCCTTGGGATCAGTCATACAGTTTTTTTTTCAATGGCTTTGGCACATTCCATGCAACATACTTTATATTCTCACAACCATAAGAGCATTTCTCAAAACAGTTCATGCATATAGCACAACACTAAGGTTTAGCTGCAAAACTTAACCAAAACAATAAGTTCACACCTCAAAAGCAAATTCCACCAGTGAAATAGGGCAGTGCCACCAAAATGAGATGTACAATCAACATAGTTTTAACCACAAGAGTCAAAATGCTTTGATATATTGTCAGTATGTCAGTGTAAGTATTCTTCTCCTGAGTACCATAATGCTGAAAGATAGTCAGTTCCCACTTTCACATTGTCACTGACTGGTCATTTTTCATTAGCAAACTGATACTTATTCATGTCAAAGACATCAGTTTAAACACTGCAAGGCTCTACATTACAGTATGTAAAGTTCACTGGCAAGAGAAAGCACTCGCATGCACATGTGACTTATTCAGATCTCAAGACGCAGTACAATAGTAAACGAATAAGTCACACAGCACAGTATAACACAAAGACAGCAAAATGGCAACACAAGGACAACAAAATCATGTACTGAAACACAACAACGCCATGCCACTGCAATTTATGGAACATATTATTAAATCTTTTTGAAAGCTTGGTTAACTGTTTTGCATTGTGGTGGCTAACACGATGGTCACATACATATGTAGTTTTGGGGTTAAAATTATTACAGTGGGAAACTATATAATCTATTTTGACCAACAAGACTAAAGCCACTGAAACCAGTGCCCACTGATGACAATTATACAAGACCGTTTGCAAACATTTGGAAATTTGTGTGAAGCGACAAGAAATGATGTTCTGCAGAGCATAATTGACATTATAGTGTGGGGATTATGCTTCTTGTTTTGCAAAGGTTAGATGTCATTTGAGAAATGTACCAAAGTAATCCAGATAAACTGTGATCTTAATATTAAACTGGACATAATATTGTTGGAGGTTTAGCTCACATGACCATCAAACAATATCATTTATCTTTCCTTTCTGCTTTGAGTGTGAGCTAAAGACTGCTTCCGATGTCCTGACACTGGAAATTCCCCATGACTACATTTTATATGATGCCTTGCAATGCTATTAGCAAATCGCCTACATGTCATCACTAAACTCATCAATATGGCTACCAAGCAACCAATGACAGATACATTTGGACTCTAGCTAACAATGTATTAGATCGGGTTTGATTTTATTTCGATATAAATGTTAGACACTGCAGATGATAAAGAACTGCATTACTTGTATGTTTGCAAGAAATATTAAATGCATTGTCTTAACTAGATAATTCATTTTTAATAATTAACATTAGTATGCAAATAGATGCTGTCATATAATACATTACATTTTTTGGGTGATAAAAGCCAAGTGGTTCAATAAAGTTGTAGTATAGCAATGGGTAACCAATGAACAATACTATTATTTATATACAACACATTCAAAATTTTGTGAAGCCCTAGCAGTGACAGGCAGGAAGATGATTAATAGCACACAGCCTTTTTCCAGGACTACATATATAATTGCACGTATAATTCTACAGAAGATATTTATTGTCAATAGCTGAAATTTGCACACTTGGAAAACCACGAAAATTGTTTAAAAACAGATTCGCATACAAAATGCTAAGAATTTTAAAGGAGAATATTTTGATCAGAAATATATAAAGTGTGGCCCATGTTAGCAGTGAAGTTACTCTCTACAGCCCAGAATGCATTTCCTTCAAGGTGCAGCTTTCCACTGCGGCCTTCTTCAGTTAGACAGCTGAGCCTCGCCTTGCAGAAAGCGTGCAGCTAGCAGGCTTCCCATTGAGAACGGAGCAAAACCACATCCTGGCACCATTTATTGTTTCTTCAGAAACAGACTTTCACAGACAGTTGTCCATTTGCGAACTTATACAGCACCGGCAATGTGTATACATGGGAGGTGGCTGTCTTCACTACTTATAAAAATGATGATCAAAAATTTTATAGTTCGTTAGATTCGTTTTAGTTCTTTAATAAGCATCTCTATTTTGATATTTTGCTGAAATATGTATCCGAGGTATACCTGTTTTAGTGCTGCTTTCAATGTGCCTAATTAGGACAGCTTAGATTGGTTGCTTACACTGAAATTGACCTCTGCATGCACCTTAGATTGTTGAGATTACATTTGCCACCCCTACTGTCCAGATTTAACACACACAAAAGTGTCTGATTATAGAATTTCAAACAAAAATTTTAGCTGTTGTTTAAAATCAAAAGATGTATGTAGTGTATGTCATAAAAAAGCTGTTATTTTATTTTTCTATATATTATTTTTTTCCTTAAATGGTTGAATGAGAGATCCATTTCAACTACAAGGTCCAGTAAAGAATCATTAATTCAGTCGTTTATAAAGAGGTGAGGTACCTTCAGAGTGACGTAGGAATTCAGAATGAAAACATAACATTTAATGAAAACGGACTAAATTAATGACGACGTTTGTCTGATCCAGCTATGATTTAGTTGTATTGCAGCTATTGTAGTCTGTTTAGGAGCTGTGGCTGAAAGTTTTCATTATTTTTTAATTGGCATAGAATTATGATTTTAGAGGCCTAAATAATATACATTTAAAAATAACATTCATTTCCATTAATCAGCTATTATGTAATTAAGCAATTTGTTTGCACAACTAATAATAGCTTTTCAGAAGACTCATCAGCCAATTTGCATATTAATTCACAGTTATAAAAACATAGCAATGAACATTATACATTTTTAAAATGTTACATTTTTCATTTTCAGTGCAGCTTTAATATTATAGCAGTAAGTTGCAGTATTTTACATTAGTAATTTTCAAACATGTATGTTAATGTGTAGCTTTCAAAGTTGAAACCAAAAACAGCTAAAGAAAACTACGCCATACATCAGCTTCTCAGGAAGTTGTGGCTAAGTGTTGAAATAGTGATCTGTCTACAGAGCTTGCTGCTATGGTAACCAGGTTATGCCACTTAGGGAGCCTGAAGTTACTAACCACTTCTATCAACACAATTTTCCTTTTCAGCTTTGCTCTGAAGAAATCAACATAAGTAGTTGAAAGACAATGAAAAATATCCAAAAGCATGTAATGCATGTATAAATGTGTGCACATGATCCTTTCGTAACCTGATTCCTGGTTTGGTCTAGAGGTGCTGACTCCAGCATTTATTTATTAATAGGCAACACTTTGCCTATTTCTTAACTGTCTAAGTGTTTAAATGCATTAAGACAGAGTGAGGTGCTTAAAATCTCCCACCAGCTGACAATCTTTTCAGAGATAAAAAGGAGGGAAACCTTTCCCCAGTAATTTCTCAGTTAGCAAGTTTTATAAACAGTGTGGGACTTTTTTTTACCCAAATAGTGTATTATATTGTGCATATCATGTTCTAAGTTGGGCAGCATGGTGGTGCAGTGGTTAGCACTGTTGCCTCTCAATTCTGGGACCAGGGTTTGAGTTTCCACCAGGGTTCCATGTGTGTGGAGTTTGCATGTTCTCCCTGTTTCATTCAGGTAGTCTGGTTTCCCCCCCCCCCCACTGTCCAAAAACATCTTGAGGAAATTGGAGTTCCAAATTTGCCCATAGCTGTTAATGGTGTGTGAGTGTGCCCTGTAATAAGTTGGCACCCCATCCTTGAGTACAACAAGTGGTTTCAGAAAATGGATGGATGGATGTTCTGAGTTTTATGTATGTAGCAATCAGAGTCAGACAATGACTGGAGCAATTGAGGTAAAGGGCTTTGCTCAAGGGGCAAATGGTGAAATTGTCAACCATGGAATTTGAACTGGCAACCTTCCAATTAGAAGAACAGCATAACCTATGGAGCCACAAACTGCCTTCATAATGATTAAAAATAATGAAGATAGTCCAGTAAACTGCTTGGGGCGTTATGGTCTAATCCTGTTGATATTTAATTGAAACACTTTTTTGCATTTATAGAAGCAAGATGAAAAATTTTAAATACTTTTGTGACCAGTGTCATTAGCCATTTCAGCTTTGCTCTGAAGAAATCAACATAAGCAGCTTTCTTTTTTTATTTAGAGGTGCTGACTCTATTACTAGCATTTTTATTTGAAGATAATTTGACTTTTATTCTATAAACACACATATGAATAGACCAAATTGGCAAATGCAAAACATTTCCTAATTGTCTAAGTAGTGTTTCATAACCCAGTCCTCAAGGGCCCCCAGCCAGTCCATGTTTATGCTCCTACTGGGAGCTGGGAGGGAGCAAAAACATGGACTGTCTGTGGGCCCCTAGGACCATGTTACAAATCACTGGTCTAAGCAGAATTTAAATGCACTAAGGCAGAGTGAGGTCCTTAAAAATCTCCCTCCAACCGACAATCTTTGTAGAGATACAAAGGAGGGAAACCTTTCCCCAGTCATCTCTCACTTGGCAAGATTTATAAACAATGAGGTACTTGTTTATCCAAATAGTATATTATGATACCGAATGGGCCATGTTTCATGCCTCCATTGTGGAGGCGGCTGACCGGAGCTGTGGCCGTAAGGTGGTCGGTGCCTGTCGCGGCGGTAACCCCCGTACCCGCTGGTGGACACCAGCGGTGAGGGATGCCGTCAAGTTGAAGAAGGAGTCCTATCGGGCCTTTTTGGCCTGTGGGACTCCGGAGGCAGCTGATGAGTACCGGCGGGCCAAGCGGAACGCGGCTTCGGTGGTCACTGAGGCAAAAACTCGTGTATGGGAGGAGTTTGGCGAGGCCATAGAGAACGACTTCCGGATGGCTCCGAGGAAATTCTGGTCCACCATCCGGCGGCTCAGGGCAGGAAAGCGGTGCAGCATCAACACTGTTTATGGTGGGGAT
>JAODKC010000036.1:15755950-15787953 GCA_026777985.1 Mormyrops attenuatus | reverse complement strand
AGTGTTGCGCTTGACCGGAGAACTATGAACGTTTCCGTGTGCGCGTACGCAGAGTGGAAACGCGAGTGTTGCGCTTGACCGGAGAACTATGAACGTTTCCGTGTGCGCGTACGCAGAGTGGAAACGCGAGTGTTGCGCTTGTGCTGAGGAGTATAAACCAGCCTTGAGAAACATACGTTTCTAACGAGCCTTTTATAATCTATCCACTGATAAATGTCTTCCTGAAGACTGTAATTTTTACCAAATTAAATACGTTATATCCTGTGGCATTACAAAATATCTATACATTTTATATATGCAACATGCAGATATCTACATGTTAGATGTACCTGTCTGACCCAAGTATAAGTTAATATTAGCAGAACATTTATATTGTTAACAAAAAATACACACGTTAGACTTTTATCACAGTCCATTGCACTAAATAGGCCATTCATTCTTATTACAATGCTCTACAAAATGGCAGCCTAAATTTCAGTTTCGGTTGAACTCATTAACTACTTGAAAAGTGCTGAAAAGCTTACAGCAAGATAAACCAATATTAAACTGATATTTAGCTAACTGATGACTAATATAAAGGAGAGTGGAGGAAGTATTTGTAGCATAAGCTATTTAAAAAGCCAAAAGCCAGCAAGAAATCTGGACAGAAAGAGCATCTGTCCAAATGAAGGAGTCTTGCTGTAATCTCGGCCATTCCTGATGTCAGGGCGATGTGCAGCTGCATGCAATGTGATGCACTCTCAGGCCTGATAGCACTGGAATTGCCCCAAGGCACAAAATAACTACCCAAACCACATACAAAACAAGGTGTGATAGCCGTTATAGATTGTAAGCCCCTTAATTATAGATCTGAAACAGGCAGCAAAGCTCTGAAATGTAATTGGACATCATAACTGTAGATGTGGTTCGTATGGTAGTGTCAGCACATTAAATAAAGGGCTCCCACTGGCTGGAAATGAAAAACAGACACATAAACCAAGTAGTGAGAGGGTCTCTCACGACACGGCTCCCCGTCTCCGATCGGCATCTCCAACTTAGAGTTACTCATATGCTACATGGTCCAATCATATGACCAGCAAACAAACCTTCAAACAGAATACAGGAGCAGAACGAGAGCCCCCTTTATGTTTTCACCTATGTGCAATACCACAGATTCAGAGACAGAACCAGCTGAACCCACTGAACATCAACCAGCTGATCTGGCAGATGAAGAAGCAGCAGTCACTGCACCACTCTTGCAGTCATGTTATCTCCTACATGCAGAGAGAGATTTATCATGGATGACTGAATAAAAAATATGCATTACCCTGAAAAATTATTTTTGCATTCTAAATAACTACAATCTCGTACTGATGGATAGAGCACCTTGCAACCCCGGAGTCCTTGGCACCAGCTGCAAACCGAAGTTTGAAGACCAACTTTAAAGACCTGCACAAAAGTAAAAGTAGCCTTGGAACAAAAAGACAGCCATTAGCTCATGCTCACTGTTTTCCCCTCCTCCATCGAGTACTGACACTGTAGTCATTCAAGCTTGGCAGAAATATGGAATGATTTGGTGCCCAGATGCCCTATCCAACCATGACACACAACCCCTCTGATGCCCCCCACCAAGCGTCTTTTATTCCCCCCTCCTACATCAAGCCATCCGTTACCACCTACTATTACTTAGATTTCATCCAGACCAAGGAAGACCACCCGGTAGAGAGGTGGCAAGATGTCTTGATAAATAAATGTGCAGCTGACTGAGTCTCCATCTCTGGCTCCTAAAGCAACCAGCCATTGAGCGCAACAAAATGCACCTTCCTGCGATTCTGCTGCGACGACACCGATTTGTGGGTGAATAACCGTCAAAGGCATATTCTAAGGCAATGTTCCATGTGCCAGTACCCATTAGGTCATGACTGCATAAACATCACAATCCTTTTCCTGTGCACACCACCTCATCCATTACTCCGTACCGCATCCAATTACACAGCTCAGCTGCAACTTGGCTCGCCGTGTCACTGGTCACTGCCACACGCGTGCACGCGGCGAGATCCGCCAAGCCCCAATGCTTTGCATGCCCTAAGGCTGCATTTGTTTGCAGGCTGCATAACTGTCATCATCTGCTCAGGAAGTGTATAGCTCGGGTACCTCCCTCATCCAGAATCTGTGTGTGTGGCTCAGTCAGTTTGGATCACATCTTCCTTAAAATCCAATGCGTAGGACAGGATGTTAAAATAAGAAAGGATTCTGAAGCACCGACTCAGCGGCTCCCACAGACATACCGATCCTCTAGATAGTAACGATGACACACAGGAGCCTCTCTGTTTTTGTTTGTTTCGTTTTTTTTCTCGCAGCCATGCTGGTACGTGGTTTTGTCTGTCCAGTCTTGCACATAGCCCCGTGATTTCCATTTGAGTCATATTTGTGTAGGTGTGCAGACACTGCACTGCACGCTGGGTCCATTTGTGGCTCTTCGTACTTTGTTAATGTTTGGTAACTCAATAAACAACTATTAGCTTCCATGGCAATCTTAGTTTTAGGCTCCCCACGACTGACCTTAAACAACCGCCTACGACGTACCACGTGGTAAATCTGAAGAGTTGCCCCCCCCCCCCCCACTCCATCAACCCTGAACTCTAAACAGACACTCAGTCTCTGTAATGAGGGCATTACCTTCACTTGTATGAAGAGTTGAGTGGTTTCGTAATGAAGCACCTTTGAAAAATTAGTATGGTGCTAACATGTGGTCAGTGTCTGGGAAAAAAAATAAAGACCAAGACAGTTCAAGTGAATTGCACATAAAATGCTTAAAAACAGAATGTGTAAGTAGCAAGTGTCAGACCTTGAATAGCTAAGCTATTCTTGTAACAAGCATGGTTATTTGAGCATGCTTAATTAACTGTCATCAGTGAAAACGATACACCTATTCTGGATATAACGCATTTTGGGTGTTTTTCCACCGCACCAAGTACCATACTTTTGGTACTTTGAGAAAGTACCAAAAGGACGGTACTTCAAGGTTTTGATTTTCCACTGCCGTAAAACTGCACTGAATGACATTATACGCGAGGCGGGGTTTTTTGTACTGAATTCAAAAAATGGATGTAGTATATTATATGGTTTGGCGATGTCCAATATTAATACCAACTTTGCATGTTATGCACATACAATTTTTACATCACTAGTCAGCTATAATAAAATTAGGCTTTTTCTTGCTTTCAGTTCTGTATGGACATTATTCTGGGGGTTAAAGTTTCGCTAAAATATTTTTACTTTTACTCTCATATGAAAAAAAAAAAAAAAAAAAAAAACTTAGCAAGCTTTGCAATTTTAATTCTTATTCCTTTTATAGATTCTTATATGTTTAAAAAGCAGTTTAAAGTTTACCTCTGCTGCTTTCGCATGAACCCTGCACGCTGAGACAATTCTCTGAGATAATCATAATCATTTTCATCCTTGCTGTTTAAATCACTCAAAGACGGGTTTGTGAGAAATTTATGAACTCCTCTCTTGTGTTATAAATACCCCAATATATATTACAGCAAAATCACATCGCTATATTTATAATATTAATTTATTATTTATTTATTTATTTCTTGTCATGCCATCTGGATCTTTTTGTTGTATGACTTCTTACAACCAAAGCACATTTTTCTTTTACTTTGTTTATCATTATTTGTTTTCAAGCCGGCATTTGTATTGGTGGTACCACGAGTCACCAGCAGACCACCCGTGGCACCAGTGAGCAGCGTCTAAAATTTAATTTTATCCTGTTGTTATTCTTCTTTAATCACTTTTGCATTAATATAGATTTGAAAATGACAATATCTAAAAAAAAAAGCATTTAAGACATGTTATTTATATGTATATACCTTTGCTCTGTATATACACCTTTGCTAATTGTTGCATGTTTTTTGTAATGTCTTCTAAAAGCACCACCAAGGCAAATTCCTTGTATGGAAACATACTTGGCTAATTTTATTCTGATTCTGATTATACATGAAGTTTAGATAAGTTTAGGAGGGTGTTTCAAACTGGTAGCCCTTCGTATGGCTCAGTACCTGTGAAGTAGCTCTCAGTTTCAAAAAGGTTGCTGACCCCTGATCTAGAGTAACTGAATCTTCTCAATTTCTTTCATATAAAAGAAGAATACAGGACCCAATAATTAAACTAGCTCAACCCCCAACAAGAAAAGTATAAAGCCATTTGTTCATTTAGTGGTAACTATTTCTGGGGAACCTATTCATATTTGTTATATAACATTGGCTCAGTTAATAGGATTATAAAATGAAAGTAATGTATTATTTGTTTTTTGTTTATATTATAATTGACCAACTGATTGAAATCACATTCTGTGAAAGCCAGAACAGAACAGATCCATTAAATGGGGAATGAATGAATACAGCTTATGCATATATATATTAGGGCTGCCAAAGTTAACGCAATAATAGCGCGTCAATGGGAATTCATTATAACATGACTAATTTTTTAGATGCCATTAACGCATGTTCCGTCGGATGGCAGCTCGGGAAACATAATGAACAAAGAAAAAGGTATTTTGAATGGCAGGATCAGCTTCAAAACTCTGTCAGATGGGTCCATCGACAAGACGAAAGTTATTTGCACTTACTTCCGATGTGAAATGAGTTACCACCGAAGTACATCAAGTCTTAAATACTATACCAGGCTATGGCTCTTCTTAGAACGATAGACGCATTCGCATTTTCATGTCTTAACATATTATGATAATACTTTCGTAAATATAAAAAATTTATTTATGGGTTAATATTATTATTTTTCATTTAGGTATTTCTTTAGCTATATGTATCGTGCGCTTCTGTGATGTCTTAACTGCATAATTTATCTTCCTCAAAATCATTCTCTACGAGAGTATGTCTCTGGTCAAATGGTATGCTTTCCGGAGTTTTCCTCAGTGTCCGAGATGGGATGTATGCTTATTAAGTTTATTGGGATTCCTAATTCTTCCTAATAATATACTTTTCATAGTAAATCATCACCATGCCTTCCCCGATCTTCGTAAAATTATTATATTTTCTCCGATTTACATATTATAGCCAGCTGAGTTCGGAGTGGTGAGGACATTTTGCACTGCTCAGTCAGCATAGTTACAAGTAGGGAAGTGGAGAGTGAAGGGCAGACAACTGCAGAGCCAAACGAACTTGGGTGATGGTGAAGATAATCGCTACAGAATTTGTATTTGTACTTCTTGTATTTCTTTATTTATTGTAAGCACTTGAAGTTTGTTTTTGTGTTAAATGCATATATCGCATTAAAAATCATATCTCAAACCCTCTTCTATATCCATTGGGGCTCTTTGTAAATCTTGGGACAGACATTTAGGATAAAATGGCTTTTTGCTTTAAAAAAATGCTGACCTCTGATCTATACTTAGTTATATGACTAAGTAATATGTAATATTTAGCAGGTCAACGTGCCGATCTGTTGTTGGGCTTGGGGGGTTTTTCTTAAGTGATGAAGGGTTTCCGATGACCTTTGGACAATCTTTGTTGTTGTTTATTGTTGGTAATTGATTTCCAATAATAAATGCATAAATTTGCATAAAGCAATCATGCCTTGCCAACTCTAATATTGATAAGAATATTAACACTTGAAAAAATCCCTTAACGGTAAATGCAAAATGTTGAAAAATTCATGATTTAATTTGCAATTAATTTGTGATTAACTATCGACAGTTGTGCGATTAATCACGATTAAATATTTTAATCTATTGACAGCACTAATATATACTTAACACACATCAGAAATTATGTTTTTACATTCTCTGTTCAGCCACATTTGGTGAGGTACAATCAACCAATACGGGTCACTACAAGCAACATGACTGACTGCCATTCTGCCTCTAAAACATTTAGAATAAAATTTTATGATTTCCACCACCTCAGGAATATGAGAAGTATTAAACTCAAATATCATTATGAGGATCATAGCTGCAGTTTCACAGAGGCTTTGGCTGAACAGTTGTGAGTGAACTATGATTACCAAGTGAGACCTTTACCATCTGGAGAACAGAGGGTGCACCTAGAGTTCCATTAGCGGGTCTCTGCAAATCTGAGACTATGGAAATAGGCAGGGAAATCATTTTACTTCAAAGACATGACTTGAAAAACCTTCTGTATCAAACGGTTTGTAAAAGTAAGCATCAAGATGAAAGGGTACAATACAGACACAGACAGTTTTAAAAAAAGGTCTGCTCAAATTAGGTGTTATCTTGACTACATGGCCTCTTTAAGCCTGTAATTTAAATGGCGCTATCGAGACAGCCTGAGTTAAACCAACTTAAAGGATACAGACATAGGGAATTACGAGCCATTGCAGTCTGCATGCGGGGGGATCAAGGGATGAGATTGCAACCTTTCATTGTCTGCCGTGTTGTTAAGAGGTCCTGTTCAGAGAGGTTCAGGACAATCTGTTCAGGAACAACACCATCAATACCCCTTGTGGACACCTGGAAAAGAAGAGAAATAGATTTTCAGATATGGGTTTATTTTGTGCTAACATTATCATCCTTCTCAAAGGCTAAAACCACCAGAGCTAACAGGCATCACAGTACTATCATAATACTAAAGCATTCAAACATTTTGCTGTGTCTTTGAATCTGGTCTTTAAAAATATCACAAAAAAACTTTCCTAACTGAGCAACAAATACAAAGAATATGGAAATGTCAGCGCCCTCAGCGGATAAATATTTGTTTTTCATTAACAAGATTTCAGCAAAAAATTTCTGTGCCGTTTAGAAGACTCAAGACAGTTCCTCTCTAAACCTGTTAAAATGTTCTATTCTGTTAGCACCATAATAGAATAGTATTGTCATGTTGACAACAATGCTTATGGGAGTGAAATTTTAAGTGCTTACTTTGGTTTCAGTACACATTTTCCACATGTATGAAAGTATTTAGTACCAGGTGTGTATGTCAACTGAAACTGTCATGCAAATAGGCCAAAATGGAGGGGTTTATTATATAGGCCCACACAACATGGCACCTTCCTGGGTTATTGTCTCACACCTTCATGGTTGGGGGCTTGGAATCGAGCGGTGTGAGTGGATTTTGCATGTTCTCCCCGTATAGTGTGCGTTTCCTCCCACAGACATGAGCTAATTAGCCTCCTTAAATGCATTTGTAGTCTTTTGTAGTGCATTGTGTGAGATCGTGTACTGTGTGCCCTGTGATAGACTCCCAGGGGGAATGAAAGTTGTGATTTTCCTTCCATTCATCTTCTAACCATTTACTCAGGTCGTGGTCATGGGGAGGTTGGAGTCTATCTCAGGTAGCACCAGGCAGAAGGCTGATTTGCACCCTGGATCGGATGCCAGTATGTGACGTTCCCCGATTCAATATTTCCGCACCATTACAAATACACAAAATTTGTTTAAGGATTTTCTTGCACGACACATTTTCCCGTCATAGCGTTTTAGAAGTATTCATTACAAAAGATGCTATTCACACGAAAAGGGCAGCATTTAGAGTTTCAGCCAATAAATGTATCACTATTTCATACTGTTAGGTTAAATCATTATAATTACCGAAAGAAAAAAAGCTCACAAGTACTTCAGATTAAAAAAAAACATATAGGAGTGTTGACACCGCTGTTTTCCTCTCCTAGGAAAAATGCCACTTATCTCATACCTCAACTTAAGTAGTGTCCTTGTTATCTGAAGTACATCTTGTAAAACTGCTATCAGAGAGATGAAACAACACAGAAAAGAAAGATTCAAAACACAGGCAAATCACAAAAGCAGTAACAGATTACAGCCTAAGACTGGTGGCCCACGGATGTCAGAGGAGAGGACATCTGGTATTACTACTTCAGATATGTTTAGAGACGCATGTTTTATATGCACCTGAATATCCAGTGATATTCTCAAAGAAAAATATAACTTAGGACAACATCTCATCTTGCCAAACTTATATATCAAATCTATAGGAAAATGTAAATAACATATTTGTTATTATTTACTTGTCTGTACATTAGAGGCATTCAGAAAATGAATCCTAAACACCTTCAACATATTTCAGCTTGGATAAAGGAGACAAATGCATAACTAGCAGACTGGGCACCCTTGGAATTCAATACTTCTCCCCAATTGGTGCTCTCAAACATAAATTGTATAGGTAACTGAAATAATATTGAGAAATATATATTCTTTTTTGTTATAAGACTTTAAAACTGATAAATACAGCACATTACCAAAAAAACGTATATGCCTGCTCCTTAAGTATGTGTGAAATCATTCAGCGAGAAGGATTATGCTATTTCCACTGTGGCTTTCCGAGGATGTTCTAAATATAGCCATTCATAAGAGGAAGTGTAGGTAATGACCCTAAACTGATCTGCTCCTGGCAGTAATATAAGACAGGAATACACTTCATGCAGAGAAGATTAATTTGAATGAACAGACCATCTTATGAGACATACAGTGAAAGTCATATGGGATCTCCAAGTCATAAGAGGAGTCAACGGTGACTGGAAAAAAAATGAACGAATGGGGGGGAAAAGTAAAGGAGCTCAAAGCTCACAAAACTGCAGAGATGAAACCATACGGTCGCAGTGACTTGGTAAAATTGGAATACATCTTTTCTATCACATAGTCACAGCTCGGCTCAAAAATAGCTAGCTGGCAGTTTAAAACAACATGAGCACATCAAGAGAATTATATGATAAGAGGAGGGCAGGCGAGACTTTCATTGAGAAGGTTGCAGCTCTGCTTAAACAGGCGGAGAGAAATCCTCGCATTAATATTCAAACGCTGTAGAAGTTTAGAGTTCAGGGTTTTAAAGAGAAAATTACAAACCTCTTAAAACCAATAAATGCTGAACAAGAAACTGGACACCATTAAAAGTTTCAGTGACTTATTTCTAGAACTAGTCATTATAGTTGGCCAGTGTGCCTGAGGTAGCAATTGAACTAAACGCTAATATTATCATTATTATTATTATTATTATTATTATTATCATCATTTATTATTTATTATATTATTATTATTTATTATTGTGCCCGCTAGCTTCACGTGGAGTCCCTGTATCCCTGTAGTTACATTCTTTCTTACAACAAAATGCTTTAAATGGGTAAATTAAAAGTTGCTTTGCATTCATTTTGAATATTTTCCTTATCTGAGCAATGGAATAATAAAGAATGATACAATCCCTTCGCATTATGCAGTTAACACACAGTGCACTGTACATTTCAATGATGAGCATTCTAAGGTTTACCAGAACATGCAATGAGATTGGGAATCACGAAATTCGTGACACTGAGGTATGGAGTGTTCTATATCTCTGTTGGTCGCCAAGATCTTGTGGGCTTAGTTGCTCCGGTGTCAAAGCCCACCATTGTCAGGAATCCCCACTGGACCGATCTACAGAGGCCATCTTCAGCCCCCTGCAGGAGCTCCCTTGCTCCAAAGAGCACCGCTGGAGTGTAAGAAGAGCACCCCCCCAGCCTCCTGTTCTGGTCCCGTGACCCGTGCGTTGGGATTAATTTAAGCGGTAGCCTCAGTATGCTAAGGCTGAAGACTTCACAGATCTACCGACACAGAGGGTGGACTTAAGCTACCAGACAGAACAAAATAAAAAGCTACGGTAAAATGTTAAACGGTCATCTGCCAACCACAAATAAAAAAAAAAAAAACAAGAAAACACGAACGGTCATTTGTTCAGCATGGCTCGCAAAGGTCCCCCCCATTGTAAAAGGGCTGACTTCACATTTCTTTTCCTTTCATCATCCCTCCGTTAAAACAAGGCCCTTTGTCTGTCTTAAATTGGAATCACCCGGCACAGGGCAGTGGTCGAAAAGGCCTGAGAATTACCGTTAACACACCGAGACCGAAACAACAAGGAAGGAGGAAAAGACAGGAATCCAATCTGCATGTGAATGAAGGACAGGAAGCCAGGCACACAAGAACTTGGAGTCTGAGAAATGAAAGTGGCTTCTGAGTAGTTATTAAATCTATAAAAAGCAGAAGAGGCTGGACGGTGGCAGAGACGGCCGGGGTGGGGGGGGCGAGCTGTTTGTTTCAGAAACCGCAGCACGGACATATCACGGGGACTGCCCCCCCCCCACCTTTATGACAGGGTGTCTTTAATTAACCCTCTTGTGATAGCCGCTTCAGGTGTTACCACAGATGAGTAGAATCTCTGTGGGGCAAGAAGAGGTGGGGAAAAAAAAAACAGGAGAAATTATAGCTTTCTGGATTTCACGTTTTATATCCATGTTACCTATAATCCATCAGTCCCAGCCTGTCTGACCGCTAAACAGGCTTGCGGATGATTTACTGTCACTTTGAGTGGGGATAAAACATTCCTAGTCAATGTCACCGTGTCTTTTTTTTAATATGCAGCAGTGGTAGGACAGATAAGACCTTTTAAACAGTTTTACTCTGCAGTTATGGAGCGAATGAAAACCTCAGAACGGCCAGAAAAATAACAGATGAAGCTGAAATTATGTTTTTGGGCATAAACAGAGACATTAAATAATGGATCACGGGACCGGTTTAGTGTTGTTCCACCCCTAACTATATACCTCTTTGGGAGAGCAAAAAATGAAAGCAGAAAACACCGCAGCCTTCTGTCTAGAGGAAGAGGTATTCGTCTTCTTTGCCAAAATATGCTTTTACATTTACGGTGCGCTTTATTGATCCCAGAAGGAAATTCTGGTTCATACAGCAGTAAGGTAAGTGCAGACAAACATACCATGCAAAACAAGATGAAGTGCAAAGGCAGTGCACATAGTGCAAACTCATTTTAAAAAGTTCACAAATGGGACATCCTATGATTTCGGGGGGAAAAGGTGGACAGGCACTATAAGTCTATAGCCAGATAATCCAGTGTGATGATGCATTTTGGCAGTTTTCGTATTACATTTGAGCTGTTGATGCAATACGATTTAGATGTGATCTTTTGATGCCGGAACCCAGGCTCATTCATATTAACACGCAGTAGATGTAAAGACTGTAATCCACTATTTATAAACACAAGGCTGCTGATTCAAGATGTATTTACATGCTAAAAAGCAAACTAATTTCATCCTTTAAACCATTTTCTATGTGAAACATTAATCACTGCCGGCACTCTGTCCCTTGTTCCCTCGTTCACTTCTGGGGGATCCTTTCTTTTTTTAAAATGAACTCCCCCGGCTGGCCATAACTGTAAGCGTGATTGAGCTAACCACCAACACCCCAGGGAAAACAGCCCGAAGCAGAGAGGTGATTCAGTGGAGATGTAGTGTGATGCACGAACACCTGGAAACGCGCCCGTGTTCCATGGGGAGTTCTGACGTACCTCCTGGGTGTGGTTACAGACAATGGCCATGCCAGAGGGCAGGGGGACATTTGAGAGAGGCAATTGTGGCACCACCTCCAAACCCCCCCGCTCCCGATTTTCCACAGCACGCTTCCTCCTGGGCTTCATGGAGCTTCATGGGGCTCTGGAGACTGAATGGACTTGGAGGCTGCCGGCTCACACGGGCTCGGCTGTCTGAAACAGGAAGTAGGGGAGAAATAGAGAAACTCTCAAAAAGGCTTGGACTCTATTTATTTTTTCATTCCATCATTCCTTCTAGACATTTCACCCCAGTTTATGGTATACGACATTATTTAAAAAATAAATAAACAGGTAAACCATGTAGGGTACTGTACACTCAGTACCCTACTTGGAGAATCAGCCCTAAGGAACTCACCAGCGTGGAAGATGAGCACTAGGCAAACAAAGAGACAACTCCTTGTTGAAGAGTTAAAAAGATCACCCTTCGTTTACTGACACCACCGTCACTGCGGCTGCATGAGCACTAGGTTACTAAGCACTAAGTATTCCACTCATGATCCAGCAGTCTACAGCACATTCAGAGTGCATTTTGTATTTGTGCTATTAACCTACACACTTTTTAAGGTGAGGCTCCAATCACCTGAACGCTATGCACCACAGTACAGCATCTCCATACCACTTTCATAGAAAGAGGAATGTTTGTATTTTTACGGTATTAAAAATAATACCTTCGGGATTTCTAAATACCAGAATATACTGTGATACCATCATACCGCCCAAGCCTACTGGACACCAAGTCTTCTTCATATCGGTTTGGTTCGACACAAAGAAGGTTCCGTATTCTAGCCCTAAAGTTACCACATTTATCACAGTGCTCTAGGTTTTTTGTTGTTGTAACTACTAGTGAGTTTGCCGCAGGCCAAAAGCACAAGGATCCTCCTCCGCCATGTGTACGGCGGCGTCTCTGTAAACAGCTGGATTCACATTCAGGTCCCCCCTTTTTTTTATTTTTAAAGGTAAGCTCCAGCTGCACAGACAAAGGGTTTTGGGGGGGGGGGGGTTAAGCCAGGACTGCAGATGGAACAGTAAACACTCGAGCTGTGGTCGGCACAAGGAGGCCTGTGTGTGGACAGGCAGAGCTATCCTCCGAACAGGCCGGCCATATTTAATCTACACCCTGGTCTAAGGCCCCGTCCCCCCCTCCGCACCACCAAGAAAAAAAAAAAAAATCCCGCTAAACTTATGACTGTTTCTTTGTTTCTCCATCTCCTCCTTTCTTTTGACAGTGAGGCATTTCTCGACCAGCCTGGGGAGGAGGGGGTCGGCTAGTCGTTTTTCAGTCCCCCCCCCCATATTTCTGTACTTTTCTGTCCACTCAGCAGAAGGGGTTTTGTTACAGGGTGTGGCAGAAACTCCAGTCTCAACAGTAACGCTCTAAATACGGCTTTTTCGCTACCGATATATATATACATAATATACAAAAATACGATGTGAAAAAAAAGTACAGAAAGAAAAGAACCGACCATATGAAGATGTCGAAGAATAAATGAATAAATAAGTCGGAAAAGCCTTTGGCCTTTCTGTTTTGGTGTTCAGAAATCCCCCCTCCCCATTTAAAAAACTTTCTCACAGAAGTCACATACTGTAATGTCATTGCTGACAGTAAGTTAAAACGTCTGAGGTCACAAGAACGTCATTCGCCTTGCCCAAGCAAGGTTCTGCTTCAGCTCCCATCAAACAGGATTCCGACTGACACAGGCGCAGACACAGACGCAGACCTTCATAGGCAAACAGGTGAGGTACGTGGAAACACAAATCTGATCCACCGGAGTGCGATACGGATTCACACTTCTCCTAAAACCAGGAGACCAGGCTTATGTTAGATACTGCAAGGCGTAGATTTAGTTTAGCTTAAACCTCAGAGCGTGAGGTTTTTTCCTGGAATCCTCACCACACGTCGCCTCTGCTCGCTAAAACTGGCTACATTTCCACCCAGCAAATTTACACACTTCTATATGCTTCATAGCTAGTAATAAAATCTGTTGCGCATAGTCAGATGAGGAGGGTAACACATTTCAAATGTTTGGTTTTTTTTTACCTGCTGTGCATTTGGTGATAGCTGCATATTATAATTACACATTCTGCACTGAATTCCAAGGCAGGAGACAGCCTTCAGCATAACTCATTTGCCTTGGGGTCAAAATGTAAAATATGCACAGTAAAACACACCATGACTTGAAAACAACAACTGGGACGATCATAAGGCACAACAAGCTACTTCTGAAATATATGGCTAATGCAATGTGTATAATCATACTAAAAGGAGCCATAAAGGACATTAACTTCATCAACACAGAGCAATTATATCCCATTCTCAAATAAAACTTAAAAAGGCCAAAGTGCTATTTTAAACAGGCCAACACTATTTTTCCTAGTTAATTCAGGTTAATTCAGCAAGGTGATAACATAAGCTATCTTTCTCACCATCTGTTAACAATTTGAATATGTACGCCCAAAATTTAAGGATTTAATGATGTGTGTTGTCATGTAAAATAAGACATTATTTACGGTCATTTCTGATTTACAGATATGAGAATCCTAGGAATAGAATTCCACACTTTAGTCCAATATACAACGTAGGTGTATCAAAGGTGAAGGTTTTTACATTTATCCACATTAAATGTTTAATGATCCTAAATATTCCTCCAAAAAATGGAAAACTGTTTTGCACAATATATGTAATAAATGTATGGAGGCAGGGAGATCCCATCTGAATATTTGGAAAAAAGATCCATACCAAATAAGATTTTGACACTTGTGGATATCTAATGCATTTTGATTTTAACATAGTATATTATTATTAAATCAAGAAAAGCATTACATCGACTTTCAAAGACAACTTGATATTCATCATTTAGGTTCATGTGATTGTCAAAATGGAGATGATTTATCGTATCTGACATTCTTGGGGTTATTTAATAGGATTTCAAGGTCTAGCAGTTATTGCACTGCATGAAGGAATTACAAATTTAAGAAGGATAAGTTACCTGAATAATTAACACAAAGGGAACCTATAATACAGTTAAATGCCAACTGTGTAGGTCAACCCTAGTCATCACTCAGTCTTTTAGTTTTGTGAGGGGGTAGCAAATAGAATACAGAACTTCAGAGATTAAAAAGATATGCCTGTGTAGGGATCCTGTGTTTGCACATTTGAACGCCAAATGCAACAGTCCAACAAAATTAGAAAATTCCCAGGAGTTCCATTGTCTAACATGAGCACAAAAATGGGTAAATACTGTATGAGGGGGAGGTCTGCTAATTGCGACAGATTCATTTCCTCAGAAACCAAGCCTAATCAGGCAGTTGGATTCCAGTTTGTTTTCAAATTTGACAGAAAGAATTTGTGTCATTTCCTGGCATTCTCGCATCCATATAAACTTACATTTTAGCACAAAGGAAGCCATTTTAAACAAGAACCCCAGTGGTTACGTGTCCAGAGTGGTTGTTGACAAACTACAATGTATCTTCCAGTAACAAATTCCACAGTGACAGAACGTATCGTGTATTGTTTATGCAGACTGTGTATCTGTTTTGTCTCACACCATTGTGTTAAAATTGCAGGTTGTTCTGCAATTTCTGTTTGTTTGTTTTTTTTCATGTAGCACTAACAAATATGCACATAGAGATTGGCAACCTTTATTTAAAAGTTTATTTACAAGGGATAATGGGGGAAAGGTATTCGGAGCCAACCCTGCTATATTAGGAAATGTCAAATTAAAT
Organism: Mormyrops attenuatus; assembly: GCA_026777985.1. Lineage (NCBI taxonomy): Eukaryota > Metazoa > Chordata > Actinopteri > Osteoglossiformes > Mormyridae > Mormyrops > Mormyrops attenuatus. Next base: position 15,772,885 of record JAODKC010000036.1, on the reverse strand, counting down.
AAAATAATGTTAACATTACTGTGCTGCAAAACAAATTCAACCACAAAGAGTGTTCAATCACACGTCATGGTTGGTAAACTGATTTCAGAGCATTTTTACTAGGGAAAAACAATGTAACACATCACATTATAATCATGACTTTTTTCTCTTATGCAGTCTAATTACATAAACCAATTGTGCAGGCAGCTGTTACAAATAGAGTTGAAATGAAGGTCTACCTGCCTTTGCTAAATTGGAGGAATTTTCAACAATGCATTGAGAGAGGACCTACTTTGTCAGAATTAGGCAGAGGTCAAAGGGTAAGTGAGAAGAAGGCTGTGTAGCCTTTCCAATCGAGCTCTCAGACCTCCTGTAAGCCTTCCCACACCCAACACAATTCTGTCAGGCTGCAAGTGCTCTGACAAAATTAATTGCCTCTGATAACACAGTCTCATCATATTCCATATGCAGACTTCACAGGCAAGCTAATGCTACTATTCTTTGTGCAGTTCTATATGTGTTGGGATTATATCAGTCCTCATCCACCCAATAATTAATTCAAATTTTAAGTAATTAGTAAGTAAATGAATTTTCCTTCTTACGCAATAAATCTGAACCTCTTTTCAAAAGAGCCTACTATCTGCATATTGGCCATGTAATGTTGCAACAGTTCACATGCAATAAGTTATGGTTTTTTACACCATTCCAGGTAGTAGCCTGACTTGCTCCTAGGTGCTGAAATGCATTGCACAAGTGCGCCATCGTGGAAAACCACCCCCCACCCCCAAACACCTGTGAATTGAATCGTGCCGTTTAGACCTGCTGACCATGTGCGGGAACCTGTGGGCCAGGGGTCAAGCACTTATTCAGAAAGACAATCCCTCCACAGCCCAGAACACATTGCGGCGAAGGCATCCACTCACACTGCCCCATCAGAGATGACCTGCGACGCTGAGGCGGAGCCTACACATCTGCCCCCGCGGGGTTGTCCATCTGTGGTGAAACGTTCCCACCGTCTGGCTTTACCACCACACCGGACTACTTAATAGCCGCTTACCACACATACATGTCTGAGTGTTCGTCTGGAGATTTCACACTCATTCGACTGTTAAATTCCACCGGAAAGCTACTGCATATGTACATAAAGCCTGTACAACAATAGATATGTAGATAACGCTAGAAAGATATGGAGCCATAGTTGGCAGTGTGTGGCTCAGGCTGCTGCACTACTGCTTGGGAGGTCGTTGGTTCAAATCCAGAGACTGGGAGAGTGATTTCCCCATTGTGTCCACAAGCAAAGCCCTCACCCTCCAAAGGTTTTTGGGACTGGCTGACTGCTTTCTCAATTGTACATAAATAAATGAATATAAAATATATACTTTAGACATTTAAGGCAATATTTGTCAGATACATTTTAGCTTTACATTCTCAAATATATATGAGTCAGGTGTGCTCCTAGGGGAAAAAAGAAACTGACAATCATAATTATACATATCTTAAAATGATTTGGGAAATTTTATATCGCTGGTATTGTAGCACACCCCACAAAGATATCGGCAATCCCAAGCTTTTTATATGAACAAATACAAACGAATCACTGATTTTACCACCGAGTGAGAAAAAAAGGGAAGCTTCATTAGCTATGGTGCTTCAGTGGCGGAAACCTTCTCACATCGTATCCCGTCACCACAGACGGCGCCCCACATCCATCCTGCCGCTCTGCGGCTTCACAGGCGAGCAAGTGGCATGCGAGTCGAGACCACTGAAGTCATGCAGCCATTGACAAAATGGCGGCCCCCTCCCACAGAACGATGTATTCCCAGCATTCCTCCAAGGTTAGAAGTTTGGGTTTTGGGTCTATGAAGGACACGTTTTTTTAATGCTCGATTTGCTGAATTCTCACGCTGGTAAAAAGTCAACATTAAAGATATTTTTACCTTGTGAACTAAATGGACCAAAAAATAAAGAAAAAAAAAAAAAAACACACAGTTCAACTGCAATTGTAACTGAAGATTACAGTTTTGTGCTTGAATCGATATGCAGTAATCATGAACTAATTATATTGTGACTGGGATGATTATAATTTCAGAATATTTTATATCCAAATATAATTTATATCCAAGCTCAGCTCCTAATCTGTGACATGCACACACCCGTCATCTGACAAGTTAGAAAATTAGAAATTCTAATTAATACAAATTAGAATGAACTAGCCAATTGTTCCCATCGCAAAGGATTCAAAAGGTGAATTTGAATCCTAAAGCTGAACTAAGATGACAGGGAATTAATCCTTCACTCAGTTGGGTGTTCCATCATCACCCATCACCACTAGAGCGCTAATTCCATCCGCTTAACAACGTCACCGCGTCTTAAGCTATCAGCGACGTTACGGTCAAAAACATTACGGTTTTTACCACACAGGGATTAAAAAAAAATCCTCCTGCTAGACATCAGAAGGAAAAACGTACTACTCGGGCGTAAGAGACGTATCCGCACGGATCAGACTGATCTTTCTCAGGCATACGAACCAACAGCATAAATAGCCCTTTGATCTTTAAGTGTGAGGTTTTAATGCCCCCTTTGCTCTATTATTTAAAGGGGCAGACCTCTAACACGTACCAGCATTGTCTTTTTTTGACAGAGGACCAAAAATGTTTTTTAATGCAGCGAGGGCTGAATGGATAATAGACTTAAATGAATGTGCCTACATGACAACGGCACTATTCGCCTACAGTAAATTTAAGCAAATTCTAACAGTTGAAAATAAAAAAAGTGATTAATAATAATCCAGTCTAGGGTATGTTCAAAATAATCCATCCACTCATCTCCCAACCCCTTATCCATGGCAGGATCACAGGACCAAAATACTACATAATAATCAAATACCAGTGGTGCATTTCATAATTTTATAAAAAAAAATCACTTATTGGAGTGTATTATGGATTACAGACTACTAAACTGGTCACGCTGTACTCTATAAGGGTATTAGAGGGATATAATCATGGCCTGACAGATGGAGAGAGGATGGATGGCGGGAGTGGGACATGCAGCATTAGAGGGACATCTTTTCCTGCCGTTTAATGCCAGTATGAAATGATTTCATGTGAAAAATAAACACAATGAATGCACGTGTTTTTAGGGCATATACTTTTAAAACATCAAATTAATATATAGAGTTCAAGGTTGTACATCAATGTGATGAAAAGCCCTTGAGTCTGTGAGTTGAGCACATTTCTTCTGTGAAAGAGGGCTTGCACCTGGAGCAGGGAGGAGCATGGGGTTCAGGGGGGTCAAAGGTCGTCCCACAGCGAGGCACTAACTAAACAAGACCTTACACCCTCTGAAAAGTCCAGACAGCCCCTGCAGCGGCATTTCACAACGTGCGCGTTCTTCCTCCCGAGACGCGGTAATCCACAATGCACCCCGATAACCGGCGTCTCAATTACCCTGCGGTGTTTCCATCCCCCTACCTCCTTTCATAAAGATTCCAGAACAATTAACCTCTTCAGCGCCACAGAAGGTTTCCCAGGAAAGCACAGCCCAATGGCCACAAATTCAATCGTACCCAGAAAGAAAATCATAGTAACACACATAAAGTCCATTAAATGTGTTTTCCATTAAATGCTTCCAGAGGATTCCTTCACAAATGATTTCAGCTCTTTCAAGATGGGGAATACGGCTACAGCCCTGATCCTATACACATTACAGCTAACTGAATGTATCAAAATGTCCAATGCTATAATGATTACCTTTTGAAAGTTTACAGAATATTAAAGCACGACCAACCATAAAAAGGTTGCAATATCTGGCACTATTCCTAAGCCACCCAGGCATACATTTAAAGATAAATTTAATGACAAAGAAGGAAAAATAAACACCACGAAACAGCGGAGAAAGACAAATGAATATGTGAAGACAACACAGAAGCCATACAGTTGTTCCGAGTACGAGTGAAGGCTATTGACCTTTCGGAGAGGCCGTTAGGTCCAGACATAGGGCGGCTTCCTGACACCGCACTGTCCATGCTCACAAGCTTCTCCTGCAGCTTCCTGAAAGCTACTCCATGTTCCCTGCAGGCTGGCTGAAATAAACGTCCCTTTCAGTGCATCGTGTTTTAATGGGCCTCCATTCTGCATATCCATGAAAAGCTTTTCACATATTTTGCGCCCTTCACAGTTATCCTCTGAAAGGGTTATAGTGGAGAACAAAATAAGTTGCAAATAATATCAGTTTAAGAGGTTGTCACGCTCAGAAATTGTTTCCAATCATACTGCTCCAAAAAAATCTCATTTACACAAATACGCTAAACGGTATATGTCCGCTTTGTTAGGTGACTGTTCGGCTAAATAAAACTGATAAATCTCAAAAATGGTGTGAATTCTAATATAAATCAATTTTTAAGATATTATTTGTGCATTTTTTCCTTAGATGATTGTCTTTCACACTTTTGTTTTGGCTTTAGTTGGACAAAATGCAATTTAAGCAATTTAAAACCCAAAAACCAAAAAATGTTGTTGTTAACGTGCAGTTTATTTCATTTTTTATGCTTTTATAAGCATATGGACTGAGATTAACTGCTTTCCCTACAAATGGTAATCCGCAATGCAGACCCCTGCCCAACCCCCATCACCAAAAAAATATATAATTTGCAGGAATTTTGAGTCGGGAAGAACCCTCTTACTGAAATTAAAAGTGAAACTAAAGATCGTATGTTCATAAAATCTGGTTAAATCTAAGCCAAAGTAAATTTTAATTTTTGACTTAAACCAACCGAAGTCAAAGCTTCACATTACAAGGTAATCACAGAAGAAACAGCTTTATTTATCAAATTTGTCAGGACAAGTTTAAATCACCGCTAGTGGCATTCAAAATCTCTGAAGCTGGGTTTGGAATTCAAAACTGGGTAATGAATTATGACCTGCCAGTTTATCAGCCTGAAACAAAATATACCATGTGTGAGGTCTACACTAAGGGCTTCAAGACCTACCAAAGTACGTGCACAGACACACAGTAACAGACTAAGCGAGAAACATCTTTACGCGATACATCGGAAACTAACCAATGCCAGTAAAAATAATTACTTCTGTTCACAACTGCAAATCACACCATCAGTACCTTAAACTATTCATTTCTCATGCCTGCTCCCACGGAAAACCCAAAACGTACAACTGAACTATTTTGCGGCTACGTGTTAAAATAGCCCAGGAAAATAAAAAAAGGAGGGGGGGACAATGTTTTCTTTCATGTTCCCATCTAGTGCGCGCCAGATTCTGCCCGTGCTCCATACATGGTGGCGGAACTGGCCCAGCGAGCGTCGCTTGTTGGCCCCTTAATTGTAGGGGGTGGAAAGAAAAGGGAAAAAAACAGAAGGAACACTGGCTGCACTCCAGACAGACTTGAGCTCTGTTGATCATTATGTCTAGCCTTCAGGTGTCGCAGCCCTGAATGGGCGGTAGATGGGGGGGAGGTGTAGATAACAGAGGAGCCAGACAAAGGCAGAGCATACCAGCATTTAAAGAGAGAGAGAGAGAGAGAGAGAGAGAGAGAGATGGGGAGAGGAAAAAACACGGCTATAAAAATTTAATTAGGCATCCTTCACTTAAGTGAATTTCTGTGTTCCTCTGCTTTACTCTGAGGACCACTGGGAGGAGGGCAGACAGATTCCATTAGTACTAATTAAACACATCTGACGCTCTCCCACATCAAGCAGTCTGACAGTTTATTCTGGGAAGAAAATGCATAATAATAACGTAGAATCCCTGCCCCTGCAAGTCTATAAGATGCACCTTCCTCATCCCTTCTTACTGAGATAATTACCAGCACGTCCAATTTCTGTGAATGAACCGCAAAACTGGACAGTTGTGACAGACCGAGGGAAACAACTCCACTACACAACTGCACCGGGAAGATATAGTTCCTATAGGAACAGGTGATTATATCTTGCATTTACATGTGATACAATAGAAAATAGCGTTCACTGTCACCATTCCGCTGTGATCCGGGGTTGGGGTACTGTTTTAATCCAAAATATTGCAATGCATGACTGCAAAGCATTCAAGTATCAGTCAATAATCAATATGGATTTATCTGCTAGTGTTGCACAGCTGTGCTCCCAGACAGGCGGCAATCTACACCTTCCTGGAGGGGTCAACGAGTTTAAAGTACTTTATTTAACATGCGTCAACCAGCTAATGTTGACATATTTAACCAGTTATTGTAATCAAAACAGAGCAGACTGTCCGAACAAAAGACTCCCGGAAAAAGTATGCAAGGCTTGAAAATAAAAACGCATAGCATATTAATAAACATAATTATGCAAAAGTAACCTTCTATATAGAATACACAAAAGGAAAATGCATAAAGTATTCACTTCGATAATGCAATAGTTTTACATAATCACATAACGCCAGTGACAAAAGCAAAAAATATTTTAGAAAGTAACTGAAGTAAGGAAGAAGTCAGGTGGATACTTACAGCTAATCTTCCAGTAATGCTTCTGCTGAGAGCGACCTGGCAATGCTGCATGGGGGGAAAGTCCTCTTCAAAAAATGGGGAAAAAAGGGCTCATGTGAAAAGCTACCAATTGATAAGCTGTTACTCCTCAAGCATTCCGCCTGCAGCCCTTCCGGCCCCCGGATCCCGTCTGCGTCTACAGATCTCGGTCTGTTCAGTCCGAGAAGAAAGACAAGAGAAAGGGGGCGAGAAAATACAAGGGCGTCACGTGATCCGCGTATAGCTCATCCATTGGCTATACGAGCGTGCATTCGGGCGCCACGGGGGCTCACGATTGGCCGGCGGAAAGGACGGTCGCAGCGTGGCTCCACCTTGCAGCCGGAGCAATTTTATGTGCAAGAAATTTTTTGTTCAATGTACAAGTGTTCCTCAAGGCGAATGAGCGTAGAAATAAATATAGGAATAAAACCATAATTATGAATAATAAACATCTAAAGCACAGTACATGAGCTTGAAGAACGTCAAGGCGTTTTTGTCACAGAACTCTTAATTAGAGACCATTGCACTTCATATAAATTTTGTGCTATAATTTGACCTATCCTGACATTTTATGCTTTATTGAGCGATAATATTTGTGGATTTTAAATAACATAATGCCAAACGATGCGTGATGCATTATGTGTCTAGACAGTTTCATGCTCATTGTCCAGGAATTATAAAGTAAACTAATAGCTAATTAATTTTAAATTTGTTGAAAGGGCCTTGGTGGCATTGTTTGAAGTGCAGAAATAAACTGCACCAAGGCACTTAAGATATAGCTTTTTAATTTGCAACCGTTTATTTGTCTTCATTGATCTTTATCTTGTAACTGTAAGTGGGTGTGAAGCATACATATTTTAGGAGCCCAATCCAATCAAACCATAATTAATGGATAGATTAGCTAGAACAAAAATCTGCTCGCTAAAGAGTTCCCCAGAGTCTGATCTGAGAAATGGCCCCAGTGTTTGCAATAGACTTTGTATAAATTTAAATAGGGGAGGACAACCATGGCTCTTTCGAACAGCAAATCATCCTGCTTCTCATCTTGTCTCACCCATAGTACATTTAAATGACTTCATTTTTTAAGTTACCCGTCCTAATGTTCCAAGGGTCATGCTAAGACATTCCACTAAAACATTCTGCAGGGGCTGTATATTATATGTACTCGGACTGGGAAACACAGATTTGGACAAAAATAGCAAAAAAGGAGAGAAAAATGTGATACATCCTATGTGAACTAAATAAGCAGATAACTTAAATCAACACATTTTTACCATTCCAATGGGATTCTGTCAGAGATCCATCTAAGCAAGTATAATGTGACCTTTTTATGTTACACAGCATCAAAAGATCACAATACATTGTGCTGGTTTGTGTGTGTGTGTGTGTGTGTGTGTGCGCGCGCACGAAGCAGGAGTGTAAACAGTGAATATATTGTAAATTAAAGAGATAAAATATTTACACGCTGCTGATGTATTCTGAAAGGAGAATTCATTTATCAGCACTGATCTGTAATAACGTCTAAGAGGTCGCATGGCTGTTTCAGTAATTTGTGATGCTGCTAGTTTTGCCACATTTAGCATTGTGTTGCAAACAGGTGATGATTACAGCTACAACTCACTGAGTTGTAATGAGAACAAGTGCACATTAAATAGCTATTATTATGTGTCCTCCGGATGGAATTTACCAGTGTCGCAAATTTTGGACTACTGAGAAGGTCATGTTTGCTCAATGAAATATTCAATGGGTTTGTGTTCATGATTGTGTAAGCTTCTTTTTCAATCTTCTCGGCAAGCCTTAAGTATTAATAATACTGCTTTAAATGACCAGATTCACAAAATGAAATGAAAGCGTCGTGTCATTAACTGTAACAACAAAAGCTGGAAATTCATTTTGTGCGTAGTGACTAATACTGGGACTTGGTTGAAGGTACTGAAACAGAAACTAGACTGTAAGAATGTTACTTTGCATTACAAAGTGTGCATTAATAAAGGCCTTGGTAACAGTTTCTTACTCCCATATTATATAATGGTATGGGAAAAAAGTCGAATAACTTTGTAAATAAAACATTCTGGCCTCCAGAATGTTGTACCAATGCATTGTACAAGGTATCAGGTAAACAGAGGATGGATAATTCTTACTCCAGAACGCCTAATGCCCGACTGCAGCATTAAATCAATATTTTGGTTCCCCTTGTTTTGCCAATCAATTGATGATTTTCAGAAAGCAATATGCAGGTCTTTATTTTCAAGATTTTTGGGACACTGTTATTCTCAGCGAGCTCATTTAAATTCTGCTAGAGGGGCCCCGTTCGTTTAAAATGTCATTCTGGAACAAAAAGTTCGACATTCTGAAAACCTTGTCAAATTACTTTGCACCATGTTCTTTACAAGGAAATGAAAATGTTAGTTACATAACTTGATGGAATAGAGCTTAGAGGACATTCATAATTATAAATGGGAGAATATAGCATTCCAGATGCTATAGCTCTTTTTTCCGCAGGTTAGCTGTAGTACTGAAGATTTTTTTATTCTTGTCTGAAACTTAGACAGAACAGTATCACAGTATATATGAACAAGCAGCAGTTACCATAAGTTACTGAGCTACTTCCTGTCATGTAATAGTTGCGTCATTTCAACACTTGTTAACAATGAATAATACCATCTAAAGGGACTACTTTAATGCAAATAGTCTTCAGAACCATTTGCAAAAATTAAAACTGAAACTTAAATGGTTTGGCGGGCTGTCCTTAAAGTCAAAGAATTCATGATCTGTGTAGATATGGTGGGGACCTAAATGATCAACAAAAAAGATCTAATAACCTTGGATTTTATCACTCGGGTAAATATCAAAAAAAGCATCATGTTAGTGATCAGAATGTGCTGTTTTGGACACCGAGCAGCGTTAGAGGTTTTCAGGGCCCTTAACTGCTTCTTCCTGTTTTCCCTTTGTTCTACGTATCAGTCTGCTATCATTAACCATCTTCAACAGCCCCTTCCAGCAGGTGTCACAAACTGACAAAAGTGAGGCCAGTTCTGAGGATAACAAATAAACAATCATTTTTTTACACTGGAAAATATCTCTGCTATAAATATCCCAAGATTCAGAACATTAGGTGTACTGTAAATGTTAAATTATCGTTTTTATCTGCCAGCCAGGTGGCGTACTGAAAAAAGTTAACAAGAATCCGGTTGAAATCTTTAAAAAAAAAACTGATTTTCTCGTTACTAATAGCAAGTCTAATAAGAATTAGTGCACAGTTAGACAATTTCATTGGTTAAATTAATGGTGTAATGATATATGGAAAACTGGAAATTATGCTTTTTTTAGCTCAAGAACATAGCAACACTAACTTATTCTATATACTGTACACAGTAGTAACTTCAAACATGTTTAACTATAAAAAAGTGCCACAAGTCTTATACGAGTGCAGACACCACATTTACTCTGACTACAAACAAGAATCACCTGCAGTGCACTCTGGGAAAAAACCATACATTTTGCCTATGGACACTGTTATGAGTCCACCACTTGTACATCTAGACATTTCCCCATAAGAACAACAAAAGAAATCAATAAAATATAACATAGTCAATCTTACCAATTAACAAACTGACAAAATATTTTAAATTGAACAAAGACAAACATAACAAAGTTCTTTTAAAAACACCATAGCAGCATTAAAGTTGATTTGTCCACAAATCCTGCCAAAAAGTGCATCCCATTTAAATGTGTAGCTAAAATTATGCTAAATGTATGAAATACTAGAGATACATCTGCTAGACACATACAATGTGTGGTTAATTAGGTAGAGTGTCATTGTATTGGCAACTGTTCCTTCAAAATCAAGAAAAAAGCAATAGTTCTTCTATTTAAAACAATGTTGTTTAATAGATAATATAACATGTTAACAAGAATGGCCTTAGTAAATTGTTATAGTTTAATGTATGTTGGAGGAAAAGTTTTAATTAACTTCTTCCAGTATGGCAATAAAATTCAGGAACTGACCAATAAATAAATATTATAGCATTGTGCATTGCATCAACTTTGTTACTCCCAATCAATCACTCAGTGAGATAAAGAACCAAAACTAATGATATTCCTTAAATAGGGGAAATAGAAATTCTTCCTTTCTTTGATGTCTTTGATTAAATATGTTAAGAACATATTGTTACTTGGAATTTCTACATAAATACAGTTTTAATTATCTTTACATTCCAAAGTTATATATATATATATACACACACACACATTATCAACTGAGAAATATTCTTACACTGAAAGTTAACATGACAGGAATTTTACAATTAATTGAACATATTTTCCTTAATGCACATTTGCACCTGTAGACACAACCAGAGTAATTTTCTTTGGGTGACAGGATGACTTTGCCTCTTGGTAAATAAAAGGGTTTGGCGGTAAGGTGAACAATTTCCAATACACTTTCATTCCCTACATGCAAGGCTATCTGCATTGGGAACAATGGATCAGCTTTTGCCAGATTATCACAGAATCTCTTTCTCCGTGTTACTTATAATGTGTCTACAGTAACATGTGTACTATCTTTATAATATTCTCAATTATATGCGTGTGTCCCCAACTGCATATTTAATTTATAGTCTGCCCAGTGCGTGGTATTGAATTTCTTCCTCTATTGTTGAAACGAATGTACTGTACAGAGCGTCTGGTTTCCCTTTGCAGATTTCCATGGAAACGTATTAAAGCAGATGATGTTTCTGCTTTACGGCGATAAATCAAAATCAGTCCCCCACTGCTTGGATGCTGAAGCGGTTTTGATAGAGCGCCGCCAGCCTGCATTTGCGCAAAGCTAAAACACTTCCTTTTCACCTAACCCATGGCAAAACGAAAACAAATGCCTTTGTGCATTTTTTGTGCCCATTTACCATCGCATGTTTAGGCGAATTATCCTGCAACCTATCCAGAGGACTTTTCTTTTTGTGGGGGAGGGAAAGAGCAAAGAATGGAAAAAGGAAATTGAATGATAACATTTTGGTGTATGCAGAGACTATTTTTATCTGGCTTATCTATTTTTTCTCTCTTTTATCTATTCTAACCACAGTCTCACATGATTACAAGCAATGCATTAATTCGCAGAAAAGCGCCGTTTGTGATTTTTTATGGCCACGCTGGTAACATTTGACGTGCCGTCTCTTGCTGAGGCCACAAAGCACATGGAGCGTCCGGGGGGACTTGAGTTTTCTCCAAACCCCCCATCTGTTGTAAGGTAAATTCAGACTAAGTTAAAAAAAAAAAAAACAGTTTGGTGGCTGGGGACTGGCGGCCATCATTTGCAAAGCCACTCCACTAATCTTCAGCCGCTGCGGGTTTGATCCAAGCACAGCGTGAGGGGACTCGTGACATCTGCCAAGGCCCTCCAATGGAAAAAAAAAAAAAAACTGAAAAAGCAGTACGAGGCCACAAGTCTGGGAGCTGGCGTCTTTGGGGTTCAGCTGGACCGGTCCGACAGTGTCACTATGCACCGGCACACGAATGCCATCATTTACATAAACTCACATGATAGATGGCCACCCCCTCAGTCCGATTGAGTGGCGCGGCCCACAGTATGACAGGCGGTGGGGGGGTGGGGGTGTTCCTTTTGGTGGGTCCAGACTCAAGCCCAACTGTCTATGGCTGTCAGTAATCCTCTCCGCACTGAACAGCACTTTATTGCCAATGAAGGCCACTGTTCCTCACTTCTGTTTAGGGTTTAGGTGGGAGCCACAGCCTCCAGAAACGCCGGAGAGCCACAGCCTCCAGAAACAGCCTCCAGAAATGCCGGAGAGCCACAGCCTATAGCCTGTTGATGTTAATTACAAACAAATGTTTTGAACATATGTGAACATGAATTTATTTGTATACATGTACTGTACATGTGCGTTGCATAAAATTATGCACGTTAAAAAAAATAAAAATAAAACTACAGTGAGGTTTTACTGGACTGGATGGATGGATGGATGGATGGATGGATGGATGAATGAAAAAATGTACAATATCATATGATCATAATTGTACAGATAAAACAACAGTATGTGAAACTACAACTATTTTAAAAGCAAAATTCTTGCCCTATTAAACAAAAAAAAACATTAGGCCTCTCCTAAAATTTTAACAATACACAAACTACAGTTATGAAGCATGTCTCCTCTCCAAGAGGAGACAAAACAGTTGATTTAGGCTTTGGTAAATCCTTCACTCAGGCTATAGCCTGTGGTTGGGCCTCAAAATTAATTAGTCAGCCTTGTGATATCTGTGGTAAAAGCAACTAAGCATAACACATTTCAGCCCTTGGGGCAGACAAAGCCTACCTGCCTAGCAGCCTACCTACAATTAAAAGCAAAGGCTTGGTCCTCCAAAATGCCTCCTTCTTGAAGAATGAAAAAGAAGTTGGTTCTGTTCAGGACCATCTTCACTACACTGTATCTATTGTGACTCCTCCAATTGCCCTCACAGGTGTGTTGGAGAGCAGCTTCTTTTATTCTACATATAATCTGCTCCTTTTTTCAGTTGAAATCCTCTTGGGACCTAATCAGGTTTTTGTGAGCAGTACCTTGAACAAGCACTTTACTGAGTTCTGGTCGAGTGGTTTGCATTTTGACTGTTCAGACTGGCAGTTTTGATTCAGCACATGCAGGACATGAATCGTAACAGGAGAACAGCTAAAAATTCCATGCCTAATTATAACACAAGCCAGTAATACAAAATCAAACGCCACTTGTACGGCATTTGCAGGAAGTCTGCTTACAAAATTAAAATGAACTAGGAAATAAGGCTTACAATGCAAGCTTCAAATCTAGTTGTTTAAACCAAGGGCAATGTATGACATACATCCATGACAGTGTTAGCCCTAGGATGGACGCGAGGGGGGCATCCAGGTCAACAATGGGGTCGCAGCTTCACCTGTCAACACACAGAAGCCTTTCTGGGCCTGTAGGCCAAAGTCCTTCACCCTGAAGAGAGCAAGGCTCTGTCACACGAGCGCTCGTTCTGACAGCATCAGCTCTCAACAAAATCCTTATCTAATCCCCACGTTGGCCTTAGCTTACGCACAGCCAGCATGAGGAAAGTGCACAGGAGGACATAAAGAAATATATAGAGGAAAGTGGCTCCAGTGAGGCAGGTTTTGGTAGAGTATCCTCAGCAGATATTATAAAAGGCATGAGAGCCTGGTTTTTCGCATACCTAAACAGAAGACACAGGTTACCTCTTTGAATTTAAGGTCTAGCTTGTTAAGGCTGATTTTCTTATGTTTGCCAAAAAGTTTATACTCATTCAGTTCTCCTGAAAGCACCAGAAACTACAGTATATAGGTGAAATACATATTTGCATCAAAACACTGCAGTTCTCATGCAGTTCCAGATCAAATCCAGCCTCAGCTCAATCTCTTTGATGTCTTGCTTCTTCCCCCTACATCCCAATGTGTGTCCATCTGTGTGGGGGAACCTTGCCCCGAGGTGGACTGACCTGTCCAGTGCGTACCCTGCCTAACACCTCATGTTTTCTGGGACTTTGTAAGTTTAATTGGATAAGCAGTTACCAAAAAAATAATGGATGAGAGAAGGAATTCAGTCTGGCATGCTCAAAGGGCACTTTTACAACCTCATACTCTACTCATAGTGTCATTTGTGATGAGAATATTATATTTCAAACATTCCATGTTTTGCCAGCTGGCTAATAAAAAAAGCTGCCATTGGGAATAGCTCTGCATCTTGTCACGAGAGCTAAGAGCACAGAGCAGAAATCCCCATGCATCTGTCCAAAGTGAATTATAATATCAGTTTGTGGCAGGCGGGTTCAGGGATGGCTTACTGGGAGGCGACTTCATTTTAACTTAATGTTTAGTTAAGTCTGAGGTGTCACATTTTAAGGAATTCATCGTGCCCGTCTGAACTGCTGTACAAGGAAGGTCTGTGAAAGACTGATAAACTCCGGGAAAAAGTATGATTATTTTAGTTTACTGGAAAGAAGCAATTTTGTTTTTGATAATAACGCTCATATTATTAAAATAGTGGTGTAAATACCTTTGTTGATCATGCATACATTAAGGCAGAAAATTCATATTCAATAACTAGCAACTAGCCTAAATGTCTTGAATTTGACTATAGATTCTGCAATATCCAGAATACTTACTGTAAACTATGTAAGTTGTGCATGTGTGTGCTCTGACATGGACTGGAATTTTATCCAGGGTGTCTTCTGGCTTGTGCCCTATCGTGCCTGGGCTAGGCTTCAGGCTCCCCACAACCCTGCTGTAGATAAATGATTAGAAGATGGATGGATGGATGGATGGAAGATTTCATTGCTTACATCACTGGCAATGTCTGTTTCACTGTCTCATGCTTGTCAGTATCTTAAGAATTTTCCTTGCGTTGAATAAATCCTTGGGGCTTAACATAGCTAATACTAATCAGGGTTCTTCTGCTCATTAAATGAATAAGTACGCCTCAAAATGTCTTCTGCTTTTCAGTTTGTACATATGTGTTCATGTATGAGTTATGTCACATCATTATAAGCTCAGTTGTTATGTGGTGTTTATGAATGTGGGCCTAGATGTTGTTTTGCAAACAGATGAATGACAGATGGATGGTCCTTTTAGAGATCAGATGAAAAGATAGGTGATGAAGGTATCTTTGTGTTAGGTCAATATGAAGAACTACATCTGAATATCACTGGATAGCATTTTTGGAAAATGCACCTTAGTTCTATTTAATAATCGAGGTGGTCAGTTTGTCATAATGGTTTTTTATAATTATCATTTTGTGTGTTTTGTGTTTTGGATGAAATACTTAAACAAAGCTTAAACAATAATCATCCTATATTATATTAATTCATGAATGTTTCATCTTTATATATGAAAATGATTCTCAATCATGGGTTTTTGTTTAAACTGAACAAATTGGCTGTAAATTGAAATCTGATAATTATCTGGCCTATGTTTTCATCCCTGAATTATTTTTATCTTTTGAGTGTACTTATAAGAAAATATGGAATATAGAACAATATGTATTCATGGCCTTCAAAATAATACACAGAGATATTTTATGTCTTTATTTATTATTTCATAGCTCTTGAATTAAGAACCTGAATGTTTGTTCAACGATAACAAAGAAGCACAAATCAAGTTAGTGTAACTAATACAACTTTAGAATAACCCATAATCTGAATAATGTATTTGTATCCTGTAACGTCTTGGATGTAGGTTAACTCTTATAGAGCTCTTTATAGAGCATAATTGTTCTACAAATCTGAAAAAATAAAATTGCGACTACCAAAGAGAAATTGTTGAGAACACAGTGCCTCTATTTTCAGAGAGCCACATATTAAGCTTATTTTTGTAAAGTAGAAGATATTTAGAGCAAAATTTGCATCTAATAAGGACATTATTAAAACAAAAGTTCACATACGCCACAGGCTGCAGAAATAGGCCTCAAGCAGAAGTGATCTAAATGTAGATTATTTCATAACAAGCCAGCAAGCCTCATTAGCTAAGGGATTGGCTGAAACAAACTGGCTGGGTCGAGAAACAGTGGTCTGTAGACTATTGACCTCAGTACGTATTTAGCTACTACTTAACTGCTTTTCAGCCAAATATTTATGAATAAACCTAAGAAACCAGGCCTTTGAATGGCAGTTTTTACATCTGTTTGTAATAAGGGTAGGTAAGCTTTGAATAAGTAGGAGTGATGCGCATGAGTTGTAAATTTATCCTCTCTCTTTAATCACTTTACTGAGCGAAGCTCATCTTATGATCCTCAGGGGCTGTAAGACTGCAGCTCCTCTCATAGGCTGAAGTTCTACCTTTAGTTGGGACAAGAACAGCCCTGAGTTGGGATCTTGAAATAAACAGGGTCCAGGTTTTGTGCCTCTTCCCCAAAGTTACGTGTTTTTGGGCATCAGTCTTGGATGGAAGCTGTTATACGTTCACTGTGTCGCAAGGTAACTGAGGAACGGTTGTGTTACCGCGTTCTGTGCCAGAGATAGCTCGCTCTCAAACGTATTTAGACTGAGCATTGAGCACTGTGTTGATTTCCTGTTTCCTGGGGTGTACTACTCACTGGCCTTAGGGACCACTGGACAGAAAATCTGGCATTGTGTATGGGCAGTCAAGTCCGAAGGGTTTTGTCTTGGACTCGCATTAATCATCACGTTTCAACCGAATGCTGAGTCCTGATCAGGACAGAAGCAGTTTTATTGAAACTAAGGGCTGTTTTTTAACAATCTAAAGTGCTTGGTCTGAAGTACAGAGTGCATGTTCTTGTAGGACATGGCCAACCCACTTTTGCAAGTTTAATAGTGGAAAAATAGTCGCAGCACCAGGCGCAGGATCCAAAGGGGATGTACTAAGTCTCCTACATACAGTAGTTATGGGTGTGTTTGGGGTACAGCGTGCTATAAACCAATCAGAGTGTCATCTCCCATTCCCTTTAAGAGCCAGATGTGTTTGGG
>JAODKC010000036.1:15692571-15708442 GCA_026777985.1 Mormyrops attenuatus | reverse complement strand
TAATCTGCCCTGTGCTGGTATAGGCCCTAGGCTGCCCTGTGCTGGGATAGGCCCTAGGCTGCCCTGTGCTGGTATAGGCCCTAAGCTGCCCTGTGCTGGGATAGGCCCTAGGCTGCCCTATGCTGGGATAGGTTCTAAGCTGCCCTGTGCTGGTATAGGCCCTAGGCTGCCCTATGCTGGTATAGGCCCTAGGCTGCCCTATGCTGGGATAGGCCCTAGACTGCCCTGTGCTGTGATAAGCTTTAGGCTGTCCTGTGACCCTGACCAGGTTAATGGTTAGAAGATGGATGGATGTATAATATATAATATATCTCTAGCCATTAAAGCAATTAAATGGGGGGGCTCCATTCCAGAATACACCAGCAAACTTCTGTAAAAGTTGCTCAATCTTCCAGACCATGATATCAGAGTACATATGTATTATAGTCACAACATTTCCTTTCGCACAGATTTCAGCATGTCAAAGCGACCCACAGACTCATTTAATCTCATACTCCTTCTTGGCCAGTACGGTGCTCTCATTAATTTTTTCACAGAAAGATGAGGATGATATTAGCCCATGTGGACGTGAACAGCCTAATTCATACTACTGTGTACACCTATTACCAGTAACCCCTTTTCCAGTTAGAATTATTTTCTTTGGATGCACAGGGCTGCAGGTGTACAGTGCCATGCAAATTTTGCATCCAAAGGAGTCCCACAGATGCTTCACACATACCCAGACGTCAACATGATGCAACCGAAAACGGGATTCATCAGGCCAGGCAGCAAAGGTCCAGTTCCGATGCATTCATGCCTACTGCAGGTGCTTTCCGTGGTGGATGGGGATCAACATGGGTACTCAGACTGGCCTGTCGCTATGATGCACTGTGTGTCACAAAATTTAGTAAGGGGGACCCCCCGAACTCACTCCCCCTGAATCTGATCTCCATATTCCCTGTATCCCCCTCCAGTCGGCGATGCCAACCACAGGAACAAACAGAAATCTCCCCAAATCGTTTAATAAGCGCCGTGAGTTTTTGTCATAGAAACATTAAAAAAACATTTCCAGAATCTTTGAACAGTCTAATAATGTCTAATAATGTGCCCAAACCAAGCACGACCAGGCCACAGCAGATATCTGACACTGTTTATTTGAGTGGTAAGCAAGATGGCTATTAAAATCAACAGTGACGAGAGTTTATTAACTAAGTATGTAAGTGAATCAACATCAAACTGTAACAATCCACTGTAGAGTCATGACATTCATATATTCATAAAGTTTATTTTATGCATAATATAATCATTCTGAAATGCTACAATTGATACATCCAAACTGCCTTTATTGTTGTACAGTAGCAGTTGTCAATCATGAAATCAGTTGTGACTGAAACGTGTTTATTATAGACATTGTCTTGCTGTATATTTGTCTTTATTGGCATTATTATCACACCATCTTTATAGAACTAGTCATAATATTTGAATTTACAATACACAAAGTCTGTAAAACCCCCGGGAACATTATTTTCCTGGACGTCAGTTTTTTCCCCCCCCAGTTGTTCCTGATCAATAAAGGTCTATTTTCTCCCACACAAGGTTTCCCATTCAATACAGCTGCCATGGGTTTTAAAAACATAGAAGCATGATCCATTTATTATTGGCTGTTACTGTGATTTATTTCTCCAACGTGCAGCCATTGAAAAGGTGTTCTGTTTATTTCCTATATATGTTCTTTATTGACAACAATTGGACCGCGGGCCATCCGTCACGGTTTGGCTCTGTCGGGCGCGTGGCGCCACGACACACTGAGAGCTGCCACAACTTCATCTTCCTCGCAAAGTACAACGGAGCTTTCCTCCGAAGTTTTTTCAAGCTTGTTTCTAAAGCAGTGTAGGGGGTAGGGGGTGTGGGAGGGGGTGAGCCATTTTTTCCTGTTTGACAATAGATTCTCCCCCTTTTTCTTCTTGAGAGGGGTCGGTGTTGACACCACCATGCTCGCTGATGGGGCGTTCATCGGCGCCAAGGTGCAGTATCGAAAATGAATTACTCTTTAGAACTGGGTTTGCATATTTCATTTTGGCAGATGTGTCGACTCAAACAAAGCTGCCAATATTCATGTAAGAGTTGGACTGAAGATTGATGGCAAGCAGGATGAACATATTTCCAGCATATCTGAAAGCAATTTTCTTTCTTTAAAGGAAATTCAGATTCACCCTGAAATGACAAAAAAAAATCTAAATGTTGCATAGTCTGCTATCAACATTGCTGTTTGTCTGCGGCTGTTTCGGTAAGCATGTTGCTTAAGAGAGGAAAGCTTGGATATTACGTATGTCTACGGACCAGAAACACCAGGATTCACGGGTCTAATAAGTCATATTACGATGTACTATTTAAAATGCTGTTTAACACTTTCACTATAACCCACATTCAACCAATCTTTGTGTAGATCTGCTTTGTCATAATCATGTTTGCTTCACTTGAAAATTTTACTTTTGTTGCTCAGGAGGTTGCATGTAAAGCAAATTATACCACCTGGTCATTTTATGCACCTGAATTTTATCTTTGCTAAAGGGTACAATGGAAAAACCCATTCCAAAGGGGTAACAATCCACTTCCTGCACCTGTTCTGTGAAGGCTATTAAGCGCAGAGGACACAAAGAAGTCCCAAGCAGATGCATTATAATTTAGAATATGTGGCAGTTACAGACAGGCAGCGTCTCCCAGCTCTAAAGAACATTGATTAGCCCGACGTATGTGGTGGTCTGTGTCTTCTGAAGTTGCTTACCACAGGAGTTCACCCTGGTCGACTGATAGGATCTGGGCCCTTTTGTTAAGATGATAAATGAGCTATCCTGACAGGTCACTTCATTCCCCCCGAAAGCCACAATTTGTTCCTACCTCGAGGTAGGAGACAAATTTCTCCAGGTGACAGATTTACTTGAGTCTGCTCAAGCTAAAAAAAAAAAATCTTAAATTCCCAGTAAAGGCTTAGAACACAGTACACCCAACCTCCATTCGAGTTCAGTTCAGCTCCCGGAAAAGAAAAAGGAAAATAAGTAACTGAATCATTT
Organism: Mormyrops attenuatus; assembly: GCA_026777985.1. Lineage (NCBI taxonomy): Eukaryota > Metazoa > Chordata > Actinopteri > Osteoglossiformes > Mormyridae > Mormyrops > Mormyrops attenuatus. Next base: position 15,705,392 of record JAODKC010000036.1, on the reverse strand, counting down.
AATTTAATGATCAAAATTGCACCTCAAATTAGGCACTTGCTGCATATTCATTTCTATATTTTCTGTATATTTTCAAACATAAATATTCCATACCTGTATGTCCTATGCAGGGTTGTGGGGGTCCGGATAATCTCGTGGAAGCTACGGGCACAAAGCAGGGAATAACACAGGACGGGGTGCCAACCCATCACAAGGTACACACACACATTATATATGTATATCTAATAATATAATAAGTTTGCAGTGTTTTCATTTGGCATGAGGTAGATCATTAGGAACACAAGTTATATACTCAAGTAGTTCGCGAAACCTGGAAATCATTTCATTATGACATCATAAACAGAATGAGTCTTGGCTGAGGGGACCGAGGCCTTAACACCCAGGTTCCCTCACCGCAAAACCACTCCTGACATCAGCTCTAATTAATACTGGTTGACCTCTCAGTAGGCAGCTATGGGTGGCCATTCTCTCAGCACAGGGAAATCATTTTTCTGGAAATAAAACATTCTCAGTCTTTAAGGCCTGGCTTATTCAGTCTCAAATTTGCCAAAATTAAGTTAAGTACTCCCAATTTAATATAAACCTTAAGACGGTTTACTTAATAAAAACAATAATAGAAAAAGGTGAAGATTATTAACGGAAATGCACATATGATCTTTCACAGAGCAAGGCAATTGTAAATTTAAATGATTATTTTTTATGTTAAAAAATGTAAATTACATTATATGAAGCAATTCTGCATTTCTTCCTCATCCGTGTCCTTCAGTTACACCGCTAGAATCATAATGTTTGTTTACCAATGAGAGGCTGATAACAGTAACACAGTAATGATGTTTACTGACGAACTCTGGGATCAGCACTTCTGATTAGAGAGTTTCTGTGGCTAATGTTGCTTTTGACAAGCTTCTCAGCACTTTCGCCCCTTGGAGACAGAAACAGGGAATAGAGATAATCCACAGGATATTGAAAGGGCGTCTGAGGGGGCATCGGGTTCCATCTCATCCTGTGACAATCCTGGAGCTGTTTTAGCACGCAGACTGATGATGGCCTTCTAGTCGACAGAGTGTCTTCTGCACACACACAGCGCTCACAGAAAGTCTTGGGACGCTTGCTTAATTAATTAAAAATATTGCCAGTTTATTGGTTTTATAACAAAAAAACATTACTTTATTCATTTACAAAAATATATACATTACATTAGAAACAATTAAAAGTTTTAAGTAAAACATTCATTTCAAGTACTGATAAATTGAAACCCAAATTATACTTCTAAAAAAGCTCATTAACAAGCTGTCTCCTTGGGTGCTTTTTAAATTAATTAGTGACACCTTTGCAGTAACATAAAACACCAGACGTTTGTGTTTAGTATTCCTTTGGGAGCTACAATTGCAATAAAGAACAAAATGGCAAAAACCAAACTAAACGAGTCAGTCAGAAAAATAATGACACTAAATAAAAAGAAAACGTCGATGTCTGTGTGCAAGATATGTGCAGATATGTTAAACATTGCTCGCCAATGGACTTTTGTTATGAAACCAATGAATTTGCAGCATTTTACAGAATTAAGTAAGCGTTCCAAGACTTTCTGTGATCACTGTATATTAACTATTAAAATGTATACTGTAAAACATAAATAGACTAATGTTAAAATGAAAGGATGCTTTTTTGTTGCTATTTGTATGAGTATAGACACAGAGGAGCATTTTCGTTTTTGCATATCCCATCATGCTCTCCTCTGAGACACACGCAGGCCTGAGGTCAGAGCCCAGAGTCAACCATCTATCCATCACCCATGGTGCACTGGGGCCCAGTGCTTTTGCAGCATAAGATGCTTTTTATTATAAAATAACACTTTACAAGCTTTATCCTTGAACTACGCAATCTGTAACCTGATAAGGGAAAATGTGTAACATACATTTATATTTCAAAAATATGTTTAACACTTTTGTAAAGCAGCTTTGTGTGTTTTACAAGTCTGTGTCATAAACGCCTTTCCTATTTACCATTTAAATGGACCCAGCAGTTAATGGTTAGGCAAACTATTTGCTCAGCGTTTGCTTCAAGTCACAATGGCATCCACAAAAAGACAGAGGGCGTCCACAAGGAAATGATGCACATCGGCTCAGTCACCGCAGAGACTTTTCGCCACGAGCTTGAAAGCCGACAGGTCTGTAAAAACAGGCTATTTCGTGCCACGAGTGGTTCGAGCTCTCCGCAGTGTCTGCTGGTTGTCCATTCTTGAGAAGACACAATCGCTTAACTTTTCAGGGGATTAAATGGTACCCTTCTTATTCAAAGCCGACGCTGGTGGCTCCAGTGTGCCATTTTATTACATTTCATGTTCCAGATTTTATAATGTAGTTTTCATCTGACTGTATTTGCCACAAATATTTCATTCCATGAATATTTCAGAGTTGTTTTTTTGTGAAAAGACTTGATGTGTACCAGCTTTAATGACCTTGTTATCGGTCTAAGGGGGTTATGCAAGTGTCAGGATGCCATTGCCATCACGGTTTATTACACTTCTGTTAGGATTGGATGAAATAAAACTCTCATAGCTCATTGAGTCTGGCTGTCTCATTTCTGCTCCATCGGCTGCTTCTGCATTAGGAAAGCAGGACATCGGTGCAAATGCACAGCGCCTACCTGTCAATATCATGAATCCCGAGGTCAGACGGAGGTCCGGCAAGCTCAGTGCATTACCCAGCCTCTTCAAGCCGTTGCTTTAAAGGGTCCCTGTGTCCGCAGATACAGGTTACAGAAAATATTCAATTTAGGTTGTAAAGAATTTCATAATTGTTTGCCACTTTCCAATATTAGCAAAAGGCTGCAATTTGCTTTTCTTTAAATTCTTGTCATAAGTTCTCAATCAACTGTTTACAGACATATCACTGTTTAAATAGACCAAAATGTAGCAGATTGCAAACATCACTGAAGAACAACACAATTATCAGAGTGGAATACTCCGCTTGTTGATAAGTCTGTCCGCTTGATCTTCACTAGACTTTGCTCTAGGATAACATACACCTGAAACAGATATTTCATCTGATTAATTGTTTCCTTATCTGTTATCTTTATCCTTATCTGGAGTAACGAGAAGGGGCACATTTAAACCAGTTTCTTTTTTTGATATGCGCACAACACAATGTACCACAGTGCACTGACATTCTTGATACACCTGTTTTCATATTTTCATTTGTCTTTTGTGCATGTGAGATCACTAAAGTCTGCAGCAGCAGGCCTGTGGGACTAATCTAGAACTTGTAAACGCAAATTTCCCATGTCTTAGTGAAGACAATGACTGTTAGATCCTGATAAGACGGAACATGAACCGTTTAATGCCGGCTGTATTTTGTCTTCGCGGTGATTGTCTGGGCTCATGTCGCACTTTTGACGGCCACAATCAAACACGGTTCCCTAGACCTGTCAAAAATAGCATCATATAGGAAGCAATGAACAATGACTGTCGCCTGACCTGCTAATGGACATAACAGTTGCGTTGTCCTTCTTTCCCGTTTACGTAAAGTCAGAACGCACATGCAGAATGCAAACGGTACTGAAGGATACACTAGCTAGACAGACGTTATTTGTGCTTTGCAGACACATCGTCTGATGAGTATCATGCTCATAAATCAGGAACGACTCATAAGCTGATTGTTTCTTCTCATAGTTACGTCTAGATATTAACATATGACCATCTCTGTAGCTAACATGGCAGACATTCCCGACCAGGGGTGTCTTGTCATATCTACATCGCCCCAATTCCCTAAGCCATATACTGTAGGTATGCCCTAGCTTTATAATGTAATGCTGTTTTGTGAGAAAATTATTTATATATATCGACACTCAAATCCTGAAATACTGGCTTCCAAGAGACAGATTTTCTAGATCTATCTATATTCAAATGATGCAATAATGCACATTTGAAATAAAATATAAATGAAGTTGTACAGAGATACTTAGAAAAATAAATTTGTGCGGGCTGAATTAAAAATTGAAATTTTTCTTTTATAAATTCTACTCCCTAATTCAGCTAGCTATCTTAGGGAAAAGATTATCCTGGGTTATGGCCTAAAGTTAGGGGGTGACAAATCCTTTTAGTTCCTTATCTTATCAACTAATGGGGAGTATGTTGTGTGCTTGATGTTAGAACATCTGCAAATGTACCATAGTCCTTTCACTCTGCCGGTGCTGTCTTGCCTGGTGGTGTTTTGTGTGACTGTCTTCTGTCTTTGTTTTCTGTAATACATTTCTTTTTAGTTTTATAATCCATAGCCTACAATGAAGTTACAGAATCTAAATATAGATTGGAAGCCAGGAAAAGTTGTCTGTATGTAATGCTGAATTGCTTTTGTTTTTCATGATGTTTATAACCTTAGACAAACACTTTCAGAGCTGGTAAACTTTGAACCGAAACATTCTTCTTTAATGAGTCCTCATTCTTCTCTGGAGCATTTTGCCCTGATAGGTAGCTCTGGCCGCTGCTATAAAGATCTGTGATGCCAAGAAGGAGAGAATTAGTTTACAGAAGCCTGAATGGAGTGGGGGGGTAGCTTCAATACTAAGTGAAGGGCTTCAGGTACACATTGGTTATCAGTGTGTGTGTGTGTGTATGCGCATGTGTGTGTGTGCACACGTGTGTGTGTGTGTGTACGCACGTGTGTGTGTGCGCACGTGTGTGTGTGTGTCTGTGTGTGTGCACACGTGTATATGTGTGCGTGTGTGTCTGTGTGTGTCTGTGTGTGTGCACGCATGTATGTCTGTGTCACATTTATTCCAAAGTTTTGGGTAGCAGCCAGATTTGTGGCAGTAATTATAGAATTTCTTTTCTTCTTGGTTATTTGTCACATGGAATGAACATATTGATACTGAATACAAGATGCATTAGATGCTGGTCACTTCCAAAACTGAGTGTTGGTGAATAAGGCCAACAATCCCTTTATGTTGTGCAGCTTTTTTGTGCTAAACAATGAAGATATCCATGGAATGTGCAGCCCAGTTTAATTTCCATTCATTATAGCATCTGGTCACTGGGATCTATGAAATTGGTTAATATTTTGAAAGTGTGTCATGTATTCTGCCAAAAACAATGAAAACAGGCAAGTGAAATCCCTAGAGAGACTTAAGTTTCTCAACATTGGATAACTTCACACTGGAATGTGTCAAATTCTCCAATTTAGGAGCAAAGTGTCATTGAAATGTTTTACTTTATGCCAAAACTACTGTAGAAACGAAACACAACCTTTAGCTTTTCTGGCAGAAAATCTGTAAGCTGAGCTTGGGTTTGGATTTGCAAAACAGAATAATTACAGTGTCAGTTAAACACGGATCCATTTAACAAGCTGATCACTAAAATTAACAGGTTTTCAGAAAAAAACATAGGAAATACAAAAAAACATTTAAAAACTTCATTCTTGAAGGTATAAAATTCACCAAATTATTTATAAGACATTCAGTCCTACTGAAAATAACAGGTGATTTTGTTTGCTCAGACTGGAGCATGTTGCACACATAGGAGAATAAGTCTCTGAAGTCCAGAGGCACGAGTTCAAAGTATGCAAGTGTGGATCCCCTGACAGATCTTTTGACCTCCATTTACCACCTTCCCCACTCCACACTCTCAGGCCTGTGGAGCGATTCCCCCAGCGTCTCTTGCTGCTAGTTAATAATTCCCGCAGCCCTATTTGCCAGCAATTCTTATCTGTCACTGTGTCAGTTTATGACAGGTGCTATCAACCCGTCCTGGGCCATGTGGCCAGGAGCGGCCAATCCACAAGAAGGATTTTGAATACTGTTGATTAGTACCTATGAGATAGACACACAGGTTTAAAACAGGTCATTATTTGGGGGGGAGTATATTTAGGGGTGGGGGATGGGTAGATTAGTCCTCTGGGTTGGGTTTAAGCTAGGGGATGGTTTCTATCTCTCTCTTTATTTTACTGCAAAATCTCTGCTTCATCCAACATGTAAACGTAATAACTTCACATACATTAGTCTTGCAGAATGTTTTATACAATGCCTGAGACTTGATCATGTCTTCCAACCCCCCACCTATTATTGCACAAGAACCCACTAAAGGATCTGGTGAGTCCATGCCACTGTATTCTGAGCCGAATGAGTAAAATACCTTCTGCCTGTTTCAAATGACATTAATATCTCATATATCACAGAAGAAGATCAAATGTATTGGACACCTCATGGAAACATTCTTTGCTTTAATAATTAGAAGCCCAAAATTTGATTTGTTATTATACATTGGCTGAATGATCCAGGAACTATGAAGGTTGCTAACAAAAGGCAGAATATTTAGTTCTTGTTTTATTAACTTGCCCATTGCGCAATACGACGTCATAACTCTGAGATGCGCGTAAAACGAAAAATTCGGCGTCCACCTGAACAACTCGTCTCCGCCGCGGATGTCTTCGTCAAGTCCAGCAAAGCTCTCCATTAGCAATAGTGCTTAAGGCGCCTTTAAATGTTCTATGTTGCAGTCTCACTTTTAGGCATTTCCCCGTTTGTCGGCGAATACTCCTTTACTGTGATAACAGATTGCTGGCACAGAAAAATCGATTTACACCTACATACAAGTAGGATACCCGACAATGTTTTAAAAAATCGTTTTACTTATACATTTGCTTGCACTTGCGAGGATGAGCAGTCATTATATGCGAGTCCGCGTTGGAGGGATATACAGACAGTAATCAGCATCCGGACGTATTTTATAGTGATTTAAAGGACAAACCTTTATTATATAGAATAACGGTTAGTTTCACCGTAAATTTGAGAAGCCATCTGTTGTGTTTAATAATTATATTGACTTGGATTAACGTGTCGTCTGTTTTACCATAAGGTTACAAATTTCATTAATGAACGAATTATTAAATGTGATATTTATAAACGATCTCAAGGTGTGTGTGTGTGTGTATATATATATATTCTATATATATAATATTTAGAAAGATATTATTGATAATAATATGGATAATAGGAAATTGTCCATATTATTAGTACTTATTTGTTCAGTAATTAATTATTAAGATCTGGCAAGAGGCAGTAATCAAAACGCATTTTATTTCATGATTTACATAAATTACAAATTGTTTTTGTAGTTTTATATATATTACGTGAGATAAGCGGTTTGGAAAATGGATGAATGGATTTTAAGGTATACCAAAAATTATCCATGTATTCGCTTTCATTAACCTTGTTTTCATTGGGGCAGTTTTAATAATAGAAAAAATATACAAATATGACCATACATTAAAATAGTTTACAAAATATCTTACACAAAAATGTTCCAGAAGTATCTCCGTTTATGCAAGTGTAAAAACTTCCTTCTGTGTATAACTTTGTATAAATGTAAGATAAGTTATCTTTAAATATTTTGGAAGATTATACGATGTATTTCATTTAAATATCAATCCCTGATTCGCGTAAGCGTCAGCCTTTATGTAAGTGCGCGTCCCATTGCATCTTAAATTATCGGCGGGATTCATCAGGTGTTTCGATCCAAGACAGTTTATTAACCGTCCACTGGTTGCGCGGAGCATAATTTCAGGTTGCCGCGGTGCCCGGGACTAATCGCTCCTGTAAGTTTTCAGTTTCATTGTGAAATGCGGATCTGCAAAAATGCCTCAACAGAACTTTGGAAAAAAAATGGCAAAAGGACGTTAAAAATAAATAAAAGAAGTATTAAAAAATGTGAGCGCGTGTCCTTCCTCTTCGGCGCACAACAGAAGCTGAGGAATGAGAAGTTTGGCGACAACGAAAAGATGCAGGCCTAGTTCCCCAGTTTGGGGGAGATTATAATGTTTTTTCTCAATTATAATATATGCCTAGATAAAAAATATCAGCAAATATTTTTAACAGTACATATATATATACTTATTTCTGTAAGATTATTCCGGCATCATATATAGTGCAAAATAGCACGTTATTTAATTTCAAGCACTTTTTAAATATGTGTCTAGATGGAATAAAGCTGTATAATATAACGACAGTATTCATATTGATTTATATTATTAAGTTGTAGGACGGCCCTAGTGGTTATCTTCACGAAGATTCGTTTAATTCTTGCTGCGCAAACTAGCGTGTTAATCACAAGTGTTCATTACCCTTGCGTGGGTAAAAGTTAAAATAGAAATCTGGAAGTCACCCACGGGCATGCATTTTATTAGTGGTTCAGCTTGGAGCTAAAGTCAAACATATATGTATATAAAGCAAGGCACCTATGCTTTTTAAAGAGTGGTATCTTGTTCCCAATTATTAGCAATAAACAATTAGGTATCGAGTAGAGAAAAAAAAACTGAACATTCCTAGCGGTCTGGTCGTAGAAAACAGGCATGTCAAACCTCGCCCTGCGCCGAGTCCGGTTCACTTTTACAACCATCGAGCAGGCTCGGTTTCTATTTTTCCGCACGCCGTATTTGTTTCCTCCTCATAGTCAGAAAGTCCATTATTATACGAACCGCACAGCTGTGATTTGCAAAAACAAGAGACTGTAGGACAGAGACGATTGGCGAAGGACCGTGATGTCAGACCGCCGCAAGGAAGCCTGATTGGCGAGAGGAGCGCCGGCGAGGAGTAAACAAGGCGGAGAAGAAAGGTTACAACTTCAGATCCCAGCGCATCATCCGCAGAGCCGCTCAGCGTCCGCAGAGCCGCTCGGCGTCCGCGGTCGGTAGGCGTGGATGTTATTTCCCCTCGCGATCTCAGAGTTACTAACAGTCCGCTAACTTTATTTTAGATATCAATGTCAGCGGCAGCGAGGGGACACCTGGCGATCAGAAACCTCCGCAGAGCTGATATCAGCGCATGACCCGGTCTTCTCCTTTCCTCGATGCCACAGTAGACCGGCGCTTTGATATTTAGACCGTTAAATAAACGCGCAGTTTTATTTATTTTAGTTTGCTTGTTGATTATAATTATGACCTTCGCAAGACCATTTTGGAAGAAGAATTTTTATTTCGGACCTTGCGTTACACAAACGGTCGGTTTTATAGCCTTTTAAAAAAAAAATCGACATTCGCGAAGTTAAGTCACACACGGAATTCGAAGTAAATTCCCGTAAGGTGAGAGTCTGGGTGTCCTTCTGGCATCCAGGTGGCCCGCCGGACGGAGCCGAAACTCCGCTTGAACTTCGCGGCGCTGACATGCTGCCCAAAGTCGAGACGGAATCCCTGGGACTCGCTCGATCGCATGGGGAACAGGGGCTCATGCCAGGAAACATGCAAGGTAAGAAAAGAAGAAATGATTTCTGTTCTAGCACAGTGCCGTCTGGGCGCAATTATGAGGAAAGAAGATAGCAGTGATTTGGAGCTTTGCAGTAGTTTACTTATACTATATAGTGTTTTGAGCACTATTAATTAATAACGCATAGTTCTCTTGTGGTGTCATGGTAATACACAAGAGACAAGAGTTAAGAGTCATTCATGTGCTAATTGCCAAGAAGATAAAAATAATTCTTACTGTATGCCTATATGACACCTCAACGCGAATCTTATATTAAGATATGGCCTACTTAAAAAGTGAACTGCGTAATTTATGAATTCATTTCGCTTGATTTTTGATAGTTTACCTTTCTCTTTTTTTTTTAGGTTTCATACGCAGGCAAATCATTAGTTCATATCTGCGATTGAATATATGCCTATCTACATATTCGCTCACAGTTGTATGATCATCATATTTTATATTATCTTATATTATCTAAGATAAAATACATATCTGAAGTAACGGCCTATTTAAATTGTCTGATTAAAAGATCTTAGAATTACATTTAGAATTTAAAAATTGCATTTTCCTGCTGAGCTAGTTAATTTGAGATTCTGTGTGATTTATGACAAAAATAGTGCTTTAAAAATCATTTGTCGAGGGACCGCTCCAGGGAAAGTTAGTGTAGAATTCCCGAAAAACTATAATATGATTTAATCAGGAGATGTTGTCTTGTTAACTATAACGTATTATTTCGTTTTAAGGGTTTACTTTATTAAACTTTTGATATATTTATAGAGGTCTTCGATTTTTTCTTTGAATATCTTGATCACACCTATGTTTTACCGTAGGCCTAAATGCATGTAAGCATTTGTCGACAGATTTAGGTTTTATATCTTTCGATCGATCTTTTTCTTTTTTACAAATAAATTGTAAGAGGAAATGTAATATGTGGAACCATCAATTAATAAGGCTATCGAAAACAAAACGTGTTCCACCTCTTTTTTTGTTTTTGAAGCTGTCTGTTTAGTGGTCCTTTTTTCTTTGTATATGTTTGAAGAAATAATAAAATGTTGCAGAAAATTGTCGAAGTATTATTTACCGTAAATACGTAATATATTTAAAACGTTTTATAGTGCTCATTTAATTGTATCTGTCTTCTGTTTTCAAAACACTTGAGGCAAACTCTGAGGACAAAGCGAGCAAAACTATGGAATAACGTGCGTCTTTTACGATAAATAAAAATCGGCACCTATATTGGAATATATAACTATAATTTCTCTGAAGTTGTCCAAATATCTGTCGGATCGTTCTGCTTCTTTTTGTCTTGGTGTTCATTTTTTCTTGTTAATAAATATGTCTTGCTCAATAAGAAAGCAAATTTATTTATGAAACATTTGATCTGTCATCCGCGATGTCCTTCAGGATACAACAGGTTGTATGTAGGCTGACATGCTGTCCGAGATCCTGAGGATGTAGGTAGTGATTGAAAATGAGAGGATGGATGAAAGCATTTGCATGGAACTGTGAAAACTTTTTGAACTGCAGGTTCAGATAGACACCTGTCTTGTTTCGCTTTCCTGTACTACACGTATAGGCTGTTACGTGATACACAGGTATAAGTGAATGTTAAAGTCAGAATGGTATATAAAATATTATATCTTGTAAAACGGATGAGTCTAGAAGTAAAACTAGATGCATTTCGATCGAAATGAGTAATGGTCGTTTCACTAAATGTTCTCCCACTTTCGGAATTAATATCCATGAACGTGAGAGTACTTGTTGAATATCTTATATAACATATTTATTGGGGTATATATGTATATAGACTGCAAAGTGCGTCAAGTAACTTCAAACAGAAAATGCATTTTTTCCTGAGATCAATTTGTATCCTAATACGTTGTCATGTAATTTCTTTCTATCAGATTTGTTATTATAATAATTGCTGCGTTTTGCAAGAGAGATATGGGCCATTTATTACATTTATAACTTAAAGATATTTTTCATGATGTGGTCTATTATGTGTTACAACTGCAGTTACTTTTATGCTATAAAATATAACATAATTAATCAGTAAAATGAAATAAAAGAATATACCGGTGAATGATGTCATTTACATGGGGCACTGTTGTTTTGAAATTTATTTACTCCTGATGTACAATTTTTTGTCTCTCTGAAAGTTAGAAAAGTAAATTAATGCACAAATGAAAATGAAAAAGTAAATGAGTTCCTTATTCGCTCAGATAATGATGTTTTATTAGCAATTGTGTAAATGCCATTAATGTATTTGTGCCTGCAGCATTACAGGTAGCTTTGCGCGTGATTCACACACTGGTGCGCACAGGGCACTATCAAATGTGAGATGTCAGGACGCTGTACTCTCATCTGTTTTGTCACGTGGGTAACAGTGTTTTCAACTTGAAATCAGACAGGGTAGTTTTGTTCATCACCAAAATCTAGCTATAAAAAACAAAGCTGTTGTGTGTGTTTGCTGGCTAACCCACACATCCCGTTTTCCAGCCCCCCAGTTTAAAATGATGGACTACTCCTATGACGAAGACTTGGACGAGATGTGTCCCGTTTGCGGAGACAAGGTGTCCGGGTACCACTACGGCCTGTTGACGTGTGAGAGCTGCAAGGTGCGTTGGCTGTCTGCAACTTACCGTCTGCTATAGTTTCCATCTCATTCTCAATCTACATGTCGTCCATTGTCCTCCATAGGATTCCCAACACAAAAAGTGCATAGAGTTTTACATAGAAAAAATGTCAAGCAATTAATAAGGATGCTTCTTAAATATTATTATAAAAATTTGTACAGCATGCATGTTCCTGCTGTGTCTGTGTGGGTTTCGCTTCCACATTCCAGTTTCAGCATTGTGCAGTTTGGTATAATTGGTGTTCCCTTACGTGTGACTGTGTGCAGGACTGTGCATGCATGTGTGTGATCTGTGACAGTGTCCTGTTCCACGTTTATCCTGTTGGGTGCCTCTGTTTCCAGGACTAGGGTATGAATCACTGTGACCAAAACGGGGTAAGCGATTCTTGGAAATGAATGGATTGTGTGCACACTTGCAAAAGCATATACCTTAAAAATAGCAGAAATCACTAGTTATGGGGATTAAACTTAGATGTAATAATCATTACTTCCAAATTGCTTATTTACTTGTTTATTCATTCATAGATATAATTTGAAACGTGATACAGTTCTTAACTCCCAGTAATAATCATAATTCAAATCAGAATAATAATTTGCATCCACAACAAATTTGCAAAAAAAATTTCTAATCTCAAAATGCTAAGTATATTTTGCCTTGGAAGGGGGCAGCACGGTGGTGCAGTGGTTAGCAACGTTGCCTTGCACATCTGGGACCAGGTTTCCAGTCTCCATCATGACTCCATGTGTGTGGAGATTGCATGCCCCCCCCCATAAGTCCAAAAACATGCTGAGGTTAATTAGAGTTACCAAATTCCCTGTGTGTGTGTGTGTGTGTGTGTGTGTGTGTGTGTGTGTGTGTGTGTGTGTGAGAGAGAGAGAGAGAGAGAATGGTGTGTGAATAACACTTGGGCCCAACCTGGGTTGTTCCCTGCCTAGCTCTCAAAAACTCTCTCAC
>JAODKC010000036.1:15660545-15690152 GCA_026777985.1 Mormyrops attenuatus | reverse complement strand
ACCCCCTCAGCAGCATATCCCCAAATAACTGAAACCCAGCCTTGATGAAGGGAACCCTTCGTGCTAGGCCATTCCAGAGTTGTGGAACATGATCTCCACTATTGTGAAAACTTCTGCAGTCACAGATGGACTGTTACCATGTCAGTAGACTCTTCAGTTCAAAGTGACACGCACAACTTATAATTTTTATATCATTGTTACCCTAGTGACAGCTGTTTTTACTGAAGCAATTCAGATTAGACACATGTAACAGCAGTCATCATAACCCAGTCATCATAAGCTTTGGGGTTTGACTTCGACGGTGCACGGCCATGAACTTTTGTGTTAACATGCTCGCCATGGGATATCAATATTGGTTAGTATTTTTTTGTGAGTTGTTAGATGGTAATTTGCTGTAAACTGAAAATAGAATTGAGTAGATGTTCATTAATTGCAATGTATTTATTTGTGTGTTTATTCTGTAATGTGTTTAGTGACATGGGTTAGGTACTTATTGATTAAATACGTTAATATGATGTTAATTAATAAAATAATTGCTTACCCATAAGTCTTTTAACTGTATACTAATGCAAGCATAAATGTAATGGTGCAGATGGCATAAGCCTATATAACTTATTTGTATATATAACTTATGTTGCATGCACTTGCTAATAAATACATTAAAGATGCTTGAGAAACTAATAAAGTAGACCACTGAAAGGACAGATCAGTGTTTTTAATTAATGAACATAAAGATGTATCATGATTCTAGTCTGGTAGCTAAATTATCTGTTAGTGTTTTTAAGTTAATTTATGCCAAGTTGACTTGTGATTGACGGTTTCCCTTGCAGTTCAGGGAGTTACAGTAGACCTGCAGTCATTTCTTCACATATATATATATAGTGTGCTTTTTTACAGTACGTATTTCTAGATATACGCCATATTACATTTCAGTGAATAAATTTACATTGCTGTGCTTGAGATCACTGCCGATAAAATGAATTTACTACAGAATTATATATTACGGGTGTTCAATGAAGGACTAGCATTTTGTCGTTGTTCTGAATTTATGATGGGCAAAAAATATAGATTTGTTTTCTAGTTCCGTGGCTGCAGACAAATTTGTATGTCGCGCATGTAAATAATCTTGTTTAATTAGAAACAAAAAAGTTACAAAATGCGGAAGCCTCATTTGACATTCAGCTTCTGTACTAATTGTGTTTTCCCAAAAGAGCCAGCTACTCGTTTTCAGCTCATTAATTATCATGTTGCTTGGAAGCATTAATAGTTAAAATCCTGCGATAATGTATAATGGATTCGCACGTTTTTCTGATCAATTTTTTACACCGACGCTTGTCTCGTAGATAAAATGAAAGCTCGGAGCATCACCTCCGGCTCTGCCTGTACTGGTTTGCCGCGGCTGTCGAAGGTTTCCCGCCTTAATGCCCGGCGCGAACCGAGAGGGAGCCCGCCAAGGCCCCTCGGATCTGCACGTCTGTGACAGAGACCACCGATTTTTATTATTATTATTATTATTATTATTATCATCATTATTATTATTAATGCGGATGTATTACGTTACATTAGTGGTCTCCCCCGATTCACCCAGCAGCCCGAACGGCCTGTCGCCCTCAAACAAACGCAGCGCCTATCGACTTCACCGGCGGCATAAAACAGAAATAATTAAGAGTAAATAATTAACATAAACCCTCGACACAAAGAAACCAAAAGCACTTTTTTATACGTGTGGGTCAAATGCGGTCCTTTTCGCGACGCTATTAAAATTAATTATACACATAAATGTATACCTGAATTAGGTCCCGTTACCTCGGTTTAGTCATTCTGTTGTTTTATCTTTTTTTTACCATTACGTATGCTGCCTCTATGACACTTTGAATTGTGTATATCTTCTTTCTGTAATTTGCGCGTTACATTACAGGAAAATTAATTGTTAAGCAAATTATATAATTTCCACCGATATCGTTAAATTCATAGCAGGACTTACTCGTGCCATTTAAAAAGAAACTTCAGGAAAGGAAACCTTGAGGGAGTAATTGTGCTCCCCCTGGCTGAGTTGTGCCCTACCCCGCGGACTAAGGGTCTGAACTATGTTACCCATGTCTTTGAAGGGGGGCAGGGGTCCAGAGAATATAATTGGCATTGTTCAGCTGTTGTGGAGGGTGTGGGGGTGTTTAAGTCAGCCAGGGCTACTGCATGAACGCCTTTTATAGAATGGTCTTTGGGGTGCCCAGCAATGAATAACACACTCCTCTTGTTTCCTGTCATGTGGCCTTTTAGGGTGTAAATAAGCAGAGATGTAATTAATGTTTCTGTATAGGGTGTAGCAGACATCCCACCTTGGGCATATTGATTTCAGGGAGGTGGGTGAGAGGGGTAGGGGGGTGCTGGCTGTGAAATTTGTCAACCGGGGGTGGCTACAGTAAAAGTTGTTGAACAGGGTCGGGGGTAGTGGTGGCGATCCTTTGGTTAGGCAGACAATCATTTTTGATTCTTTGTGGACACATTTCCGAGGCACTGGATTTATCACAGGTGTCACGGAGCTTCTGTGAGTTGGCAGGTGACCCCCGGAACGTCCAGGAGAGGTGTGATATTTGGTGTAACCTACCAACAAAGCACCTCAAAGAGATCAGCATGGGAGTTTCATGCTTTTCATTGAGATTTATTTTGTTTTTTTTCTGTTTGATTCTCCATCAGCTGTGAGGGCAGACCGCATGCGAGGGGGAAGGAACAAGTTCGGCCCAATGTACAAGCGGGACCGGGCCCTGAAGCAGCAGAAGAAGGCGCTGATTCGGGCAAATGGGCTGAAAATCGAAGCCATGACTCAGGTGATGCAGACTGTGCCAACGGACCTGACCATATCTTCGGCCATCCAGAACATCCACTCTGCCTCCAAGGGCCTACCTCTAAGCCATGCTGCCTTGCCCCCCACAGACTATGACCGCAGCCCCTTCGTCACCTCCCCCATCAGCATGGCCATGCCTCCTCACGGCAGCCTTCAGGGCTACCAGGCTTACAGCCACTTCCAGAGCCGCACCATCAAGTCCGAGTACCCTGACCCATACACCAGTTCCCCTGAGTCCCTCATGGGCTACCCCTACATGGACACCTACCAGAGTAGCTCCCCGCCCAGCTTTCCCCACCTTATCGTGGAGCTCCTGAAGTGTGAACCAGATGAGCCCCAGGTCCAGGCGAAGATCTTGGCCTACCTGCAGCAGGAGCAGGCCAGCCGTGGCAAACACGAGAAACTCAATACCTTTGGGCTCATGTGTAAGATGGCTGACCAGACCCTGTTTTCCATCGTCGAGTGGGCAAGGAGCAGCATCTTCTTCAGAGAGCTTAAGGTACGTTACTTAGGTTGGTGTGTGGTTTATCATTATTATTATCACATAATGCACCATGTCCCTCAGCTCTAGAAGGTGTTTCAAGGAGGGCAGATGGGTGGATATTTATATTTTATCATCATATACATTGTAAGGTGTGAAAATCCCAGGAGGGTGGTTGTATGTGCAACCACCGTGCGTAGCACCAAGTCTCACTGCATTCAAAATTGCTTAGATCTGGCATCTTACCCATTATAATGCTTAGCAAAACAGTAACTGAATGTCTTGACCCTCTCTGTGTACAGTATGTTTTTGGTTACAGCCCCATAATTCACTGTTTGCATTTACAAGTAGATGTACCTAATAATCAGGCCACTAAGTGTATGTCATTAGCGTTAGTTTTTTGTGCAAATAGATATTGTTATCCCCATTGATTTTTCTGAAGTACTATAAATACTTATTAGAATATGTAAATTGTAGTGTTATGAGTTTTATACCTTGATGTGAGACCCAATTACAGTATAATCCGTAATTAACTGTTCACATATTAGGGTATCGCAAGGTATCACAAACATTTTAAGTTAAGTTAAAAACAATGTTTGTGTACCTACTTTTGATAAAAATGGACTGACAAACTGCTGAACAAAAACCCTTTTTCATAGACACTTTACAAGCATCTGTGCATGGAGAAACAGGAAATATTGCCACTTTAAAAGAAGCAGCAGTAGGGCATAGAAGTGGTCTTAAGTGTCTCTGGAGAGCTACCTTTAAAATAATTTTCTATGCCGAAATAAACGCTACCTGCTTTATTTTATGTAACTGCTTACTGCAGTTATAGCTTGGGCTTAGTATGTGGCTGGCTTTTCTAATATAATAAATGATCAGATATAATTCAGTCTGATGTCAGCTCCTGTCATTTTAAAAAAAACATCAGTGAAGTAGTGGGTAGGTTTGATAATAAAGCAACATCACTAGAAATATTACACAATGTATCGATCATTACCATCAATACTGTAGTGTTATGGGATATGCAAAGTTTTACTCACTTTGTCAAATCAAGTGACTTGGATATATAACTCTGCTTGAATTGGTTTATCTTAAGACTGTGTGTGTGTGTGTGTGTGCGTGTGTGCGTGCGTGTGTGTGTGTGTGTGTGTGTGTGTGTATATTATGTTTATATTGCATTGTGGGGACCAAATGTTCCCCACAATGTAATAGAAACCTGTTACTTTGATGTTGTGGGGACCATTTTTCAGGCCCCCACAAAGATCCGTGAATGCAATCAAAAAACTAAAAATCTCCTATGTTGTTTGGCTCAGGTTAGGACTGGGTAGGGGTTAAGGGTGTCTTGTTGGGATTAGAGTTTTCCCAATAGAAATGAATGGAGAGTTCCCACAAAGATATAGTTTTAAACCTGTGTGTGTGGTGTGCTTGTGTTTTTTTTTATTATTTCAGTCCTGACTCCCCACTGAAAATTAAATAATTCGTCCCGTTATCAATACAGTCAGTTTTTGTTCAGTACCCAGGGACAGATTGTTGTTGACCTGTGTGTTTATTTATTTAGAGAAATACCTGGAACTTCATGAAAAGTTCATAGAATGACACTGAATGTTTTCTAACTCTCATAACACTACATAGTTGGCGTTTTCTGTCACCTTTAGTTCAACCTCAGTGTTAGATTTCCTGTTGTGGTGTTTATGCCCTAAATTCAGTGGACCAACTGTATTACAAAATCTACTTATTTGTGTACTACACTCCAGCTTTTCAGTACCTAATTTTTTTAAACAAAGTGGGTAACACTTACATGTTGACATTTACAATGTAATGATTCTTTATTTGACACTTCTCATTGAATTAGCATTAGGCCTTGAGTAGTACTTTATCGCCTTTTTAATGAAGTGGGTGTGTCTGTATGATATCTCTAATGGAACATAATCATCAAACAACATATAATTCTATTACCTAATCTCTAATATGATTTGCCCAGGCTCACTTCAGCCCGAAATGTCATTACGGCTTGCTAATGACTGGATATATTAAGCGTGTTCACTTGATGTAATTGAAGCTCATTTGTGAGTTTGCGAAATATTACCCTTTGTGTCATTTCTAGTCTCTGGATTGTTTTGCGGGACAATGGTCTGCCCATGAGGCGTGAGAGTACTGTTAGATGAAATGATGGCAGATTTTGGGCCCTTTTGTGCTCAGTCTTCACTAAACGGCCCAAAAAACAGGTTTGCGGAAAAACAACCCGACCCCCCACCCCCCGACAGCTTTTCAGAGCACCTCAGGCTTAATTAGTTCTCCTACATCCATTGTCCAGCTGGAAGCTCAACAATTAGTGATGGGAAGGCCAGTGGGGCGGGTGAGGGAAGGTTAGCCCTAGCAACTGAACTTGCTCGTGAGTGAAGTCTCCCCAGCAAAATGACCAGGTTGTTAAGGGAGGATAGGTCACTGATGTGACCGGCTATCTGTTTAATGTGCCATTTTCTTCCAGTTTACATGCTGTTTGGGTCTGTCACTGAAGGTGCAGTTAGTTATAAATAACACAAAAAATAATATGATAAATAGGAAATTGAATAAATGTGAAATTGCTTGATTTGTTTCTGACTCAAGACCTTGCCATCTCTTCCCAGATACATAGAATGTTGTTTTGGATTACTGTTACGCTTTCATTCATTGCAAGAATGTTGACTTATATAGGTGACTTTTTACTTTTTTTACCTGAAAAAAATAGGAACATCAATGATAATTTTTAAATGGATATAAAAGCATAATTAATCACAAAGGTTATTGATTCATTGAAATATCTTAGCAATTTCATATCTTGCCTGCATATCTTTTAACATTCATGCACACATGATTCTGTTTAATTACTGTGTGAAAGAAAACGTTTCCATAAGTACTGCATACTGTATCTTCCACTGTTTCAAACACCAAAGCTGTGGAGATCAGCTTTATTCATGAATTTGCCATTCATCAGTGTCCTTGAACAGAAATTGTCCTTGATTCAAAACCTTTTTTATTTTTCTTTGTAATGTCTTTAAAACATTGTGGACATTTACTCAACATATTAAATGGTTCCAGCTAGCACTCTTAATTAAAGTAATGCCACAGCAGATAGATTTCTTCCTGCATCGTTTTCTATGATCTTTGTAAAGTGTTTAGGTAGATACCTTGGTTCATTGACTGAAATATTTCAACTCACCTCAACACTGAAGTTTATGCCCCTTAAAAAGCCCCAATTAGCAGTGTAACTAAGCGTAAATCCTCTAATAAAATTCCTGGCTGTATAAACCGTAAACACAAAATCCAAAAAGTAACTAAGTATTATATTGTCTACTAATTAACTAAAAATGTAATAATGTTGTTATCCCAGAAAGATAAAATTTTATTGGTAGTAGCGTGGCCCATTATAAATGTTAATATAATTCATATGTTCAGGGAACAGTATAATCCACTATTGCATTGTACAGATTTTATTTTCATTGCTTTTTAATAACATGACCAATGAGATGTAACCATACACAAGTAACAGCATTCCACTGGCTCAAACCTGGTTAAAACTTTCCGGTTACTTTTAAAGACAGTTACCGCAAAGATACAGCTGTTTTCATTATGTAATTTTTCTGGTCTTTTCATCACTGAGGCTGAAAAAAATGCTGTCATCACATTTTATTTATTTAATGATAGGATCAAATACACGTCATGCGAAAGATTTTGTATGAAAAAAATGGGAAATGCATATGATCACCAGCTAGATTCTTCAACAGCTTTACACAAATATTTACTATGTTATTATTAGCATAGCCAGAACAAAAGACTTTTCCTGACAGCAGGCCTGATGACAACATACAGAATCCACTGATATGTGGCCAGAGCAGGATTTACATAGAGAAAGAACATTACTTTTTTTTTAATTTAGATCATAGCGTCAAAGTATAGTCCCATGCTGCTTTCAAAGATTTTGAACATTCCAAACATCTCTTCTCACGTTTTGGAGCTAAGCTCCTAACTGTAAATTTTAATGCATTTCAGCTCTGGCTTGATCGAACTGTAGGTGTAAATGTCCATTAAAGTATATTTTATGCATTCAGTTTCACGTTTGGAAAGAATTTAATGGAACAGTGTCGAATTAAAGGAGGATATTTAAACTCTGAGCACTGCAAAATAACTTAAATTGTTATTGCACATACTTTAACTGGGATTTTCAAATCCTGTCTGAAGTGGAGTTCTCGTAATTTAGTTTAGCAGAAACATTTACTTTAAAAACAAGATTTTTAGTTGTTTTTGCTGTTTAGGTTAAACATGTCAATTAAGGATGTGAAACTTGACGAAGGTCTGCAGCCCAATGGGATTCTGCCTGATGCCTTTAAAACCCAGTATGTTAACTCTGATTTTCTTGTTAAAGCCAAATGAAATTTGGATTCTTTATGGCAAGTTTCTTTTTTTGTAGCACAAAGGGACTTGTGCCAGGCTTGGAGTATCTCCTCACCTGTGGTGCCAGCAGAGCAGTACTGTAAGTGTGGGGAAACAGATGCAGAGAGCTACAATGCGGGTTGTCGTCATCGTGGTGGCGGTTGCCATGCAGAGCTCAGCCTGGGGTGAGGCTGCTGGGGGAGCAGGAAGAACATGCTAGGGGTGGTGATTCGTTCCCAGGCCAAGCCCTTCTTTGCCAGGCATCTGCCAGCCATTGTTTATGGACGGTCCGTGTGAGACGCACTTTTTCCGCTGCTTCCACATCACAATAGGACACGAGGAGGACCTGCGCTAAGTACGCTTTCATCGTACTCCTGCATTTTGTTTTATTTTTGTTTCGCCTATCATAACGATCCCTGGTGAATTCACACGCTCCGTGTACTTGGCGAGAATAAACCGCTTAGCACATAGAACCGATAAAACTCAACTGTGCAGATCCCGAAAAACCAACATACGTCTCCGGTATTTATTCTGGTCCTTTCATGACTGTTGGGGGACGGTCTTGGATTATTTTAAAAACGGAGCGGGAACGACAATAGCAGACGAGCCATTAAGTGAGGGCAGACTGTATTAGGCCTGATTCCCGAGTCTGCACCCAGCAGAGAGCCGGGGCCTTATATGAAAACCAGCTGGTGCAGAATCCAGAGACGCCCCCCGCCCCCGACATCTGCTCTGCCAGCACCCCCTCTTGCTCCATCCTAGGATATTTCGATATCATAGATGCCCCCCAAAATTGTACCAGAGTTTACAGTTCAACTCGCTTTACAGTACAGTTTATAGCTAGTTTGTGTAGTTAAATGGCCGAATGTCATCTTTCCAGCATTCTTTCGATTTCGATACAGGTCTCAAAGAGTTGCCTCTTCGGGAAACGTGCTTTGCTCTCCCAACTAATTTCCTGGGTTGCGAGTTGCTTATTGTAGATTTAACACAATGCACCCGAAAGAAAATTAATAAGCCGTTATGGCTGCGATGTGCGGACTCGCCAGCGGTATATATTCCCCGGGGGCTGTCTCTGAGGTCACTCGACACACTTCTGACAAACGGCTCCCGGGGTGTCTCCGAGCGCCTTGGCAGAGATTTGTAACCGCGTCCCCGCTCCATTGCATTTGAATTATTCCACAGGCCCCTCGCCGCCTTGCATTAACGCCCGCGGGGGGAAGATGAACAAGGGAGCGGGGAGGCACCAAGGGCAGGGGCGGCGTCGTGAAGGACAGGGGGAAACAGGTGGAAGGTTAATGGCCCTGGACTGGATCCACCAGCAGCTCAGCTTGATATATGGGAGCCGAGCCCACTGCAGGCATAGGCTTTCAAAGATATATTATTTCATTTCAGGAGCAGCTTTCTCATCCTTGCATTTGTCCACTGATAGATGATATCCCACTGCCCTGGCAGCCACAATTGGAGATGGCGTGTGAGTTTTCCTAAGGCCTGCTCCTGTACACATATATATTTTATTATATATATCATTTTGCTTAGCTCCATTTAGCGTCCTCATAACAGACTCTTCTATAGGCCAGGCTTGAAGCTGTTTATTTGCAGCTGGTATCTAGCAGTGATAGTTCTTGTTCGATCAGGGCACAGCATGCCAGGGGGAGTGAGCTGGAAAAATGCCCTTATTCACATGTGATGGGCTGAAGGGTGAGATGAAATCACAGGATTTGCAGTTCTCTGGTAGGTCATTGTGTCACATCTCCAAAAAAGGTGCCGTCCGTCGGTGCCATTCACCGTAATGTCAAAACCGGATGAGATGTTTTTTTCGTGCCGCCTTAACTTTGCTGGGTAATTGCTTCAGTCTTGCTGTGGAATCTTGTAGCACCCCTTTCCCCTTCCTGCTGCCGGTTCAGCATGGGAGAGCATCTTCAGGAGCCCCATCCCGCACTCCTGGGAATTTTCCTCGGCTGGAGGAAGGAAACACACGCACTTGTTAAAAGGAAAGATTTAAGGCCCAAAATTCTACAGAGAGACATGAAGACATGAAGGGGGAGCACTGGCGAGCCAGAGCCTCTGCTCATCCACTTGTTGCTCTTGATGAGGGATAAAAGGCTGTCATGAAGTACAAGTTCCTGGTTGCGCGCTGATAGACTCATCCCGCCAGAGCCGTCCGCGCCGTTTTACCCGAGCTGTGGTAATGGGGCCTCCATTCCGACCATTTCGGGGAAGCAAGTTGCGTCTCCCTCCACAAATATCAAAGTTGTGTAATTCGCATTTATTGCCCCCCCCCCCCCCACAACGTAAAAACAAAACATTGACGACACGAGCCACTGCTTAGCGGCGATGAGGGTAAAAGCCTTTTTTGATTGTTGTGTCATCAGTGCTCTTTAAAAGCGGGAACGCTGAGCAGGTCCGCTAATGGTTTCTTGCGCCATCCACTTTTTTTTTCTTGTGCTGTGGTGAAGCACAAAAAAACAATCAGCAGTGGTGGAGGGGTGGGGGGGGGATTAACAAAGTACATCTTTGAGCTCGATTTAGAAGACAGGTTGCTGCCAGATCAGCAAGAGCCGGGATCTTTTTTAACGGACACCTAAATGGAATACGCAGAGTACGTTTCCAGCTCCGCCTTTCGCAGTAACAGTACCATCACACAAAAGCCATGATTCGTGCTTCCAGGCAGGACTTGTGTACTAAATTAATTCTGAAGCTTTTAGGAAGGTGATACGTACACACCGATCGCACAGGCTGGTTAGTAATGATGACAAATAAGATAAAATAATCTCATTGTTTTATTTTTCAAAATGTCAGATTTACAACTCAAAGTCCAACTGGTCACATGTCAGAGGAGATTGATGTTTGCTGATGATGTCATTGTGTCTGTTGTTGATGCAGAATGAGAACATGCACGACTTTATTGCTGCCAAAAGTTATTTAAATGGTTCATTTGCACCAGAATGAATAGGTCAGTGTTTTGGTCTGGCTATATCGTCACCCCTTTGAAAGGTCCCACTCATTGTTGGGGACATTTTTGGGAAATAGAGTGATGAATCCTACTCGGTTACATGGTCTTGCTATCATTACATTTACAGTTGTGCATCTTCGCATTTCCTGTCTTTATCTATTGTGGTCCTAAACTGGAGAGTTGGAGATAAACACCTGTTTTTATTATCGGTACACCTCAGAAATAGGAAAAGGGAATAACTGAGCAGAGAGCATCATAACTGAATTTGCTTAAATGTTAGTTTATTGATTTTCCCAAGCTGGACTTTGTGTGCCGTAATTCCACATTGTTTTAGCTAGTCTTACTCATTTGCGTTTAATCGGAGCCAGGGCGGCGGTTGCTGTATTGTCAGCCGCTTTCATGAGGGCCTGTCAGCAGCTGTCTTCTGGACTCTATTTCTGGAACTTATTTACGGCCGTCTATTTTGAACTGGATGGGCCGAAAGACAATAGACGAGCAACGACGCCGGGACAGTGCAGGGGAGTAGGTTTTCAGGGGATGCACGCTTGCGTGCGCCGTCGGATTTGCACTCTGTCGACTGACATCTGCTCTGGCCGGGTAACGTTATATGCGAGTTACGACGCACAGAATTCACAAGGCCCTCCGTCAGAAAATGTCTTTAACACAGTTGCTGAAGTCAGACAAACCACCTGTTCATTACTTCATTTTATATTCTTTATTTTCTTTTTTTTGCATTCTAGTGGTCTGCTCAGAGTACAAGTTGGCATAGCATACCGTTTCCATATACTGATCTTTTAGTGTTAGACATTACAACTGCTAAAGCTGCATTCCTTCATACTAGACCCTCCTGAAAGAGCTAAATGACTCTTTTCATGAAGCTCGAAAGAATGACCAAATTAATAATTTTGGTCTTTAATGGTCATCAGAAAGCCCTCTGGAAAAATAATGGTAACTGAAACTAGTTAAACGCTTCTGTAATTCAGTTGGCATTGAGATAGTTATTGTTGTATATATTCCCCACAATCCTCCACTTGATGGATGGATGGATGGATGGATGGATGGATTTTTTTTTGTAGGTTATAACTTTGACACTGCAACACATGTAATGCACAGAATCTTCCAGTGCTTCAATTAAATACATACATAGCTATATATAAAAAAATAAGTTCACATTAGTGGTTCTTCATATCGTGTGTCTGAATATAAATAATACAGGAAGGAAAGAAGACTTTACCGCTGTCTCGTCCGATCTGCATACGCGGAAGAGAGACAGAGCCATTTCCCCGTGTCTGTCAGCGTGCCAGACAAACACACCAAGAGCAAGGTGGTTCATAAATTCAGGAATTGAGTAAAACAGCTTGTGGACTCACATTCACAGTTGTGCTAATGTATAGCAGGACCTTGTAGATCACATGCTGTGGAAAGATCAATACTTCCAGTCTACCATAGGAATACCCCTTATCTCTGCAAGGCATAGTTTCCTCTCTGTATTTTGGGTTGGGGTACTTCTGGGACATCCTGCCCCATGGTCTGATGCCCAGTATATTAGAAGACTAATGTTCATCTGAATAATTGATTAGCACACATAGTTTCTGATAATTAGTCGACAGCTTCATAGCTTTCTTATCCCCAAGATCCTATGTTGAAGATTCAGAGACCATTTTTAAATAATAAAGAAAATATACCTGATAAATTGTGTTGCTTAACACCAAAGATTGCCATAAATTTTATTTGCCTTATGTCTTTCCAAGTGAACGGTAGAAATACATCAATCCAAGTCCAACACCTTCAGTTTCCTTATTTTATTGTTTCACTAGTAAAAGCTTTTCATATTTTTTTGCCCTGTTTTCCGGTGCACCGAGTAAATATTATTTCTTTATTATTGCTTTTGTCCTACTTATCTATCATCAAGACTTATGAGGGGGAGCCGTGTTTATGTCCTCCCGGAAATCGCTAGTACAGCAAGACTTTTATTTTCTTTCCCGTTTCTTCATTTTCTGTCCTGTCGCCGGACGTATACACACCGAGCGTTTTCACATCTGTTACCCGCCCGAGTGCGTCGTATGTTTCCTTCTGAGATGACCTTGAAAACGAATATCTTTACTCCGGCCTTCGGCAGACGAGAGAACTTTCGGCAAGAGCTGTTTCCATTTACCGTGTAACGTAATGGCTAGAAAGGGGGGACAGTGGGGGAGTGACTGAGACGATTAGCACTAGGGTGGTCATTTAATATGGCAGAATGTTGATGTGGCACAGCACAGCGCTGGGGGAGGGGGTCGTTTTGGCAGTGAATATGACTGGCATTGCAGCAGCTATTATTATTACAGTTTTGCCTATACTAATGCAAAGACGAGGTTCCAGATGAACAGAATCCGTTGTACAGGTCAGGGGTTACCCTTCTGGGTCTGCTAATGCGGTCACTGTGGGAACTGAACAATCTCCATGCCTTGGTGATATCGATCAGGCTGTACATCATACTGGCCCTACCAAAGTCCACCTCTGGACCGCTCCACCCCCTTTCCTTCCACACACACACACGCACAGATTGATGCTCGCTGACCCTGTAGAGCCAATAAGGGCCTCCCACTGAGGCCAGCTTGCTGATTCACATTCGCCACGGCAACCGGCCATCCCAGGGCCTGCGTTTACTAATCTAGCACCATGCGCACCTGTGCCAAGAATTACGAGGCCTTATAAATCCTCCCAGTTGGACGGCGGAATACCATTTGGTTTCATTTCACAGATAGGAGAAGACCTGGCTGTGGTCCATCTAAAGCCCAGAGTTTTCTAACCAGCCTGCTCCCCTGCTCTCTAACAGAATTACATTTGTGGTAAATTATTTTCAGTGTAAATTTGTCCTAGTGTGTGGCTGAGCGGGCTCCAGTCCTGAAGTATGTGCGCCTCGTGCCGTGTTTAAGTTTACCATAAAGACACGGGTAATGGCAAACATGAACTTCTTTCGTTGCAACTGTATGTATATTGACACAGCTCATGATAACAAACCACAGGGCCCCCAATAACAGTGCCATCTACTGCTGACTCTGATTACTAACGGTGATTAATCAGTTTTTTATCTATTATGTTATACATAGCAGGAAATATTTGTATTTAGAAAATTGTATATGAGGCTTCTCAGCAATATGCCAGGGGAAGCCCTTAAGGAAATAAGGATGTCTGGAGACAGGAAATAAGGCTACCCGCTAGGTATCTCTGCATGCTTATGCTTCATTGGAGGTGGAGACAATGACCGTGTCATCATGCATTCCATTCATGATATTCCCTTGTTATGTATCTTGGAATAGGCTCACTATGACCCAGGACTGAATATGACTGGATGGCGATAGAAGAAAAAAAAGGGTTGTGATCTATATTGTGCTTGCTCTGCAGACCTCTAGGGGGAGCAGTTCAGGCAAAGAATGATACTGCTGTGGTGAACTTATCAGTATAGCTAGGCTCTCACAGAGGCAGCAAAGCAGGGTAATTCCCATGTGCAAGTTAGACACCATGAATTGCATAAATTCCTACATACCTCAAACAGGAATACTGCAGTATCGAGCAAGATTATTTCATGTTAGATTGACAAAATGACATGAAAGCGTTAAAGTTTCCATTAATCCTCTAAAATAACATTATGATTTTGGGCTATCATTTGAATAATAACCAGGGCAATCGTTTACACTTGCAATTTAGAGGTAAAGTCACAATGTTTTGTTTTGGCATATGATATGTCAATCCATTCTTATTACATTGCTCAGGATATGATGTGTAATCTTGTTCTGTAAGCATCAAAGGCATCCCTGGTTGCCGATGCATACCCTGCTCACTTGAAAGTGCCTGTAGCTGCCAAGCAATAATAGCAAAGAACTTTCTTCTGTTAATTGAGTCTTTTACTGTTGATAGTGGAATGCAGCTTAATTTACCAGGAGTTTGTATTTCGCAGGAAGATAGCATGTGTGGTGCTTTGTATACTAATAAGAAATATGTATTTCCATATGGCTTTGATATGCAGTTAGGGAATAATTATTGTTACATTTTACAGCATAGTATAACTGTGAATAATGGATGGTTATATTATCGTTACATTTTGTGTCATAGTGTATCTGAAACAGTACAAATTAATTTCCAACAAGTTCAAATTCTATCAAGCTGGCTATGTTAGTGTTGCTGCATTCTGATGAATGATTTTGTGTTTTTGAATTTTTAATTACATGTGATAAATTGTGAAATTAAGTTGCGCTAACTACTTAGATGGGCTGTTTCCAGTGCCTCCATTTTCTAGGGAGGGGCTGAGAGGGCTGGTGGGGTGGACTGGGCGTGCTTGTGATTAAATCTGTCATCCCAGCATGCTGACAGTACATACAAAGGCCATGGCAGTGATTTTGTCCAAAAAAAACGTCATCTGTACTGTGCTGTCACCCTCTCAATCTCATCTATGCCACTTTCCTTGTCCTTTTTTGTGAAGGGCCTTTGATAGCAGACCCCGTCCCTGAATCGCAGTCTTCTGACGCATGCTTTGAAAGCTGGCCCCGTCATTGCCTTTGGCCCCCGACAATGACACTGGTGGCACAGATCTTCCCACATGAAAATCACTGTTCACGTCTCTCACAGCAGGTTTTCAGACCGTCATTGCCGCACTGCATTTTGCATATGTCAAAAAAAAAACTGTCCCGAACCCTCCAGACTTAGACTGGCTTCCATGTAATTGTTTTCTTCAGTTGTTATACTTCACAAATGTTTCTGACTGGTGTGACAATCAGAGCTTCATGGCTGGTAGAGTCAATTAAGAACATGCACAAGACAACATCTACTGCAGCTGGAAACAGTCCAAAAGACTTTATGTCCAAGACTTTGGGCAAGGTGTTCTTGGTGTCTTCGTATCTCTAGTGGACACCCTCCAATGTCTTAGCTTTATTCCTCAAGTGCGGTTTTGTGCAAAAACTGTAATGTTAAATGTTATTGAGTTAAGGTCCCCGTCAATAAAGTCAGAGCTGTATTCACTTTCCCAAACACTCCAGCCAAACACTCAGTGTATTTTTTTCTTTTTTGTTGCGACTGTGCAAGATAAGCTTCTTAGAAGACAAAACAATTATTGTTACGAAAATCTTTTTATGTTTTTACCATTTACACAACAATTTTCTTAGTTGAAGTTCTCATTTTTATTTTTTTTATTTGATGTTTTTTTAAATAAATACCATGTCACCCACAACCCACTGGACCATTTGCTCTGCCTGTTGCAACATGTTGATTTCTAACTCTGGTGTCTGGTGACGATTGTCCCTGTCTGGCACATGTATAGGGGCTCCAAACAAAGGGGAAATATGGTTGTTTTTTGGTCCAATCTATGTTTACCACATGCGAGATAACGGTATCAGCAGAGCTATGTTTGTTTTGGGGGCAGAAAGGGAGTCGAATTCTTCATTTTTCCTCATTCCCCTACCTACTCGCGTCCTCGTTCGGATATGGTATGTAATCATTAACACAGAGAGGTATGGGAAACAGTGGTGAGGACAATGACCAGGTTTGTCCGAGGCCCTACGCCCCACTCTCCTGCCACGGGGCCCAGCATCTCTTAGCACGGGGGGAGGCTAGGTTTCTGGCAGAACATCTGCAGGCTAATCATTATAAATACTGGACGATCGTGTGATGTGGCGAGCAGATAAATTAGCACCAGTGAAAGTGAAGCCATGTCCCAGCATGATGCCCTGTCCCGCCATGAAGGCCTGTCCTGCCGTGATGCCCTGTCTCACCGTGATACTCTGTCCCGCCGTGATGCCCTGTCCCGCCATAATACCCTGTCCCGCCATGATACCCTGTCCCACCGTGAAGCCCTCTCCCGCCGTGATGCCCTGTCCCACCATGAAGGCCTGTCCCACCGTGAAGCCCTGTCCCGCCGCGAAAGCCTGTCCCACCATGAAGGCCTGTTCCACCGTGATGCCCCGTCCCACCGCGATGCCCCGTCCCGCCGTGATGCCCTGTCCCGCCGGGAAGGCCTGCCCCGCTATGAAGGCCTGTCCCGCGATGAAGGCCTGTCCTGTGAGCTGCCATGTGGCTAGCCTCACAGGAAGGGAAAGATCTGCAGTGCTTTTTGTGCTTCGTCTTCCTAACACAATGTAACGGGACTCAAGGCAAGAGATCAGCCAGTGGAAGTCAGCCAGCAGAGGCTGAATGAGAATCATGAAACAGAAATTTAAAGACTCTTTAAAACAGAACTCATTACTTTAACAATCACACATATATTTTTACTTTATGATGTGTGCATTTCATTCTATGCGCATAACCCTCACAACCCTCACCAGCGCAAGATGGATGGATGGATGGATGGTCACAGAGTATTTTACTTATTTTCATGCATAAGAATATATTACCTGGGGAATGGAATTGATCTTAACAAATGGCTAACTTGGGGAAAAATTATTGGGGAAAATACTTTTTATGTGAATAAGATGTAAATTAAGCTCTCTCTATATATACATGCATGTTTGTGTGTGTGTGTGTGTGTGTGTGTGTGTGTGTGTGTGTATATATTGGTAACAGAACCATGGAACAAACATAACCATGTGGTTTCTCATGTTCTTTATTTCTCGGCAGGTTGACGACCAAATGAAGCTGCTGCAGAACTGCTGGAGCGAGCTCTTAATCCTCGACCACATTTTCCGACAAGTGGTACACGCCAAAGACGGCTCCATCCTCCTGGTTACCGGTCAACAAGTAAGTCGCCTGACCGCACGGAATGGTGCCTCTTAAACACCCGCAGAGAGAGTTGGTTTGCGCTAATTCGTGATCTCCTGCTTCCCTAAGGCCATCAGTGCTCCATTAGAGATATATCATCTTATTCTGTGGACAGAGATTAATGTGGTGGCAATAATCAATTCTGCATTTTTTTATGGGGATCGTATGAGAATATGAGTCAAAGAATAAGGGATTTGCCATCTATCCTCTGGGGATGTATCGCTTGCTGGCTCTGTGCCCTAAGGCCAGCTGAAGAGGTCCCTTTCCAACCCAAGGCCTTATAATGTTTTTTTTTTCAGTCACATTTCAACAGCAGTTTAAATAGCTGGCTATGGATTCTGTCAGTAAATATGCAACTCTGAGCAGCTAAATTTTGAGTGTTGCACAACGTGAGTGATACCTGTAATAGAATCAGCTGAAACAGCTGAAACACCATAACATTTGGTGCGCGGAGATGAACACACTTGTGATCTGAATGCGTACGGATTTGCGAGCAGACAGAGGACCAACATGATGTCTTTGGTGGTAACATTTGGAGCGGAACCACAGTCCCTTCAGGCTGGTAGGGAGGGCATTTTGATCTCATGCATTCCTGGCATGGGACGAGGTCCCCAAAATTGCAAGACACCTCTTTCGTCTCTGTTCTGGGGGGGGATCACAGGAATGCTGACTTTGAGGACAGAGCTGCCTAAACCACCCCCCCCACCCTGATACCTAACCCGTCACCCATCCAGCCTCCATCATCCGTGTCTGATAAGAGGAGCCTGCCTGAGAAGCGGGAGCCAGCGGGGAGGAGATACGGCGGAGCTCAGCCTCATTTGCATATTTTGGTTAATGAACAGTTGCTGTTGAAGAGCCTGTAGGGGACAGGGGACACATTCAAACACATCGTTATGTCTGATTATTCTCTACCGGGCCAGGAATGACAGCCACCTCAGACCAGAAGCTTCCTCCTCGGCCTGGAGGTCCATGCGGTCTCACAACTTCCCCGATGCTGCGGTGTCGGGTGGGGGATACAGAGAAGAATAAGGGAGGCATAGCTGGTAGGATGAGGCAGAAGGAGGAGTCAGTCAGGGGGGGGGCATCGGTGAAGTGCTTTGATTGGGACAGATATTAAAAAGGTAGAATACTCTGTTTGGGGAGAATAGAGGCCATTAGTGTTACTGACTTTGTGAGATTCCAGGGCAGAACTGAGCATGTTTGGTAACAGTCCCATGTAATGGACCTCAAACCACTGTCATTTATTCACCAGCGGGAAAGTGGCCCCGACCTCACTCCACACCATCCCCTCAACCATCAACCCATGAACAGCATTGCTCTGTAAGCCCATGGAAGAGAATGTGCTGGAGTCAAAATAGATTTCACTCACTGTTGAAATACTTACATTATATATGTTCATGTAATTTAAGTAATGCTAAATTCAGAGGTGAGATTAGACCTGGTAATGGATTTGACCTGTATGTCAGATGAAAACCCTCTTTACAAAACCATTATTTTTTTAATAGTTCTGATTTATATCCAGTCTCTTGCACTGTCCTGCTCGGGAATCATAGTCACTTCTTGACAGGTTTATTGATGAACAGATGAAATCAATTTGCAAACACTGAAAGTGCAGAAATTCCAGGTAGGATACGGCAGCCTGTTTGCAGCACATTTAGTTTGACGTGGTCTGCTTTCATATGATGTGAGATATATGTAGCAAACACATTAACTGTAAATCTTCTGTGATGGGTGTTTCATTGTAGAACAGGAAGTAATTAGAAGTGGGAAAGCAGGAGCTCTGTTTTTGTAAACGTCATTATTTCACACACAGTAGATTTCATGTAAATTGATTATCAGTCAAGGCAGGCAGGCGGGGGGGGAGGGGGGGGGTTCCTCTTTTCTGACTCGTAACTTTTTAATGGCCTTAAAACAAAGAGCGCCAGGTGAGAAACAGACCAAGCATTCCTTCGGAATTCTCAAGACAAGCCGGGAAATTCCGTATCATATTTACACGATAAACAAATTCCAGTTGGGTTGATTTTTAATTGCAAATGCCACATAGGGGACCATGTTTTGATCAGGAGGCTCTTACCAACCGCCTTCCAGAAACTCAAGTGCAGTCAATTATGGTAATGAGTTGTCAATAAAAATAAAAATTTAACGCCGCCTACTAACGGCGTACGCCGGCAAAGGATTTGCCTTCCAGACAAATTTGCTGCTGTTGCAGATTTTAAATGCCCCTGATAGTGGAGCTGAAGGGCATGAGACCTGGATGGGTGGGGGACTGCAGGCACCCCACCCCCTCACCCCTGGCCTCTGGTGTCCAGCCATTTGGGGGGGGGGGGGCGTTGCAAAGCTTTTGTTCATCTGATGTTAATTAGCGTGTGGCTCCAGTCTGTCTTTCCAATTGTCCAATGTGCTGATAAGATAGAGGACGCGTTGCGTAGCCCGCGTGTGAGCCTGAAATGCCAATTAGCTTCGAGATCAGGTCGAGGAGGAGTGAGGGGGTGGTCACGCAGAAGTCAGTGACAGAGAAATACCCCATTGGGAAGTTATGCCAGTCTTGTGACCTTTTTAATGTTTATTTGTATGGTGCACAGAATATATGTTTTGGCATGTACTCAATAGGAGAACGGCCCAATGAACAGAATCCGTAATAAGCACATCTGAATATATATTAAATGTGGAGGATTTGAAACATTCTCGGCTTCGGTGGCCTTGTCAGACTTGAGTTTGAAAAGAAGCGTCCTTGACTATGAAATTTACAAAGACCCTGGAAGATCCTGAATGATTTTAAAGCTTTGCTTGCTTAGAGGAAGGAGCTTCTGAAAACATTAAGTCTTCTAATCTAGTTCTAATATTTTAAATGTAAGATCAAAACAAGCTCAGTCAAAAGGAGGTTTCTGAGGACCTGTGCTTATCACCATAGGATTTATATATGCCCAGTTAGACCTTTTTTGCAGAAAATGTGTAGCAGAATGTAAATATGTATAGCAACGTGATGGCAGTATGGAGCATTCATGGGGTCAAATTATAAAGCATTTGCTGAGTTATATAACACGTAATATATTGGATTGAAATCATGTTCAGTGGTAGGTTTAATAGACAAATTTGGTGAAAATTAACATATACAATAAGCAGTGTACAAGTTAATTGTATAATTTTTGTATGAGACCCAGTTTTATATATTGTAATATGAATGTGATTGTATTTACATATTGTTCATTTATCTGACACTTTTATCCAAAGTGACTTACAATAGAGAAGGGATACAATTTGTGCGTGCTCCCTGGACGTGCTACTGTATTTAAACTTGTTTAAATGTTTGCATTGCTCTTATATTATCATAATATGTGTAATAGGTATGTGCTAGCTTCTGCTGTATTTATTTTGAATATAGAGTGAACAGTAGGTATGCGTATTCCATGTAGAAGAAACTACATTTAGAGGAAGATGACTGGGGAGATGGTGGTAAACAGAGTAAAGTTTAATATTATCAATGTGAATAATACTGTTTTTTGGCAGTCAGGTCAGTGAATATAAAATACATTTTAACACATCTTTATTTTAAAAACTGGCAACTGACTCCTCAGAAATGCAATAATATAAGTATCAGTGTTTCTGGACCCATAGCTAATATGCATTATTCACATTCACCAAAAATTAGCAGTATTTTGTTTTTCTGTAATTTATGGACTTTTAAAAAAATATCAGTGACCATTGCAGAACTGTTTGATCAGCAAACACAGTGGACATGTATATATGTTATTTTTGGCCCTTCCATGTTTTAGAGACTTTGCATTTGTAAATAAAATTTGTAAAACAGTGACCGGTGACCACAAATGAGAGGTCGCTTCATGTCATGTTTACTCTGAATGGTTCCCTTTGGACTCCACCATCTAGATTATGATTCCCACAATTTGTAAAGGTTTTCCTGAGGGTTGATTGTCTGGCAGACAGTCCTGTGATTTTGAGATTAGTTGAATCCCAAGCTCTACCTTCCTGTTGTACCCTTGCTATGGTTCCTGGTTTGGAAATACATACAACCAAATTAGCAGGTGAAACGTAAGTCGCTCTGGATGAAATCACCTGCCTGGTTCTGGGGGACCCAGACAGGGAGCAAAAACGTGGACCGGTTGTGGGTGTCCAAGAACCAGGTTGGGAAACATTGTTCTACATTACTCCCCCCCAGGAGTAAATACGTGTAAACGAGAGTATACATCCTTTAGTACTTGCTGCTCCGTGGGGATGAGGGATGCCCCCATGGTTTAGCAGCTGACCCCTTGCCCTTTTGCAGGTGGACTACGCTGTGATCGCCTCCCAGGCCGGAGCCACGCTGAACAACCTCATGAGCCATGCTCAGGACCTGGTGGGGAAGCTTCGCTCGCTACAGTTTGACCAGAGAGAGTTTGTCTGCCTCAAGTTCCTGGTGCTCTTTAGCCTGGGTGAGTACATGCTGGGAAAAATGCACACACACACACACACACACACACAAGCTTCTAATTATATCTTTGTGGGGACTTTCCATTCATTTCTTTGGGGAAAACTCTAATTCCAGTATGACGACCTTAACCCCTACCCAGCCCTAACCTTAACCATAAATAACCAAACAAAATATGGTTCAAGTTAAACCTTCACTGTGTTAGACTAGGTGGTTGTATCTAGCAGCATCGGTAGGCAAACGTTCAGAAGCGTGACCCAGAGGTCTTGTGTTGTCCGATAGTATCAGCTGGCATTTCAGTTTGGACTTAACTTTAGCTTACAATAGTATTCTAACAAAATCCCTTTTATTCTCAGCTATCATTCATCACTGGATGTATCATTATATTATTCCCATAATTTCATGCTGTGTTAACGTACCGTAGCTCATTAAATCTCCATCAGCCAAGTCCAGTTAATGTATTGAGCAGACTTGGCTATGGTTGCACTCCTGTATCGTAAACCTAAAGTCGCTGGAGTTCCTGGTCGTTGATGAGCTGCAGTTGTGCCCTTAGTTAAATAGCTGCACTTTTTGCTTCATAAATGGCAAAACTTTTCTGCCCCATTATAAGGGAACCATCAGTCAAACCTGAAATAGATGCATTTTATTTTAAAAGCAGTAGTCAGCAAACAGCCATCATGAAATAGCCAAACGAGGCCCAATCCGGCTTCCAAACACAGTCCTCATGCACATAAAGATGCATTACGGACATGAATCCCAGCATCTGCCTCAGAACACAATGCTTCTTCCTTCCTGAGATTCACAGGGCCACAACCTTCTTAACGGAAATCAAAATCACATTCCCCATGGCTGATGGGCTCTCAGCTCCCCTCCCCATCTGTAACTTGGAGCAATCTGTCGGGGGGGCACCGTGATCTGTCAACATCAGCCATCAGGGGGGCCTCTTTATAAAACCGGTTGTCAATACAGCAGAAAGCAAGTGCTTGTTGCCCCTGGCGTGGGGTGGTTGTGTGGGGGCTGGGGGTGTGCCTGTCCCACTGCATTTCACACAGTCAGTGTGATCATCATTTGGCCTCAAGGACCTCAATCCCTATGCCTCTGAGCACCTAGACAAACTCTTCTTCTTCTCCGTCAAGTTTAAAGCTTTATCAGTGAGTAAATAACGACGCGGCACACATCACTCCACCCCCACACCAGGCCCAAGGGCTCTGATGGCCCAACACACGCCTCCTGTGCCACTGACCTGGTGTCCTGGTGTCACCCTGGGCACCGAGCCCCTCCCTGTGAGGGCTGACATTCTCCCTCTAGAGCACGCTGGTTTTGTAACAGTGTAAGAGTGCAGCATGAGAACTGGGGTACTGATGTGTGTGTTTTTTGTCTGTGTGCATTTCTGTGTGTGTGTGTGTGTGTGTGCGTGTGTATGATAGAGCCCGTTTGAATTTCCCTTTATTCCATATTTCTGTGAGTGATCAGTCTGTGCCGGCATGCCTGATGGGAAAGCTGATGGGGCGGAGTTAGATGCACAGTCACCTTGATGTAGCCCCCCTTCCCCCTATCATATGAGGTCAGGTCCTGTCCTGTGTAATTTTCAGGAGAGCGGCATGATCTCAGCAGAAAGCACCCCCCTGGTTTCATAAGCATTCCTGTCTGGGGGGCGAGGGCGAGCACCAAACAGGTTCAGCGACTTTTGCTGACAGGGGCAGAAATCCAGGCGTTTATTAGCAGCCATTCATGTGCCATTCTGCTTTTCCTCACCCGCCTGCAACGCCGCCTCACTCCTCTGTTTATCTAACCCTCCATGACCGAATAAAGCACAGCGGTCAGTCATAACAAACTGGGGATTCTGAATCTAGCAGAATCGTGGAGTTCGGAAAACTCCGGCCTACATTTAAGCATGGGGGGAGGGGGGGGGGGGGAATTAGTCGTCTGGCAGATCGTCTCATTAGCATTTTCATCCTGTGAAGCCCGCGCCCTGACCGCAAAGGGGTCACCTGTCAATTTGCTGAAACAACAAACTAGAAGCGCGTTGATGCTATTAAAAGGGAATTTTCCTCCCTCCTAAAATGCTCATTTCCAGATGAGGGGGTGGGGGGAGGGGTTCTTATTAAGCAGGTATGCCTTATTTCCCTTGTCAGAATCAATTAACTTATCCTGTGCCTCTGTGTGTGTGTGGGGGGGGGAGTCAGTAATAAGAGGATTGGTTAATACTGCACGCTGATATTCACTTCCTCAAATGTGTGAAATCATTTGGAATTCGGCGGAGATTGATTAACATTCAGAGGCTGCAATGGTTCAATATTTACGCCTCCAAGACCCGGCCAGGGCAAATAATGGGGCATGGAACTGCAGCCACGTCTTAATTAAATGCAAGATAATAGGAGCAGGTTTTTTTAGCGAGCCAAGCACTTTGGCAGTGACAGGCAGTAAGTCACCCAGAAGCCCCCCCACGCTCCAGGCTGATCGATAAGTGTATAAACCAGATAGCGAGGGAACCGGGGGAACCGGAGGTAGGGGGGGTAGCGGAGGGTCTGCATGAATGAGGCAGTCAGGAAAAAGCCAAAGGCAGAATGAAAAAGATGTTATTTAAAATATGAGAAGACTCATCACACTCATAAACACAACCTTATCTTCGACTGGACATGGGCAGGCAAGGTATTCCCATGGATGGTGTTTATTTTCTAGGATTCAAGGGATTTATTTGTCACATGCAAGACGCACAGTCCAACTATAACCTGTAGTGAAATGCAAGGTGATCAACTCCACCATAGTAAGAATTAGTGAAAAGCAGTAAGACATAAATTAACAGTATAATAAATATGCAATGCATAAGGACCAGTAAAGTTACTGGGAATAAAGAGAAAAAAGGAAAACCAGATATGTGCAACAGAGCTCCAGTGAAGTGCCTGGTGTATGAGTAAGGAGCAAATGTTTAATTGCAACTCTCAATTTAGTGTTAAGTAGTCTGATGGCCTGAGGGTAGAAGCTCCTTCTGAGCCTCCCAGTTCGCATCGAGAGACAGCAGAAGCACTTTCCAGTGTTGTACCAAGTTCTGAATCAATGGCAGCATCTACAGCCGTAGACTTTATACCAGTCTTCTAAACACAGTGAAGGGTCACTAAATATGCTTGTAAATGTAAATGTAAATATACCACCAAGTGTCTGCTTCTTTTCACAGCTTTTGGGTTTTCTGAACCTGATTGCGGTCAGCTTACATCTATGCTGGTTCACAGTACGGGTGGCAGAGACCTGCCAATTCAGCGTGAAAAATGAGGAAATGACTGAAGTACAATGATACAACCTTACCATCCTTTGAATATATACTAACGATTGTAGACATTCTGTAGATGATACTACTCTAAGCATGTGGACCGTAGCTTCAGTGATTCTCTGCCGTTTCCCCGGCCGCTGTTTCTCGCTTGTAACCGTGGCGACATGCGGCGGCCACTTTCAGAACGGAGCGATGATGAGGCTCTGAAAGGCTTTCAGAGTTTATCAGGCTTTAAAAGCCTCAGAGCTGCACCGCGGCCTCATCCTGCAGTCCCATGACCGGCGATTGCAATTAAGTCCTGAGTTTTGCTAAACAGTGGATGTTGATCATTTGACCTCAGACTGCGTCTGGCATATTGAATAAATTCTGGCTTCTCCCTGCATCTCACACCATAACACTTCATTTATAGTGTTACTGTTCTTTTTCTTGTTGATGTTTATTTCTGTCCAGATTTCCTTTTCAGTTCCGTCCTCCTAACAAAACCTGCCGTTACAATCCGGAATTGTACTTACTGATGTATCACATGAATTAAATTTATTGCCACTCTGAGCCACACAAATCCCATAGAGTATGTACTGTATAGGCCCAACAGGTCCAGTCTGCCATTTCTCCATACAGAGTTTTCTTTTTATTTATCCTTCCATGCCTAGAAATATCCGGGAGCAACTTCAACAGAATTATGTTCTCTAAACTATTCTTTAAAATAAGGAAAACACAGCTGTCCTACAAGGTGTGATTTAGGAGTTTGTGCAGGATGGTTTCTGGTGATAAGCGCACCCTGTACACCCTCTCTGTCCAGCCCTTATTACACGCTGTCAGTTTATGATAAAACATTAGAAAAGCAGAGATACACTAGCAGTTACTGTTGTATCGATTCCTGGGATGGATTCTGTGATTTAGTGTTGTCCTGTCCTGTTTTTCCAGATCCTCTAACTCCTATTAAGCTCTGCCCTATGCTTTGGCTATTGATGTATCAACATTAACACTTACAAGCAACTACAGGAAATCAATGCTCAACTTTTATTACTGGTTTGTGTCAAGCGCACGGCACCTTTTGGCAGAGTGTGTGAGGCCCCCGAAACAGATGTCATGATATACTCCTTGAAAATATCACTCATATGTATGGGGTTAGCTGGCGGATGGGGTTTCTAAGTGCCCTTCTTTGATGCTGAGGAAAATCATCTCGCATTACTGTTTCCGTGTATTTTGTCCTGACGAAAGTGTTTGGGAAAACTGTTTAGAAGGTGCGTAAAAATGACATAGCCATGTTCCATTTGAGCTTAATTTCCATCCATTCATTCATCCATCAGTCTTTCTACTGCTTATCCGGTAGAGGGTTGGGGGAGAGCACTGGGGACCAGGGCTTTAGTACACACTGGGAGGCGTGTACTAAATTAATCCTCACTTTATAAACCTTCATTTTAAAGCAGAACTATGGAAAATGATATTCATAACTTTTCAATTTCCATCAATCATTTTACTTAAAAATTAGCTGAAAAGCTGTCTAGACAGAAATCAAGTATCAAATAGCATTTCCAAGGGAGTGTGGAACCTCCACTTCTGCCAGAGCAGGTGCCACCAGCCCACAGAGTTCCTGTAGACATGGGATCAGGTCTGTCTGGCTGTGTGGGGTCAACATTGTCTTAAATATTCTTAGCCACTTAAAGTCTATGAGTCTTGGCAAACCAGTGAAGCTAGTTATTATTATTATTATTATTAGTAGTATTATTATTTTCGATTCCTATAGCTCTTCATGTTCTGGGGCAATTGGCGATGCAAGCGATCTGAGGAGAGGAGGAAAAAAAAGAGATCGACAGCCACAGCCAAGATCTCTATTGATCAATGGACACCTTATTTAACCACAGCGCACAAAGATAGATAAGGAGCTCCACCAGCTCTACATAAAACCCTGTCATTTCTCTATCGATCTGGCAGAAGAATTCCTACGCCACGGTGATCTATAAAACCGTCTTGGTCATGCGGGGGAGCCAGCCTGTTCTAGCTACTCACATGCACAAGTAGGCCAAAAGAGCAGCCGGTAACACTTTCTATGAATACCATGTCTATAGCAATCTATGAACACATTCATAATGCATTATAATGCATTCATAAATATTATAAACATGGCTATAAAGATTTACAAAAAGGCATAACACATTATCGGCATGTTTACTATGCGTTATGAATGCTTTATGAAGCTTTCATCTATAATACACTATCGATACCTTCACAATGCAGTACAAAGTATACTTACTTCTTATACCAACCATTATAATGCATTATGAAGGTATCTATATTAAACTATAGATGAGAGCTTCATTGGAGGTTGTGATTAATTATAATGAACATTTATGCCTTATGACTGCCAGTAGAAGATGCTGTAATGCTTTATTAAATGTTATACTGATCGTTATAATGCATTATGAAGGTATGTGTAATACATTATAGATGACAACTTCAATTAAAGTTACCAAGTAGCCCATTCGTGCAGTAAAAGATGGCTGCAGATTTGCAAATGAAGCAGCATCTCTTGAGTGAGGTGCCTTGAACAGCTGTCATGGGGGACTCTAGCTGTGACCTATCTCTACTTGGGTGCTCAATTTGTTTTCAAACATTTTTTCTTTATTGTGGGCCATTGACATAAGCTGTGTAAAATCTTAATTGCTTCAGTGGTGAATTGTTGATTAATTAGATAGACAATGTTCCTAGGAATCTTATTAAATCTCTAAGTCTGAACACCAGAGAATATGAATACCCATAGTTTTTTTTTATATATATATATTTTTTTATTTTTTACAGAATGCAGAATTTCATTTTCTGTTGACATATGTCACCATTTGCCATCCCTATGAATGCCAAACATGGAAGAATAAATGTCAAATCTAGTCCTTTTCTACTTTGAAAAAAGTATGATTTTAAAAGTTGAATTCCCCAAGCCTCGTCACCCTGACATATTTCCAAATAGTGTGTGTGTGGCGGTAATGTGGCCTTGTCTCATCAGTCACCAGCTTCAGAGAAGGCACCAGGGATTGCTGTGATACCCAGGCCCCAGGAGACAAGTAGTGACATACGTCTGATCTAGAATACACCACCACCCCCACCACCACCACCACACCCCCCCATTCCCTTTGAGGCAAAATCCTTTTTTTTAATTGTTCATTTGTGGACGACACATTGGATGTTATGACAGTAGCAAGGGGAGATTCCAGACCTAGGAATGGTATGCATCCCATTTCAAAGTTTGAACTGCAGTTTGCTTTATTCAGTGAAAAATGGAAGTATTTCGTAATTGTAGTCATGGAAGAATAGCCCGTGTCTTCTGCATTGTATGCATATTAATGGAATTCAAACAAAGGAAGATGGCCACTTCACACAGAGCTAGTAAGGCAGACTTTTCTGGCACGTAGCGCTTGTGTAATTATGGGTTACAGGTTGACTTTTTTAAAGGGGGGGGCATTCAGGGTAATCAGATTGGGTAATGAAGCAGCACTTTACTGTAAAGTAAGCTAGCTGTGACAGGTAGCATGTGCCAAGCTACAAACCTGTCATGTCCGATTACCCTGGAGGCTGAGGATACTCACCAGGGCAGATGTTGCCAAATAAATCAAAACATAAGGTCTTAAAAAAAAAAAAAAAAAAAGGTATGTGAATAAAATGTAGTGTCACATGACCAATTACCTTCTGCCTATTTTTTTTTTAGCTGTTCACTGTCAGTCAAAGAAAAATTATATGTCGGATGCATGTAGGAAAAAAAAAATTGCACTGCGGATTAACTGTCCTTCAGTCAAAGAATATGTATCCCTAGGCACCTTGCTGAATTATTCATTTAAATTTGCCAAAAAAGAAAGAAAAATATATCGATGGGAACTTGGCTTTAATGACCTCATTAGGTGTGTGCACTCGACACTGGGTGGGATTTCTCGGATTTTAAATGGGAAAGAGGGATGCTTGACCCCCGGAATGATTTTCCGTCACG
This sequence comes from Mormyrops attenuatus, assembly GCA_026777985.1. Lineage (NCBI taxonomy): Eukaryota > Metazoa > Chordata > Actinopteri > Osteoglossiformes > Mormyridae > Mormyrops > Mormyrops attenuatus. Next base: position 15,661,067 of record JAODKC010000036.1, on the reverse strand, counting down.
CCGTCATAAACAATGCTCTCGGACCGACCTGCGCTTCCAGGCACAAATTAGTGTGAGCTCTGAATCCTGGCCATGCTACATTTCCCCTCCACAGTCAGTCCCGGACCTCGTACTCCGTTTCTCCAACCTTAAAGATAAGAGCGACCCATGCCCCCAATCCTGTCCACTCAGGTAGACATATTGGTCATGATCTTCTGGATGTCATTCTTGCATGCAGCTTCAGTGGTGACTTGCTGCTATGTAATGCATGTTTTTATTTGTTTTTTTTTTTATTTGTTCATGTCTGCATTCACTCATGCAAACTTATTTTCATATATGAAAATAACATTTTACATTTTCTTTACATTTTTTAATACTGCAGTTTGTTATTTTTTACTTTTGTCAGCCATGTGTTTCAAGCCACTGAGAAACAGGGTGGAATCTTTGCCTTCTGCTTCTCTGTGGCTTTTAGTGGGAGCCTTTTCTGTGGGGGGGGGGGGGGGGGGGGGTGTTTTTTATTTGCCCGTATTGAGGGGTGTTTTT
>JAODKC010000036.1:15643681-15660445 GCA_026777985.1 Mormyrops attenuatus | reverse complement strand
GTTGGGTGCGGTCCGGGGGGGCGCGGCGCGGGGGGGCGGCGTCTGGGCGGCGCGGGGGGGGGGGCGGCGCCGGGGCCCGCCCGCGGCGCCCGGGCCCGCCCCCCCGCCCCCCCCCCCCGGCCCGCCCTATCTGTCTCATTAGGCGCCTCCGTGCCTTCGGATGAGATGCGAGTTCTGTGTGAGGAGCTTAATCAAACAGTTCATTGAATCCTGACAGCATTAAAAGGTGAGAGAGCCGCAGCTCAGGGGACCACAGGGCCGTTGGAGGTCAGTGTATCGAAAGGTATTTGTATTTGCCTGAGGGGCTGCTGATCTCTGCCGCCGACTGCGTTGCTGTTTTATAAGTTGCGGCATATTTGCCGTTGCCCTCGAACACACGGCACAGGCTGCTTTGGAGGAGCTAGCTTCGGAATCGTCTTCAGCCTGGTCAACGCGGGAACCAACCGCCCTGGCCCATGCTCCAATCAGTCAAGCAAGTGAAACACCATTTCCTTCCGTTTCCTTTGACATGCAGTGCCCCTGGATGCTGACAAAAAGAGCATCCATAAATACACAAATAAAATGTCAATAAAAATTTTAATTTAATGCTGACATTTTATACTCAGACTTGAACGAAGGGGTCTGTGGACATTGGACTTCTGTTAAAGTTTATACACTAGGAATTATAGAAAACCATTATTTGACATACCTTGAGAAAGACTGATAAACATCCTAATATGCAGTATATAATTCAATATATACTCTAGACTGCTCCTCTGTTTGATTCTCCTATAAATTGATGGCATTTTGAACCAAAAGAAGTGGTGAATATCACCATGGATTTTGTGGCTATAGTCCAGGGTAATGTATTACTCTGCCTACTCATTCGGGCTTCATAACTCTTAATAACCAAGGCGCTGGCCACAAAAGAATAAATAGATGTAAATATATTTCCTGCACCTCTGGAGGACGCTGCATGCCTCTCAGCTTGCATTTGTAACAAGACGGGCTTGTCTGAGATCCTCTTGTTTATTTTATTATACCTAAGGCGCTTTTCTGCCCGCTTCGGACTTGCGGAACGAGCGGACCTGTCCTTGAGCAACCGGGGCCGATTCAACTACCTGTTTAGCACAACGACCGGAGCTTAAATTCGACTTAATATATCCCCAACTGGACGATCCCATTTAATTTTCTTTCATAAGAGCAGCGCTGGAGTGCCGCGGCAGCCTGGGCAGAGCGGGGTGAACAGATTGAGCCTTCCCGGTGTATTCTGACACCCTGACGAAATGCTTCCCCGTTGGCCCATCACCGTGAGATCGCACATTGCCCCAAATAATGCGATGGCAGGATGATCTTTATACATTATGAATACCCAAAGCGTGCCCTGGGAGGGGGCGTTCCTCCTGGCTGTTGGGTTATAAAAAACATTGAATCGACGTTGTTTGCAGTCTTATGTCAACATGGATTAATGTGTTCTTTTAAATATTAATATTGAATGTGTTTTGTTTCAGCGATTCGAATATTGTCATCCATCTATCTTCTGTAACTGCTTACCCTGTACAGGGTCACAGTAAGCCTGGAGCCCATCCCAGGAAGCAAAAGGCAGAGAACAAACTCGAAGCTACATCAGTCCACTGCAGGGCACATATATAATACACTATGGGGAAATTTAGAGAGACCAACTGACTTGTTTTTTTAGCTGTGAGAGGAAACTCATAGTCTGACATTTTTATCCAAGGAAAATGTTACGTGATGAAATACTTTTATTTTATAACTGAAATATTATAGCAATGTATAAAACATTGCTTTGTACAGGCTAATATTGTATAGAGCTTAACTGTTTTTTCTTCTACTCAGCCAGATTAGCCAGACAAAGGAAATATGATGCCGTTTCATTCAGCTCTGACGTTAAAGGACTATACAGGCAGTTCGAAAGAGCTGAACAGTCTAGTTTTTAGTTAGTATTAGGCAGGAGATGCCAAAATGCCAAACAGTCTCCTTCCTGTTTGGTATTGGCCAGGAGACACTAAAGAGCTTGACAGTCTCCTATCTGATTGGTATTGGCCAGGAGATGCTGAAATGCCAGACAGTCTGCTTCCTGATTGGTGTTAAGCAGGAGTCACTTATGACCTGGACAGTCTCCTTCCTGATTGTTATTATCAAGAAGATGCTGAAATCCCAAACCGTCGCCTTCCTGATTGGTATTAGCCAGGAGACACTCATGAGTCGAGCAGTCTCCATTTTTACCCATTTCTCTTGGGGTTTTCAGGGTCCCCAGTTATCATCATTGTAATGAGTCCTTCCGTATTTTTGCTGGTCATTCTTTTTCTCTTTTACTTTCAAATTTCTAAGTGTGATGCATTGAGTATTCTCATAATGTGGTCAAAGGAAGAAAACTACCAAAGTTAATGTCTTTATGCATTTTGGAATGCGTTGTTTATTCATTTATTTTTAATCAGCTTCACTAGATATGAAGCCACCAACATCAACACTGAACAACATCAGATAAGTGTGAGGAGGGAGAGGACTGGGGGGGAATTGGGGGTAGAATGATGTGCACAGAACTATGATTCCCAGCAAAACTAACACGGTTTTCTGTAAGATTTCTGGCTAATTAAAGAGAATACATCCCTGCATATTTATGCTGGCCATGTTAGTGCAGTCGTCTAGTGGAACTAGTCAAATGAACAACATTGTCCAGGACCTAAGGGCTTAGTGCTGAGAGCTGGCATGGGGTGTGTATATATGTGCCGTGAAGCTGCTTTGTGTGAAAAGTTGATAATTAGTCCCACAGTGGGTAACAGAGATGGAAGATAAGGATACTTAACACATTATGCTTCACTTTGACACCTAGAAAACATTGATTGATAATAGTTATTTTTTTAAATCATTAAAACTTGCTGAACCTGGTTTTTCATGCTAGAAATAAATATCAGTAGATACCATTTTCAGTCACAGTGAAATGTGCAGATATTGTAATCAACATCTGAATCCTCTTCCGTTTTTGTTCAAAAAAGCACTTCATAATAATTAGCAATTATAATTGGGCTTTTTTGAGTTATTTTTCTCTAATCAGCCTGAGAGACCTAATTTCTCAATCACTGTAGTTTTCATTCTCCCCTTTTCCAAATAGCCCCAAAGAGTCCTATAATGGAACCATAGCAACATTTGATGTTTTCTCAAATAATTTTCTTGTGCATTACTCAGCTACAAATTCAGCTAGTCATCCTATTACCAAAAACAAAGCCTTTTACACACCTCCAGTTGAAATGTTTTATTGTGTATATTTGAAACATTAGTCTTACAGTATGTGGTAAGTGATATACTGCTCATTGCTTTAAATCAATTCTAATATCACATTCTAGTTTCTACAAAACGGTCACAAAAACATCACAAAACAGACCTTTAGGGTGTATATCATCCATCCACCTATTTTCTGTACCTGGTTGTCCCAGGATGATGTGTGTGAGGCAACAGTGTTAACCACTGTGCAGGTCACTTTGTCAGTATAAGCTGTTAATGTGGTTTTATGGTATGAATATCTTGTTTAGTGTATAAGAAGGGCCCATTTCAGATCATAGGTTTGGCTTCAGAATATTAGCTAGGGGTCAGGAAGAACAAGTGGGGGGGGGGGGGGCGCACACGGAAGCCTTATTCGTCGTTTAGCATACCACATTAGTCACAAGCGTGTATCTGTTTTTCCCACCCACCGGAGCCAATGTTTTGGTGGAGCACATTTTTCGGGGGTGGGGAGTGGCGGAGTAGAAGTGCCAGCTGGTTCATTAGCGATGACCGAGCAGAACCATTCAGGACGGGTTGGGGGTGTGGGGCCAGACTCAGGGACTTCTGTCAGGGTCGAATAAAACAAATTACGCTGGGGGCTCCCAGCCCACATTCAACCTAGGGTAAAAAGAATTAATAAAAGATCACATACAAGGCTCGCGACACCACATTAAATACAGAGCCGCACCAGGGACCCATTAAATACTCATATTTTACACTGTAAGCAATTTAAGCATGTTTATATCTATTCAGGTGTAGAATTACATAGAATATCGAAGGAAAAGACAGGGTAATAATCCAGTATTAGCAGTATATTAATTAATAAGAATGTTCTGCATCTGTCTTCCTATTAATTGTGTTTTGTTGCATTATTAGTTGTGTGTTTCTAGCAATCATGTCATTTATAGCATCCTACCTGTGTTGTGATGATGTTTTTGTCATCTCTATGATTCCGAAATGAATTGCAAATTACACTTTCTGCCAATTCTTTACATTGTTTGTGTATCCTGCACCTCCTACCACCTCCTCCTCAGAAGATATGCAAAGCAGCTACTGCAGAGAGTTTTTAGATGAATGATCTCTTTAAACACTGTTGATGAACACTAAGGTCCATTGTAAAAGTGCAGAACTGCAGCACTGATCCCATGTGGTTTTTCATGTAGACGTGAAGAACCTGGAGAACTTCCATCTGGTGGAGAGCGTCCAGGAGCAGGTGAACACGGCGCTGCTGGACTACACCATGTGCAACTACCCACAGCAGACGGACAAGTTCGGCCAGCTGCTGCTGCGACTGCCTGAGATCCGAGCCATCAGCATGCAGGCGGAGGAGTACCTCTACTACAAACACCTGAATGGGGACGTTCCCTGCAACAACCTGCTCATCGAGATGCTGCACGCGAAGCGCGCCTGAATGCTGGACTTGCTGCCCCCTCTTGCCCAGTCACCAGGCCTGGGCTCCAGTATCAGCCTTTGGCCCCGACTGCCCTTTCCAACCACAGCCCAACACATGTCACCACCTGCAAGAAACGTGGCCTCAGGCCTGGACTCCTTACTGAGATGTTGCAGACGTCGGCTTCTGGATTGATGGCAGAGATAAGAAAACGATTGCTAACTTGAAACTTACTTGGAACTTGCCCCCCCCCCCTTCGAAAAAAGTGATGTAACAGGATGGGTGGGTATACAAACAGAGGGAAGTGTGCACTTAGCGAGGATATATATTGCAAGGTAAGAAACAGCCCTTCCACTTCTAGCTAAGACACTGAAAATAGCACCTGGACTTATGACATAGGCTTCATATTGATTAGACCATGATACCCAGCGCTGGTACGTAAAGAATCCAGAACAGTCTCCAAAAGATGGAACACATAAGAGGAGGAGGTTCCATCTCACCACCTCGTCTTAAAGGTGTAAGAGCACAATGAAACAACGGGGACCCAGAGGAACACCATGACTGGCTACGTCAAGTGGATACGATGTCATACCTCTATTTGCACCCCAAGAAAAACTTCTCATCAAACAAGCAACAAATACTAAATTTATCTGTTTTTAAAAGGGCAGTGACTCCTCCTTTTCATCCTTCCATCATCGTCCGACGAATCTCACGTCAAAACTATGTACATGATTCGGTTTATTTCTCATTTCTGGTTGCTGTCGGTAGATTAACATTCTGGGTATCGTCACGTGACCTACTCAATAAAGGGAAAATGTTTCGATCGACTAGCACGAGCGCGATGTAGTTGTTTCCACAGAGATATGTCCAGTAATAAAATCATGAAATTGAAGAGTCAAATCCCATAGCATAAAACAGAGCACAATTCCTGCCTCTGTCAGTACAAGACCAAAGCCTTCATCAGAAGACTGTGGTGCAAAGAGATATAAATATTATCAGTATTATAAATTTGTGATGTCACAGTTATGTGAGTCTTGCCTTATTTCATTACCTTGCTAGCTAACTGTGCAGATGTGAATTAAAATATGTAAAAAAGTATATATATATAAAGTGTTAATGTTGTAAATTAAAAAATACAAGAGGTGTTTACATTTATTAGGTCCTGTGGGAGAGAACTGTGATGAATTGCAAAGCAATGATTTCCTAAAAAAATTCCTGTTTGCTTTATTTAGTCTGTACAGTTTTTTTACAGTGCTTACGTCGTGAGACATTAAAATCAAGAAGGGAATCTCACTTTTATTTGAATTCTAAGCTTTTTCTCTTAGCCAACAGTTCAGTTGTGTTTAGGTTTTTATTTGGGTTTCTGCCACTTATAATTGTAGAACTACTTGTTCTATATTCTACTGTATATCACTGGTTCAGATAAAAAAGAAATAATTTATTGCTTCTTGCTTTTAACTTCTCACACGCCATAAGCAAGGAGTCGTGTCATAATCGGATATATTGGTTTACTGTAGCGTGTTCAGAAATATTGCTGAAATGCAGTTCAGGGAGACCATAATGATCTTAAGAATGCGGACAGTTATCTTGATTAGATGTTTATGGAAATTAAAGGGAACTGAGTATTGCATCTGGGCTCACACATGTGACCGATGGCTCTCTCCCTTTTCTAACTGAATTCATAAAGGTTCAGTTCTCTCATTCTGTACTGTATGTAAAATCCTCAGATTTGTTCTCTACTAAAGACTACAAAGATTACATCTGTAGTGTCGCTTAATAGTTATAATAGAGGAAAGACATCGCAAAACAGTCACAGTTCCATTTCAAGCACTGAAAATTGGATCCGCATTCCTGACAGTCACTTTATAGGTTTGTAAAAGCTGCAGTCTTAAATGACCTTGCGAAAAGTCACTTGCATTCATATTTTTGGGAAAGAATGGCATTCTGTCTGAGCAAATGTCCTACGAAAGAAGCTGTAGAATAGGCTAGTTGGGCTATTTATTTGTTTATTGTAATATTTTGAAACAAATGCCTTTGGGGGGGTTTGCATGCATTTGGAAACTCCATCCGGAGACGACATACTGTACAGGTCAGTGTTGTCCAGAAGCCATTATCATATTATCATCATAAACATGTCAATTCCTAAACATTTATATATTTATATATATATATATATTCATGTGCAGGTTTATTTTGATGGAACATTTGAGGTATGTAGCAGTAGAACATCCTATCCAGTCTCTCTTCATTCCAGAGATCCCAAACTGGCTTTAACATGCGACTTTCTGACATCTTTCTGTCTGATCAGACAATCCATGCCCCCTCGTATGTCTTCACGGCGACATCTTCAGCGTGCCGGTCCACAGCTTCACTCTAACCCTGTGGCCAGAACGAAAAGCTGTCTTGCTAGCTCCTGGCTGGACATTCTTTTCAAGTGGTGGAAATTTCCCTCATATTCAAATAAATAATTTTAACGACTCTGTTCCCGCTTTGTCCTCAGCTTGGTCACATACGCCGTCATATTTCATTAGTGTTCAATGTTATGGCTTAATTATTTAATCAGCCATGAATCATGAAACACTTTAGAACACGATATACATTACAAACCACAAAAACAAGAAATACAAGAAATGGTAAAACTTAGTTTTGGGAAATGCTGTGTAATATCAGTTGGCCCTTTCAATCTGTTTTGGAAGACTTGACATGCCGTCTCAATCACAGGCATTTTTACATCATGGTTAACAGAAAACCAAATTTTGGAGAAATAAATGTGTAAATTTTTTTTCTAATTTCTTACCCCTGAAAATGACCAAACAGTAAAATCTGATATACCTAATGCAGAGCTCACCATAACTACATAGCATATAGCGAGTAAGAAAGGTGCAATATCTTTGTAGTTTTCTTTTTTATGTGTAAACTGTAATGGAAAATTATTTACTATGCTTATACCACAAAGTTTCAAGTTAAGAATGAGTTTCAAGTTTCACAAAACAGGATATATTTTATTCATATATCATATTCACATAGCGTAGCCACAATGAATATCAATCCATCTTCTAACCGGCGGGTGTACACCCTGGGTGGGATGCCGGTCTATCACGGGGCACACGGCGGGTGTACACCCTGGGTGGGATGCCGGTCTATCACGGGGCACACGGCGGGTGTACACCCTGGGTGGGATGCCGGTCTATCACGGGGCACACGGCGGGTGTACACCCTGGATGGGATGCCGGTCTATCACGGGGCACATATACAAACAAAGTGCCTTTGCTGCAGGATGGTTAATGTATGTGTGCTGCAATGGACCGGCTCCCCTTTTAGGATGTTAGTCTGCCTCATGCCCTGTGCTTTCTGGGGTAGATGCCAGACTCACCAAGATCCTGTACTATATAACAAGTTATGAAGGATGGATGGATTGATGTTCCATGCAAGAAAGGTTAATTCACCTAGACCTGGGTATACCAATGCAGTAAAAAAATGTTTCATTTTTAATTTGCGCTGACATCCCATTGGTAACAATCTACGATGGAATGTAAGCCATAAGGTTCTAGATTTTTATGTAAATATTTAATTTTAGCCTCAGACAACATTCCTTGATGAAAGGCGAAGCCCATTTCCAGGGATATGGGGTATGATTGGCTGGCCTTCACAAGCGCCTCGAAAATTACAACCCAGATTTTTTTTTTGATCAGAATTTTTTTCCTTTAATCACATTCTCATCAGGGTTACATGCCATTTAATTTGTTTTAAAAATTATTAAAAAAAAAAAAAACATTCATGACATGATTTATGAATAATAACATGAATGAAAAGAATATAAACGGATGTAATATATTTGCCAACATGTAATAGGCTGTTAAAATCAGGGATGACATCTAAAAGCAACATTTAATTAAATTAAAAAATACCTTAAAATATACAATCAAAATAAAAGCATTAATCACAGTGGTTTTAGAGTTAAAAAGCACAAATTTTTAGTAAATGCTTTTAGTAAATGCAACAAGTTTCACAGTACACAGGACCACATCTGGGCTATATGTGATGAAAAGGGGTGCCGTGGACAATATTTTGGGAAAGCAGAAGTGAAAAAAGCGATTATTTTTCATGCATAAATGTTGGTCATTGAAGCTTAATGACAATTCTAGCCCAGGTCAGGACTTAGCAAACAACCCTTAAAATTCCAGCCTTTATTGTTCTTTAATGTTAAATACATTTTCCCTTGTTTCTCTTGACATATTATTATGATTATTCTCCATCATTTGTGAAATGCAAAGTTTAAAGTCATCACAGCAAGACATTATATATTATGCTTTAAATTGATCGTCAAAACTTTTTTCCATGGGAAATTGGAAGACACAGGATGGTGAATGAATTCTAAGCACTTTGCTTTAGCTGTAACATTAAGAAACCTGCCACTGAAGTAAATCTCGAGATGCAAGCTTACAATGTACAATCACGACAAAGATGCAGCTCATATCTCAAGCCAACAGACCATAATATGCAGCTTATCACAGGTTGTGCGGCGCTGGACTCTGGCGGAAGCAGGAGGAGAATTTGACATGCATGGTCACGTGAAGAACACACCAAGGATCCTGCAATGTGGAAATGCAAGAATGTTTATTTTACACATATTTACAAGTGATAAATTAATCGATGTAATCATCAACTTTTTTTTTGCATAGCACTTTCAACCTGCTATTTGCTATGCTTATACCACAAAGTTTCAAGTTTCACAAAACAGGATATATTTTATTCATATATCATATTCACATAGCGTAGCCACAATGAATATCAATCCATCTTCTAACCGGCGGGTATACACCCTGGGTGGGATTTGCCTCCATGAGGGTTTAAAAAAAAATCACACATAAAATTTACAAAGTGCTTTTCAATAACCCAAAGGCGCTAACAATATTCCAAACCACAAAAAATGGCAAGGGAGTATTAAACACAGGCGGTGTCCTACAGTCCAACAATGTGGAGGTAGCTTAGCTTGCGCCCCTAAATTTCCATTCGCAGCCCATCCAGCGAGGTTTCTCATATCGCAGGCTGTTTTACTTCCTGCATGCCCTGAGATTTCTGGCTGGCTTCACCATTATGGCCTCGTACCTCCAGGACAGTGGGTTCGATTGCAGCGCTTGGGGTCGCACGGTGGTGCAGTGGTTAGCACTGTCGCCTCACACTTGTGGGACCAGGGTTCGAGTCTCCACTATGGCTCCATGTGTGTGTGGAGTTTACATGTTCTCCATGTGTTGTTGTGGGGCTTCCTCCAGATACTCTGATTTCCCCCCACGGTCCAAAAACACGCTGTGGTTAGAGTTACCAGAGTGCCCATAACTGTGAGTGTGCCCTGCGATGGGTTGGCACCCCATTCTGGGTTGTTCCCTGAGCCTGAAATAGGTTGTAGACACCATTTGTCCTGTTCAGGGTCACAGGGGAACAGAAAATAGTTAGGCCTTGCTTGTTTGGAGTTTATATCTTACGGGGCTTCCTCACAAGTTGCAGAATCTTGTGCAAGTATGCACACTGTCATGCACTGGGTGTCCCCAGTCTCGTGCCCTGGACTTCCTGTGGGCTCCATAACCCTGTACTGGATAAGAGGTTATGAAAGATTGATGGAAACTCAGCTGAAGGGCCCACCTATGGGGTCATGTTCACCCCAAACCCCACAATACAGATTTCAGATTCAATTACATTTCATGTGAGCATTTTATGTTACCTAGTTATCTTTTTTTTATCAGAAAGTGAAACCAAGGCCTCAGCCCAGACCTGATCAGCAAAAGAATTGTCTGTTTCAGTTATACTCAGTCTGTGGGGCGCAAGATTTACTGAAATAACCTGCTTTGTTACTCTCATTTGTCTCAGCCAGTATCTGTACATTATGCAGTATTCAATCAGCTGAAAAATAACTTTACTTTCATTTTAATTATTTAAATTTAAAAATGATTAATGGCCATTTCACCAGATTTTCACTGAATTGCATATTTTGTTTATATTTCTAAATAATAAATGGACAGTAAAAAGCTACAGTTTAAATCCAATATTTCATCCAAAACGCCACTGCCTGTTTCTAAGTGGTAAAAAAACTGCCAGTTGTTTCCCAGCATCTTAGAGTCCTAGACCATCAAGGTGTCCCAAAACAACTTAAGAAACAAGAAACACAAGTGAGAAATCCATCTGTATAATGGATTTTATTAATTAAAATACATTTAAATGTGACGCAAAGTGGAAGAAACCGAGAGTCTTTCATATGAGCAACGTTTAAATCCATGTTTCCACAATGACCTTCTACACCGTTGAAAGGTCTGTGCACAATCACACGTCCAGAAAACCGATATATCAAGAGCATTTAGAAGTATTTCTCACAATTTAGGAAAATATGTATTTGTCAAAGAAATTATTTATAGTCTTTAAATACAAGCTTACGTACATTGTATGTGCAACAACGGCTGACAAGCATTATAAGGACCACTCCGCTATTGTTATGCAAAAGATGACCTTAACGTGCAAAAGAAGCACAGATTACATTCAAATTAAACCCACCGAAGGCCACAATCGTTTCATTTCAATGTCTGCATAATACATAAGTACATAAAAAAAAAACTCTCAGAATTAATCTGTTTTTCCAGCCTTATTAGTCATTAAAACTTTTAAGCACCTGGACCTCGCTTCCAGCATTCCGTTAATTACTGGGACAATGCAGTGGCGATGGAACCGGATTTATTAATTTATTTATTTTCAATTTCATGAGAAGGAGAAGTATGCATTCAGCAGCTTCGTGCTATGCTAGCACTTAAATGGCACAAACTCCACATAAAACAACTCAAGGTTACGTCCAATTGAAACCCCCGCCCCGCCCAGAAATGAGCACTTCAGAAATCCATTTAGAGAGAGAGATGGAACATCTAATTCAAACGTCATCCTATTAAAAAAAATGGTTTCACTTGGTCTTTACAAAAATTCTTCATGTCGTTTGTCTGTCGTTCTTTGTAAGAGAGATGAATTCCCCCCCATGCAGGTTGCAAACACACACAAACACACACACAAACGTGTACACAACAAATGGTCTTGATGGAGCGCAGTGATTTAGAATAACGTCTGTATACAGACTGTGACCTTTTCCAGCATTCTGTGGAGAAAATGCCCCTCTACAACAAACCTGAATTGACACAAAGCGCAAACTTTGCATGCAAATAATTGCTATTAACAGTCAAACATATGCGCTGGCGCCCCCGCTCCTATTCAACAAAGTTCTGCATATGGAAATGCCAAGCGAATCTGACGAACAAGTCTTCGTCATGCATCGATTCAAATGACATGGGCATGATTACAAGGAAAACGGCTCAGAGGGAGTTTGCCATAACGATTTTAACGATAGCTCATGCAATGTTTGGTTTCTGTTTTTCTCCTTGGATGAAAAAGGCAAAATGAAGATGGTATGAGAGAAGTGAAACAGCCCAGCGCAGTTGCAGGGAAGCCATCGGTCGCCCCTGGAGGAACAGGTGTGAATATCTCAGCCTTGTCCAAACAAAAAGTTATATAAATATTTGGACACAACTTCCTTCTCAGGAGAGCTGCTTATTTGAGTGAAGTTTCGATTTCTTCTATATGTCTTGTAACATATTCTAAGACCCAAACAACATATTCTAAGACCCATCCTGCATTCCGATCCAAGTTTGCCATAAAAACCAAAGGAATTAAAATTTTTGCGGCGACTGGAGTACATTTTTCTAGTCAGCTTAATGCGTACTATGAAATATCTTCCACATTTGGGAAAGAAACTGCTGAACAATTCTACCTCCACATGGCTGAGGATCTCATCAATAATAGAAAGGGCTTCTAACTTTGACTGACATTTCAAGAAAACGAAAATCAACATCTGAAGACAGCGGCTGAAATGTGTGTGTTGTGTGTGTGTGTGTGTGTGTGTATTTGTATATATGTATGTATATCCAGTGTTAATAATAGGGAACTCCGCATAATCTACATAATCTGAAAAACAGTTTAACTCCTCAGAAAAAGTCCAACTGATGGTCTCAGGCCCTGTAATTCCGGTCTGTCGATTGCAGACTATAAATGGTGTCACAAATACAATGTTCTAGATAAATCTACATGGAACTGATATCCAAGGTCATTCCCACCAGCTGGAAGCTGCTAATCAGGCTGCAGCCCTGAAAACACACACACACTCACAAAAGAGACACTGACAAGGTCTCCCCTTGCAAATACCACTGGCCTTGAGGAATGGGTCAGACAAGTCACTGACGGGACTCAGGGAATCACACCGAGCCAAAATCTATGTGCATTTTACATACGAGAAACCGAAACAGCAGTACTCCTAATGTTAGCATTTCTTTGGAGGACATTCCCAAGTCCTGCACTGAAAGGACATTTCTTGGCAATCCCAAGACACCTTTAGTTAATTAATTTTATCCATCTAAATGAGCAAACCATCAATTTCCCATACCTGTTCATCCAGTACAGGCAGAGAGTCTGGAGCCTATCCCAGTAAGCACAGGGGGCCAGGAACACTCTGGATGGGATGCCAGTCCATCATAAGACAGAGTGCTTTGCAAAAGTCTTAGGCAGTCGCACAAAATGTTTCAAGTTCGTTATCTGGATAGTACGCATACATTTAATCAGAAAAGGAAAAAACATTAAAATATATCCAAATTTATATTAACACAATAAAGACTAACAAGAATCTCCAAAAAGTCACTGATATCTTGCTGGATGGCTAGATGAACACCGCTTCAGTTCCCAAACCTCTCCTCAGGGGTACCTCAGCCATTCCATATATTTCTTAAACTTCACCACCAGCTCAATTAATTAATTAACTTTACTAGTCAAGTAACTTGATGAGGTATTGATTAAAAATGACTAAAAATGGTGTCCTAGTGGTCGAGTCACCTAATACATGGAGGGTTGCTGCAAACGCTAGGGTGATTGTTGAAGAGCTTTTGAGATGGATAACACACTTTTTTACAGACAAAGTAATAGTTTTGCACGAACATTATCATCTTAGAAATATCTCAAAAGCTAAATAATTTTTATCACCTGAGAAAGTTATTCATGCCATGATTTCATCCCATTAAGATTATTGTAACACTCCCTATTTAGGCATTAGTAAGTCATCACTTTCTCACTTATAACTAGTTCAGAACGCCGCGGCTAGGCTACTAAGACAAAAACAATGGGATCACATAACACCTTGTCGCATTGGCTCCCAGTCCAGTATAGGATCCAGTTCAAAGTTTTGCTTTCATTGGGTTATGCCCCCCTTATGTTACTGACTTACTTGCCTTGTGGACCCAAACAGCTGAGGTCATCCGACAAACCTTTACTTTCTGTACCACTAGCCTGGTATAAGGTGACCACGCTTTTTCTGTGCATGCACCTAATCTCTAGAACACTCTTCCTTAAGAGATTAGGTCCTCTCTTGCAGACTCTCTTCTTAAATCATGATTAAAAACCTATTTTTATAGATTGCCATCTATTGCTGATAGTTGACAATCTTAGCACTTTGGAAATCTTCAGTTGTTTAAATGTGTTTTAGAAGTAAAATTTTCATTACATTAAAATATTTTTTCTGACTGTTTAATACTTTTGCACAGTACTGTACATGGATGGATGGATGGATGGATGAAAATGACTCCTCTGAGATCTGTCACATCTCAGGTCTTATGATGCACAAAATTACCCCAAGAGTCTCAAGTCTTCAAAACCAGTGACAAGCCTGACCCTCATCAAGAGCCATCGTTAGCCTGTAATCTGCAAACAGACAACCTAACAGGAGACACCTGACCATCGCCTTTACAAACTATGGAAAACCAGAAGCCTTGTTTTCAATGGCTTCCTTTTTCTAGCAGAAGAGGGTCTTAGCAGCTTTGGTCTTTGGTGAACACAGCTGCTCCTGAAGAAGGAGAAGAATCGTGAAAAGTCACCTGCTTTGTCCTGTCCTGGGACAGAGACCTGCAGCCCCTGCATCTTTGGCATCAGAGACCCCATCAGAGACCCCACCCTGACAGCAGCCACCCGTGGCAGATCTCTCCCTCATCTTAAATGAAAATGACACGTGTGGGGGGGGGGCTTTCCTGCAACTGTTAGATCATGGAGAGCTGCTTCTACTCACCCAGAGTGGCATGCTGTCAAGGCAGCACTGACCTGCAACCATGGTACTGACCACCCACCTCCTCCCCCTGACAGCCCCCATGCAGGAAACAAGGTGAGGCAAACTATGTTCCTGTACTTCAACAAGTAGAACATTGTGCTAACAGCACAACTGTTATGTGTTCAGATCCCAAGGAAGACACATAAGTTGTAATTCCTTCATTAAGTTGCTTTAAATAAAAGTCAGAAGAATCAATGCTTGTAGCATCCATCTAACATTCAGAGTATCATCCATACACAGTTTAACCATTTATCCTGGTCAGGGTTAGGGTCACGGGAGGGGGGCACATATTCACACACTATACGGGCAGTTTAGAGGAAACTCACATGACAGAAGGACCTGTAAACTCCACACACTCCACAAAACTTTTGACATTTTTAGTTTTTTAATTGCAATAACAGCTTTTTATAGCATTGAGTTTTCCCTTGTATGGACTGAAAAAAATGGTCTCCACAATGTCAAAATAACAGATTTTTATCACTTTGGTCCCCACAGTGTAATATACATAACCGACGCACAGAATGTGGGATTCAAACCCACAACCCTATATGAGGCCACAGTGTTGTATCAGAAATACTAAATATACTATCACATTCAAACAAATAAGAATAGGAAACAGGAATTTGCACAGGAATTACATATAATGAAAAGAAAATATTTAAAAATCTGTTGTGGAACTAGAAGGATCCGAGAGGAGGATGAAGAAGGATGAAAGGGGGGAAATGAAACGGTCACCCAGAGGCAGAAGTGCATAATGTGAGCCCTGAGGCTGAGAGCGGCATGGGGGTGGGCGTAGCTAGCGCCAGGTGTACCGGATCAATACTGAGAGGAAGCGGAGACAGGCAGAGAGCAGAGCGAGGCCATGACCTGACACAGAAGGGGCCGGACATCCATGGAGACCCAGGCTGAGTGCGGGAGCTTGGCTCAGGACTGACAGAGGCCCTCATGGGAAAAGCATCAGCTATCATCCTGCATCCAGTGCGGCTTCGGAAATACGAGCAGGCCTCTCTTCTTAAAGTTACCATCCCCCAGCCTGACTCAACAGGATGAACAGCTAGAGCTACAGGGATTACGCAGCAGACTTCCGCAGGGATTACGCAGCAGACTTCTGCAGGGATTACGCAGCAGACTTCCACAGGGATTACGCACCCTGCTAATTTTCATTTCACAATTTTCCTTTGAGGTCACGAGCCCTCTTGTGGGTCTACATTAGAGAGCCTTAAAAACAAAACTCTACTGTGTCAAAATATATGCTTCTTTTTGCACTTTTGTTTTTAATTATCTAGAGTCAATGATTTATGATTGCCTAACAAAATGAATAAGAATATCAACATTTTCAAATAATTAAAAACTAAGAGTAACATTTCCTAATTACTCAGCCGGCAGGAGTTTTGCTCCAAACAAAGATAAAGAAAACAAGGACACACTGCAGATGCACAGACACACCATGATATACCTGATAGTTACCACTTGCTTGAATAATAAATGTGCCAATAGCAAAGCACAAGTTAATAACTTTACAGAAAAATAATGTATATGGGCAATTTTGGCAGTATTGCAACTGAGTAGCAGAATCCTTTGGAGAAACCTGTTAAAGACACATAAAGGCATCAATTTGGAATGAAGTCTTTATTCTGATACTGAGTAACTTACAAACTCTAGCCAGGAGATTTTTTTTCCCACGTTAGTTATTTATATTTAACTGTGATCAAATGCAACATACAGTGAATGAATAGGTAGTAATCCACGTGCACCCTTGGGGATTTGAACCCACAACCTATGTACTGTTAGCGCAATACCAAACTTGCTGAGCAACAGGAGCTGCTGACCTTTATTTTTGAATAAACTGTGATATTGTTCATCCACCCTTCCCTGAGCCGACACCTTATCGTGGTGGGGGGGTTTGCGTGTTACGATGATCCCAGGAGCTAAGTTGCCCGGG
>JAODKC010000036.1:15583980-15634435 GCA_026777985.1 Mormyrops attenuatus | reverse complement strand
CCCCCCCCCCCCCCCCCCCCCCCGCCCCCCCCCCCCCCCCCCCCCCCCCCCCCCCCCCCCCCCCCCCCCCCCCCCCAAGCCCATAACAAGTCCAGGGTACAAGGCTAGGGACCCCCAGGGCATCACCGGGTGCAGACTTCCACAATCACATACTATTAGCAATACCAAAACAAGTATTTGGACTGTGGGAGGAAACCTACCCAAGCCCAAGGAGAACATGTAAAGTGGAAAACGATCACAGACCCCAGCTCACAGTCCTAGAGGCGTGAGGCCACAGTGATGAAAATAGCCAAAGCTGAGAACTCAGAGAGTGAGTCAGCAGAGCCAGGAGAGAGCTGGCTGAAGTCATGTGAGCATGCAGACCATGGAGAAACCGCTACCCGCCCCCCTGCTGTGCAAACCACCTGATGTCAGCACACTCAATACATCGTATTAACGATAAAAGTACCATCACAGAGATTTCAAGCAACTCCTTAGCTGTGGGCAAAAGGAAAAGTATTTCACTTTTTAAAATCGCCGCGCGATTTTTTAAAAGCGGATGGCTGTCTGTTTTTGTGTTTTATTTCTCTATTTATTACTCTTATGCTGCTAAACTGTTTTTCACTATTCTGTAATAGTGACAATAAAGATCTATCTTATCCTAAAAAATACTGTATAATAATATACAAATATTTCATTATCATTTAGTTGTAACTGATGTGTGCAGTTTAGCAACAGCATAAAAGTTAATAATGTAATATCATCAGGGCATTGCTAGAGATTTCGGGCCCCATGGAAGCATATAATATTGGGCCCATGATTGGAAGGTCGCTGGTACAAGCCCCGACCTTGACAGAAAAGTCACATGTCTGTGGTCCCTTGGGCAAGGCTCTTAACCCCGAGCTCCAGGGGCGCCGCATGATGGTTGACCCTGTGCTGTGACCCCCGTGCTATGAAGAGCAGGACGGGGTAGGCAAAGAGACAAATTCCTATGTACCTTTACTTGTGCGAGGGACTATAAAGGATTATTATTATTCCAAATATTTTGGCCCCTGCGACTACGAGCCCTTGGAATCGTCCTAACTTATCCCCCTTTATGGAGTCCCTGAATATCATAAACGATTTGTAAGAGGAGGAATATAGAATCCTTTCTTACTTCAGTAGAATATGATGCACAAATGTGATTATGGAGTTTCAGGAGGTAGCAGCCTGTACAGTAGGTCTGCATGCCAGACACCACAGTTTATGGTTCGTCTAGCTTCAAGTGTCCCAGTCTTTCACCACAGGGGTGGGCTGGAGTTGTTCACTCCCAATCATGCACAGTAGAAATCATCCATTCACAGATGATTTCTGCAGTGAAAGTTATTCCTGAATGGGGAAAAAATACCCTCTTTTGCAAGAGTATACCACGACTTAAACAGCATGGGGGATCAATCTGATCCTGATTTCTAAAGTTCACAATCGTCAAGTAAAATCAGTAACTGGCAAAGTGACGGACACTTATTAACGGTGACAGGAATCACGTTTTCACCTTTGCTCGTTTAACAGCTTTCACATTTTTTGCGCCGTGCGATTACGTCCGAGCGCAGCGGCGGCACAACCTTCTCATACGAGAACTGAAAACAAAGTCTGGTGGCTGAAGCAGCAGGGGGCGATGAAAGACATCCTTGAATAGCATCAAACCAGGTGCCCGTTTGCTTAACACCATCTGCCGGCTCCATCTCCTCCGGCCTCACGCCGATTGCCACGGGTGACAGGTGATCTATGTTCAGCGCAAAGTGTTCGGACGGCCCTGGGGGAGTCACTGCTGAACGCTTCAGCATTCCCCCCCCACCCCCACCGTATTTATGCCCTTTCTGCCATAGTGGAATATTCCATATGATAGCAATTTGGTTTCTCTGCAATCCTTATGGAGGAGTGCCAGAGTTGCTTAGCTACATGTAGGAAAGCAGCCTGAAGTCTGAAATGTTAAACTGTGCCAAAGCTTTTGAAACCAGAACAATGAGTGTCAGATAACTTCAGATAGCTTTAACTGAAATGGGCCACTTAGAAAATGCAGATAATATTAAACCAGAGCTTTGAGATGCTGCACAATTAAAGTACCCAAACCATTGAATGCATATATTAAACAGCAAATAACATATCAAGTATAATTATACATTTTATTTATAAACAATCCATAAACCCACCCATATACCACACGACTATCAGCAACAGAGCACTACAGTGGTTACGGATAGTAGTAGATTATATTGTATTACATTATATTGTTCTACTCTATATTGTACTACACTGAGTAAGTTTTTTTACAGGGAAAGTTGTGGCTTCTGAGAAGAAAAAAAGGGTGTTTATCTGAAACATCCCAGAAAAAAATTATACTTATGATTGGTGGACAGATTCTGCTGAAAACCGCTTGCACATAGCGTAGCCACATAGCATAGCCACATAGCGTAGCCACATAGCATAGCCACATAGCGTAGCCACATAGCATAGCCACATAGCATAGCCACATATGTTAGTATGGTGCTTGCTGAAGGTAGAGCGATGGTACATACACTGGGGGAATGACCATCAACCTAGCGCAGATAAACAGCTCAGCTAATAAAACACAGCCGGGCCTGAGCAGAGTAAGAGCATCAAGGTCAGCTGGATAACCTTGTGTTGATAGAGGTTTATCTTGCCGTTTCTATAGTTAGAACTGTTTCATGTTTGGTCCCCATTCCATTAGTGTTTTTTGTCAGAGGCGGATGTTAGTCTTTATTAGCGTTAGAGTGTGATGTCACAATATGCACGCTCCTCACTTAACAACCGGGTTCCGTTCCTACGACTAGATCGTTAAGCGAATTGGTCAGTAAGTGAGAATCTGCCCCTTACTGACATTTCAAGCAAAATGTACTGGTGGTGGGATTGTGTCAACCATCTTTAGATACTGTTTTAATGTCACCTTTGCACCATTTATAACAATTTTAGTTTATTTATAAATGTTTATACAGTAGGTTACTGTATACTGTAATAAACAGAATAGAGAAAATCAGCTGTAATAAACATTATTTAGTTTGTATACTGTCAATACAGGTAATCATTTTTATTTATTCTAAATAAAGAAAAGGTTTAAAGGAAAGTCCAACTTGATCACTTTGTCACTATTGTTGACACTGAAATGTCACGCTGTCTTTTCCGCAACCAAAGTTCTCGTACACCATACAATACCAACTTCTTGTAAGACCACGCGGTCGTTAAACAGGTAGGTCGTTAAGTGAGGAGTGTCTGTAAACAAATGACCCCGGAACGACTTTATAAATACAAAGATATTCATGGTTTCAAAAGTCACCTCTGACAATTTGAAAAGAAAAATATGATTACCAGCCTTCAAAAAATGTATGAATCTGCAGAAACAGGCTTCTGAGGAGGAGAGAAGATGGAGAAGTTCAGCAACCAAAACTGAATTTTTATGTATAATATGTTGTTTGGTCTCCAGCAAATTAGCAACTTCCTGTTTATAAGCTGACAACTTTACAGTTTAGTTCATTTTAATATCATGTGAATTATTTACTACAGTGTTATTGGATACAAGTTCTTCGGTGCTGATGGATAAACAATTTGTAAATCCAACAAGACAAGGTAACTCAGCATCTACTAGACAAATTATACAAAAATTATTTTGCGGAAATAGTCAAATAGTGAGGTGTTGTATGTCCAGACATGCTCAACACAATGCAAAGGGCTGACATTTCACGTATACAGTACAGTGAAAACACATCTATTAACCATCAGATAAAAACATGAATATAAATGACAATAAAGAACATAAAAATCTCAATTTAAAGTGACTTTTCATAATAACCACCTAAACTTGTACTGAACTTGCACCCAGGCTTGAATAAAAGTTCCCCCCAACCTAAGAAGAGAGGAAAGAAAGCCATACTACAGAATCCAGAACTTTCCAGCTACCCTGTTTCCTATTAAAATGGCTCCATGTGGCAATACATGATGTCAACGATAATTCCTGACATATGCATTATACTGTAAATCCTTTAAATTAAGAGTAAAAAGGGACACCTTGTACGTATCTGCACTAACGTGCAAATGGGCACCATAGCTGAATCCGCTGATCCAGCCCGAAAATGAGTCCAAGCATGAAATAATGTGGCATAAAAGATAAATATATTAGGGAATTTACAACTTACTCCAAAGAAACAGCAAAAAATAATAACACTGTGACCTACCAATATGAAGAAGGAAAAAAAATCACATTTTTAAAGCCAAAATATTTAAACGTAACACATACATCACAACCTAATAATGTATCACAATGTATATAATTTTTAAACGCTTTACTCATACCAATGCTAACCACTAATTACCGTAGCATCATACAGTAGCCCTGCTCCTACCGATGAAGATATTACCTGCCCTCCTCTGCAGCATCACGTCTGACATGTGCAGGTGTGAAAAGCGAAGCTGGTCATAGTCGTCTGCCTCACCTGCACATCTGTCGCTGTTTTAATTGACACTCTATGGAGGCTCGTCAGGGAGTGATCAAAAAAAAAGGCATTGTCGCATTAAAACAAAAATAATAATCAATGTGTTTCATCAGTAAACAGCAGGACCGTTTAATTGGGCCAGTCCAATAAAGAAAAGCACAGCACCACTTAATGACTTGGTACCGTAGGCTCCACTATTGGGAGCGCGTTTGGTCTAAGGGCAACACGTGGCAGGACTGTGACAGTCATTTCCATAGAGACGCCGGCATCCGCCCCGCATTCCCCCACCAGCCCCCCCACCGCTGCCTTTTTCATTTTGTCAGAAGCAGGCGACGGTTTTGCAGTCTGCTGATTTATGAACGAAGGGTGACCTCAGAGGCCGTAACACAGTGATGGGTGACTGGTTCTCAACAGCAGGGCTACCAGCACTTGACAAAGTGCCTGAAGTAGAATGAATTTACTTCTCTTTTCCTCAATCATCAACAGGCTCCTGCCCTGACCCCCAGTCCTGTCTGCTATAACAAGATCTCCCCCCATCTTCTGCTGAAAAATTTACTGTCACGTCTAGTTTTCAATGCGCCCAACTGAGCACTTCTTTCACCTTCAAGGGAGTTGGAGACTCGCTAACTTGCTGGTCACACGGCGCGGCTGCGGCCAAGGGGTTATCCGGGACACGAGGATCTCAAACAGGCCACGACTTCACCCTTCATCACAAGTCAATCTTCCTCATCTTATTATACACTGGCTTTTTTTTGTGCTGAGTATTTGGCAGACATATTTGTGTCTGCCTTCATCATCTTGATGACAGTGCCTTGAGGTGAGTTAAATTTAATAAGCCCACATTTTTACTGCCAATAAATCTCAACACACATTCAAATTTAACCTTCCTCTTGTGTGAATGGTGACCACAACCACTGAAGATCTCGGGGACAATGTCAGGAACTAATTTCCTGCTCTCACTGTGCACCTGCCGATCACAGCATGCGGTACATCTACAGTAATATACATGCTTCTAATGGTACTTCACACCTACGTCACCCTTTGAACCTTCCATAGCTTTCAACTTTAGCACATCTGTACAACAAACATGAAATAACTGCCCAATTTTATATTTGTACAGTGCGATACATTACATTTATTCCAGCAGACACATTATTCAAGGCAACACAATTAAGAAAGCAGGGTCTGACAATCCCTGGAGTGACTGGGGATTAAGGGCATAGGTCAAGGGTGCAACAGCAAAATCACTCTACCGGCCATGGGATTCAAACTAGCAACCTTCTAATCACACGTATAACGTATTAACCTGCTGAGCCTCACACCGCCTGACTGTACCAGTTATTATGGTGAATAAAAATACAGTTAAAAGCCATTCAATAAGTCACTCAAGGATTGATCAGGCCATTCAGTTAGGGAGAGATGGAGATTGGAAGGTAGCCGTAGCCAACGAAAGCTCTGTGAGGATGGAGCAGACTTCTGTTTTGGGCTCCACCAAACACTCCACCCTGCTTCCCCACCTTAGTGACCTCACTGGTTTCTTTTTCAGTCTTCCCACCTTTTTTTTCAGTACCTTCCCACCACAACTGCATTACGACAGGGCTACTGGTAAAGGCCTCTGCTTTTGGCTGAAAGACGTGCAGCAGCGGCAGCTGCAGAGAGCCGCGGAGCCACGCAGAACCAGTCTGGTGTGGCAAATACAGTATGAGCGCAAGATTTATCGTTTGATGGTGCATCTCGTACAATTTTTTTCCAAGTCTAAAAAAAAATACCACTTGGTTCTTTAACTTTCAATTCCCCCTAAACATCCCCGGCTTCACAGCCTCTAGCTATTGCCTTTCTCAATCTGTCCCTGGAGAAGCAAAAGTTATTACCCCTGTCGATGGAGGAGAAAGGGATGTTATTCCCTTGTCACCCTGAGCTGGTCCCTCGTCCTCCTTGCCCTGATCTATAGCCCCTGCTGGAGAGAAGTTCCTGATGTGCCATTGGTTCAACATCCTGCCAGTTCACATTACCTGTCCCCCCCACCCCCACCCCTTTCGCTCCAAGCCACTCAGGGGCTGACAAGAGCTCACAAGTACTTGAGCGACTTGCCGTGTCAGAGAAATCAGCCCTCGGGAGACAGCTTGCTGACTGACTAGTCTGATTAGGTCAAAGCGGGGTTAAATGTTAGTGACCTGGAGTGAAGGTTTACCTGAGACTGACTGCAATCCCCTCATTAAGTGTCAAGAGCTCCAGAAATTGTCCTGTTGAGGATTAAATTCCCACATTCAAGTACACAGGGAACTATAGCTTACTCATACTGATCTAGTTATATGAATATATGAATATTATGTTACGCATATATATATATATATATATATATGCGCATTATTATACGATATTGCGTTATTCATATAACTAGATCAGTATGAGTAAGCCGTAGTTCCCTATACATACATATTTATATATATATATATATATATATATATATGGAACTACGGCTTACTCATACTGACGCAATATAGTATAATAATTATAAAATTTAAAACCACAACTTTCCCATCTGTTGATAAAGGGCGCGGCCATCTTGGATTCTGAACTCGGGATCCTCTGTGCTGTTCCGAGAAACAGGAGCGCGCACGTCGTCACTTCTGGCTTCAAAACTCGGAATCCGACTCGGAATACGAGTTCCGAGGGCAAATGGAACGCACCGAAACTGCTCGAAATGCGTTGACAGAGACCTTTCAGGGATTTTTAGAAATCTGGCAGTGAGAGACCCACCTTTGCATTCAAGGAAAAGGATGAAGCATCTTTTCCAATGATTGATGTTTTGAAGAAGCTACCTCAGCCTCAAAAGGCTGCAGGAACAGCAAAGAGTGAGCGACAGTTCAGGTTTCCCTGCAACCTTGACGATTGGAATAGTGAGTAACTGTTTTGATTGTTCAGTTCAGTTGGAACTAATCTGTGGGTTGTCCTCAGAAGTTCACATCTGTGAAAATGTTTGTAAACTTAGTAATGCAAAGGTTACTCATGTTTAAACTTAAAAAGCTCAGTGGGTCAGTTTACTCCTAACATGGGGCAAGTTGAGCCAAAGGAACACGTTTTTTGAGAGACCATTTTTCTTCGGCACATTTGTCACGGATACATTCTGATCATTTCATTTGATAGGAGAAATCCTGAAATAAAGGCACATGTTTTCATTTTACTTGTCTCGTTTTACTTCCCTGTGAGGACTTTATAAGTAAAAATTGCCCCATTCTCCCCTACTCCTGGCACGAGTGCACCTCAGTAAAAGTTAATGATAACAGTTTAGACTCCTGGGATAGAAGCCAATTAAGGTATATTTCAACAAAAAATCAATAAAAACGTACATGCCTGTTGTACTAGGCTATCAGGCTATTCAACACACAGTAACTGTGGTTCCCTTACTATGCAACTTACTTCACACTATGCACGGACACTTCACATTATGCACATTCACACTATGCAACTTAGCCTATTTATTATCTATTGCTGCTGCATCACTCTGTCTTCCATGTCTTCTGTGTATCTTGTCTTATGTTCTGTCTGCGAGGGAGGGGTTTTCAAGTAAGAATTTCATTGTGCTCTGTACGCTGTACTTTGTACATATGACAATAAACTTCAAACTACTACTGTAGCTTACCAGCATGTTCCCTAGTGCTGTAGTGTTAGTGACAAATTAATTATTGTTTTATTCTTCAGTAGTTTCCTACTAACCTGAGAAACGGTCATTGTCCCATCATAGGACCCCGCTCCCCCTCAAAGCTAGCTTGGGGTGGCTGAAGACCACCATGAAGACCTCCGATGTTAGCTATAAAGCAGCATTTTCCTGTCACTTACTATATTAATGTGGTGGATTGGGATCAGGGGGTGCAGAACCAGCGGGAGAATTCTAGCTGTATGACTTGACCAAAAGAATGCAGACCCACATGGCTTTCCTCAGCCATACCGTACATAATTCCCAGGCCCAGGACTAAAATACTTCACCCAGGCTCCCAAGTTGCACAACCAGGGCCCTCACCTGGGCCACACCCCCCTGACATCGCCCCCCCAGCTATTCCCCCGAGATGGTAGGCCTGGTCACCTGACTCCAGATGGGTAATGGGACCAAACCCAGATCCTGTCGGTAGGCCATTGAG
Organism: Mormyrops attenuatus; assembly: GCA_026777985.1. NCBI lineage: Eukaryota > Metazoa > Chordata > Actinopteri > Osteoglossiformes > Mormyridae > Mormyrops > Mormyrops attenuatus. Next base: position 15,625,833 of record JAODKC010000036.1, on the reverse strand, counting down.
TATGGTGAAGTGCCAGTAGGCATGCAGGGTCCAGTCTGTGCATTTGTGCGTCTTTCTAATACCTACCGAATTCCTGTCATCAGAAGCCAAGAGTGTCACATGACAGGCCCACTTGACAGGCTACCGAAAGGCATTCATGTTAAACATGCTAAGGGGGGGGATAGCAGTGAAAGACATCCATATTACACATGCGGGGGGTGGGCTACTGAAAGGCATCCATATTACACAGGCAAAGGTGGGGGTGCGCACATGCCTGTTTACCTGATGTTTGTCAGGAATTAGTAAAACTGGGGGAAACAGAAACGTGCAACTTTAGACAGCTTCCAGGTGGGTGGAATGCGACCCCCTCCCCCCTCCCCCCCCTCCAACAAGGCCATGTGACCTGAGGCCATTACAGTTGGGTCTGATTTTAAACTAGGATGAGTGGGGTGATGGAAGCAGCATTGATCAGGACCATAGCGGTACACAGATCCTTAACGCTGCCCACCGCTGCTCTGAAACTTGGTTTTGAAACACTAGAGGTGTAAATAAATTCAAAAATACACAAAAGAGGCGAGGAGGACATGGGCTGGTCATCCATCATGTAAGCCATTACCAGAAAAGCGCAGGCCCTTGGTACCGCACGGTCAGCCTGAGACGATAAAAATTCAGCTCTGCGTTTCGATCTGTTACGTCTGACACGTGGCTGCACTCCGTTTTTGAATTATAAACAGATTTATTTAAACTTTGCCCACGCGCCTGCAGCATCTACAGATACTGGAAAACTCTGGGATCGGGAAGAGTGCACACTTCGGAGCTCAGAAAGAAGCAGGTTAAGCTGGGTTAGCGAGACGAGAAGCACAGAATTGTGGAATACAGTGTGAGAAGAATTTAAAAATGTTTGCCAAAGTGTAAAGTCTGTATATTTATAATCAAGGCACTTCAGAAACTAAGATAATTTTCTAAAAAAAATATATCCAGTATATAAATAAGCAAATCAGGGCATAAAATAAAAAAAGAGAATACATTTTTATTTTAAATCAACTAACATTAATTTAGCATATGATTTTGGTCAAATAGACGTACAGGTGTGGATCAGAGAGCCGGGTCAGCTAGACCCTAGAGCATTTGAGGTTGAAGGTCTTGCTCAAGGGCCCAACAGTGATATCTCTGAACCCACAACCTCCTGAATGCAGGCACTGATCCCTAACCCACTGTGCTACATGTGTTAACATGACAATATATAATTCAATAAATACGAATTCAGTTACTGGGGTTACGGTAATTTAATTACTGCAGTTTCTTTTGGGAACATTCTAGCTGCAATTTTTGCCCTTTTTCTGGTCACTGTGGTGGAGGTTTATGTGCCTCACCAAGAGAAGGATGGGAGGAATGTGTGGACTGACATGAAGGTAAATAAAAGTCTGCAGTAAGCGCTAACACACTCACCCGCTTTATTTCTTTTTATTTATTTGCGCTGCGCGCTACCGTCAGCCCCTCCTTCTCCAGCACATCCCACGCGTCCAGCGCTTCTTGTAGTGCAAAGCCTTACACAGCTCTGAAGGTCGAGCCAGGCGATTTGTCAGTCAGGGTTGGGGAATATAAATAAGCCGTGGTGCATAAATTGCCGGAAAGTGTGTTTTATACCAGCTAAATCCATCCCATCGGGTTCCCATTTCCCCAATTAGGTCGACATCATTTCTCATCACAGGGACACCACTCCGTTTCCACTTCGCTTGCGAATCGAAGGGCTGCAATGTGTTTGGTCGTTTCTTATTTTTCAAAAGTACTGATTTAACATGTTAACTTCACCACCGCATGGCCTTGTTTAAAACTTTTTTATAGCCAGCAGTTTCTCTCCAACTTACCTCAATATTATAAAGAAGCTTATGAAAAATAATCCTTAATTTTCCTATAATAATTCATTCATTTGTGTGAATGAATTATTAGTTTAGAACAAAAATCTGCTTTGAAATATATATAAAGGTATTACATCTTGATCGTCACCTGTGCAGAAAAAGGCTCAGGCGAGCCAGGTGTCTATAAAATAACTATACGGTGAAGGCCGGAGTCTTGCGAATTAGTGCCTTTTCTCACTGGACTGCAGGACATATTTCCATTTTCTGTCTGCGGGCAAAGTCCTGTTTTTATTCACAAATCTCTTCAAAAAACTTAATTCATTAACCCTGTTATGTAATTAGCCTTTAAATCACATTCTGATACATTTTTAAATAATGATCCAATGGACAAGATACGAGATGAGATGAGACAACACAAGACAAGATAAGATGAGATATATGATAAGCCAAGACAAGACAAGACAAGCCAAGGATAAGATAAACCAAGACAAGATAAGATGAGAAAAGATGAGATATGATAAGCCAAGCTAAGACAAGACAAGGATATGACAAGATAAGATACAGCAGCAAAAGGACAGTACAAGAGGCGTATAAAAATAAAAGGAAAAAGAATAAAAGCATATACACAAACACAGTATTTAACAAATGACATTACTGCATCAAAAGCTAAGACAGTTAAGGAGCATTACAACGTCATAAGCGAACATGTTACTGACCCAGGGGATCAGTATGCAAACACTGGCACCTGCTGAATGTGGCCCCCTTCTCATGTTATTTATAGTACATGTGGTTTTCCACGTTACAGCGGCTGGTGCTGTTACAAATTGCCCGGTATTAAATGCAAATCTCCGATCAGTGTCCCGCCGTGTTTGATAATCGCGGCGTGTCTTCCTCGGAATGATTAGTTAGGGCACCTGTGCAGGCAGCATGCGCACGCTGGACGCCGGCTTTTGATCGCCGCGCGCTAAATCATGCGAGGGATGTGATTTACGCGCACGGCCTATTATAAAGCCGGCGATACTTATCCACCCATGTAATGATGTGGATAATGACGGCCGGTAATCAATATTTGTGTTTATGGTTTTGCCTCAATAATATGGCCATGCCTGATGTAGCTTTGTTAATAGAGATGCACTGATTTTACAAACGGCTCTGACCTGCTTTCGTAACATCACAAAAACGTATATAATGGAAAACAAATGTGTCAAATACATCGCAATCCTAAAGCTTTGTCTAGGCTCACTCTGCAATACTGCATAGAGCTAAAATTTTTACAGTTATATCCAAGGGCGCCGCTAGAGATTCTGGACCTGAAACAGCATTTTATATTGGGCCCCCAACCCAGACCAATCTAATTATGCTCCAGGCAGGGGCCCTTGAAAACATCCTAACCCTAACCCCCTTTACGGTACCCCTGCTTATATCCAATTACTTCTGGCTAATTCACACAACTAATACTGCTATGGATATAGATTTCTTTATTATTTGAAGCTGGAGATTTTAACATCACTGTTATTTCAGTTGCCACAGCCAGACATGTTTATCTACGTAGACATATTTAAACATTGTCCTGCCAACTTCAACACGCTTTCTTTGTTATTTCACAATGTTTTAGGCTGCATGTATTTCCTTGGTATAGTAAATTTGGTATAGTAAATCGGGTATAGTAAATTTGGTATAGTATACATCTTTGTTACTTTGCTACCTTGAAACTTCTGAGGCAATAGGATTTGTTAATTTTTAAATGTCAGGGCTCTGAGTTCAACTCATTTGCTGTCTGTTAATTTGAAAATAAGGTACAGCCAATTCAAGTCCGTCTGTGTGTTTCTACCTAGCAGATCTTCCTAAATGCTTTATTATTATTATTATTATTGTATTTTAAATGTGATTTTAATGTCTTTTATTTAAATGTGTTCTTCTGCCTTTGTAAAGCACTTTGAATTGCCTTGTGTCTGAATCGTTTAATATATGAATTACATTTACGGCAAATTAATAAACTTGCCTTGCCTAACGTGTCCTTCTCCCGGAAACATAAACATCAGGATGTGCTTGGTGGAGTCGAAGGGAAGGGTTTGGGAGCCCCGAGAGGGTCTGTGGAGGGACTCACCACCATCAGCACGGACAGAGTCCTCATACGAGTCTTCGCTGAGGTCCAGGACTGTGGGCCGTGAGCTGAGCTGGGTGCCGTTGGGGCAATCGACCCCCCCATCATCCAGGCTGTGACTGGCACAGTCAGGTAGCGGAGTGCTGGCCACACGGGAGCTGGTCATGGAGCTGGAGGGCCTGGAGTTGCCCCAATTCTGTGAGAAGAGGGGGCCATTAAGGGGAGAAGGGGGCAGGTACTGTAAGTGAGGGAAACCCACTGTTTCACCCTTACGTCAAGTAGCCCTTTAATAAGCAACTCACTGACCCCCGAAATAAGAGGCTGGCCAGATCAGGCACCCAAGGCTAATTTATCACATGGAAGGATCACTAGAGAGGATGAATCCAAAGCTTTTCAGGGGTTACTGAGCAATGGAATTCCCCACCCTGTTATACGAACAATGTGCCTTCAAACCTCAAACAGGAAAAAATATATACCATCAAATCGCTAGCCTGACCATGATATTCTCTGTGAAATTTTCATCCATAAATGCTTTACAGTGATCACAATATGCACTTATTCTCAGTTAAAATAAAGAATAATACAAATGAGATGCCTTCAGTCCACCGTGTATGAAATCCCTCACTGCAGACACAAAGTAGTCTAAAAAATTCAGCTTTGCCAGAAAAATAAATTTGTTCCTACAATGTTTGAAATTTGATTTCATTTTTTTACTGTTCTGGTTTGTTCTTGTATTATATTTTATAAGGCAGGAATTAAATAATTTCAGAAGCAAAATTAAATAAAATGAAATTGAATTAAAATTAAATTATTATTAAATAAAAACATCTAATGATTTTACCATATGTGAAACATCTTCCACATCTCCTAGAAAATTGTAATTTTACACTTGACTCACACAATAGCCAATTCTATCATCACACGGCGAGCAAAGGGACACAAACTTGAGATGCCCCCACTCAGATTTATATGCAGGGCTAAAGGATATAGGTAGATTTACAGCAGAGGAGGATGCCGGCCCAAAACGTCCGCCGCATGGGCAAACTCAACACCGACTCGGAAATCGGAAAATTGCCAGGGAGTATTAAAGGGCTTGATAATGACGTGAACCTTCAATATATCAAGCCTCAGCTTCACATTTTAAAAAAAATTTTATAGCATCAACTTGTCAGGGGGTCAAAGGGAAGAACAGGCCCTATCCTCCATTCAGCCCTGCCTTTGGAAACCGTCTCATTTCATTTTAAATTATCCAGCAGCGGCGGTTAAGGTGGTAGACCGGGGCTGACAGCTATGTAACATAAAGTATGACAAGCAGGAAGGGGGGTCAGCGCAACCCTCAAGTCACAGGAGCCACGAGTTACAGGAGGCCACTGTTAACTACTTTTAAACCGGCCAGCAGACCCGAGAGATCTCGGGTCTCAGGGAATGGCAGCTGGCGTAAATATCAGAGTGACACATTAACGTCAGGGTCGGGCTGTCCGGGATTAAGGACAGACCTATGGTATCCCATCGCTGTCACCAGCGATATTTAGGTATTCCAGCAAAGTACGTAAGCTCATCACCCGAGGGCGCATTCAGAACCAGTGTCGGTCTGGCAGAAATTGTGCTATGAATGCTGGGAAATCAGCAGAATTTGCCTCCACAAGCGAATTATATTGTTTGCACAGCAATCTTATTTGTAGAGTATAATTACCTTAGAGCTGCACAGAATCAATGCGGTTAAGGTAAAGGTCACACACTTACCGAGCTTGATCAGGCTGTGGATATTAGGTGTTACAGGAAGACGTGCGAACAGAGGCACGTACCGAAATATTCAGGGCTCTCCTTCTCTCTTTGAATTTGTTGATGGTACTCCGAACCTGCAGCGGTCGAGAGAAAATTGGCAGACAGAGAGAGAGAGAGAGAGAGAAAACAAATTACACACCACTCGTGACAAGAATCTTTCAGTTGGCCTTCTTCCATCTAACTTTACCCAAACTGTGAGGTCCAGAATAATGTTTAGGAAACGGCAGATGAAAATATGCACTTGTAAAAATGAACGAGAGCCGCAAAACTGGAGAAGCAGAAGGCCGTGGTTTGTCAGACATAATGAGAGCTGATAGTGATACACAGTGGCAGCAAGCTAAAGAGACCACTTTAAAGCCTTCATCTGTCACACACTGTAGCCGCGTGCTCTGGAAATGAAGCCGTTCAATAACAGACTGGTCTAGCAGAACAGATTACAGCTGTTCCCAGGAAGGTAGCAGATGTTCGGCGAGGTAACAATCTGCCCATTTTGTTAGCCGTCTATTTAAAATCTGTTCACACTGAAATTTAGCAAACAACTGGATTTTCACTGTGGCCCTACGGCTGCTGGCTCTGCAAAAATCAAGACCGACCTAATAAGATTGTTATTACTACATCACTAATTATTTACTAATTATTATAAGACCAGAGGGAGGTATACCTCTTCGTATTGCATTATTTGCATAATGAAATGTTTAAAGTAGAAATTTTTTCATCAGTTTTGTCTAATTATAATAATAATTTTGACATATTATACCACCAACAAATGTTTTATTATCCATAAATATATGGTTAGCTATACCTCAAATTGTATATATTTTACAAAATTTAGTAGATAACATCACCACAATACACTCTGGTGACCCAGCCCTCAATTACGTCAGAGTGAGATCACATAGTAAAATTTTATAGTAGTTTAGTCACATGACTTTATAATATATTGACTTTGTTTTTGTAGTATGTTGACTTATTCATACAGACAGCCTGTCTGTATTGTTGGACATTTATTAAGCGAATCCTGCTAAAGTCTCCCATTATAGGGTGATCTTGCAGTAACCGCTATGTTTACACACACATCCACGAGTCCAAAACGCTGCCAAGACTACCTCTATGGTGAGGGTCTGTCTTATGGAACCTTGTCTGATTACATGATGATCGGTGACTCAGCCCAGGGAGACAGACTCCGCCCACCGCATCAATAACTGTGCCACCCCCTTTACAGCTTCATTACTGTAGAGTAAACTCTGTCATAAATTCTGCCCCAGGAGAAATGCAGGGAAATGAGGGCACGGGTCCCGCTGTTTGTGTTTGCAGTAAAGCGGACAAAACGTGCTGACATCATTGAACAACATCAGCATCTCTGATCATAAAAGAGGCTTCTGAATACCTGGTTTATTTGAAAGCATGCCTTTTTATACACAGCTAAAAAGTTGAAGAGAGGCTCAACAGCGTAAGAAACATTGTTTAAAGTTTCTTTTCGTTGTTGTTAGTCATTTGTCTCCTCTCGAAGTTTTATTTTATGGAACCATAGAGTTCAACTAAAAGCTGTTAACATCATTTCCATATGAAAGTTCAGATTATTTAAGCACCTCTTCGCATCCTGGAGTTCCTGAACAAAAGCTAAGGTCAACAAATCAAAGAAAAGACTAAATAGAGATGAGAAAGGCCAATTAAATGTCTTAATTATTTGGTGGGTTGTAATAAAGCCTGTTTCTCCTCCGTACAGCTCAACAAAACTCAAGAAAAGCAAAAAAAAATTATAATAATTCAGCTAAATAAGTTAAACAAGGAGGACAAAGAGCTCAAGCTACAACAGAATCGTCAGATTACAATTGTCTAGAAATTGACAATATATATTTTTCCCCAACTTTGCTGAACGTTTTAGTGCAAAATTATTTTAGCTTATTTCAGAAGGTAATAAATTGGGTTTTTTATAAAAATGTTCCATATTTACAGCAGATACAGTAGCCGAGAAATAAAAAAGTCTGGCATTTGGCATTAACTGTCCTTCTGCATTTTAGCATGTCATGCTAGCCTTTATTTTATTACTTCTTTCAGAAAACCAAACGGCTTGTCGGGAAACGTGAACGACTTGCATTGTTTTTGTTTAGCAATGGTTTCCATTTAGAACCTTTTTCTGCCCACCCACATGTCTTTCTAAATTGCATCTTAAACTACACAAACAGTTCATGGGAGATGCCACACAGAGAGAACAGACGCAGAAATAATGCTCCTTTTCATATCTACAAAACCACTCCTGAATGTACAAAGCGTGAATGTGCTGCTCCCAAATTGCAAAACCCCTTGGGTCAAGGAGACAGAAGAGCAACAAAATGGATTCCTTCGCACCAAAAAGACACTTAAGTGGGGGGGGGGGGGATTTACTTTTACAGCACAGAGGGTTAGGCCTGAGTCCACCACTACCTCATGGTACCATGGAGACATACTTTGGGTGGAAAGAGAGAAGAATTTCCACCTGAGATGTTTTCAAGCCTCAACCCAGCCCTGAAGAGGCGCAGAGGAAAAGTGAGGTCCACTCTTCCATGCAATTACAGTAGGAACTGCTGGGAATCCATCCAACATTACAGGCTCTTTTAAAAGACAGCAGTACTGACTGGAAGGGCATCATCTCTAAATATCTTGTAAAATACCCAATAAAATGGAAAACACTGGTAGGTGCATTCATAAAGCCAGCTGGCATTCAACAGTAAACGACAAGAGCACAAAATATGACTTATGAATTTGAATTATGTTTTATACCATCTATATGGTGAATTAAAAAAGGAAGGAATTCATGAATAAAATAATTCTTAATGCACTGATTATTGTACGTTGATGTAAAATTCACATATAAACAGAACTATGTTCATGACAAAATGTAACACATAAATTATTTTCAATGATTTAGCTGAATGTACAATGATACAGTGACTTAGACTGCACAGAAAGGTATAAGGTCTTCATTGGGTTTCAGTTAATGAGGTGTGAGTCATCAGAAGTAAGTTTTTATTTACTCTGATCTTAAGGATAAAAATGTAATTCTATTTTTCAAACAAATTAATCTAAACAAGCACATTTCTTGGACGTAAAGCATAAACCAAATCAAAATGAAAAATAAAAATCCATTTTAAATAATAAAAACTTTCTTCTACCTTGAAGAATACATTGGATTTTTCCTCTAGAACTTATGCATGCTACATGGATGGCAATGGCTCATAAGACCATGCCTGGCACTGCATATTGTCCTACACATTAAACAAACTTCATTAAATTAATTTAGTACCAAAAAATACATGCAAGATTAATTCACTCCTCAAGTCAATACTCATAAAACTAAACAGTATTTTCTCGAAAAAGGGTAATTTTGCAAGCAAAATAATGATTTTCCTATGAAAAACACCAAGCTCTACATGGCTAGCTGGCCTATCTCAGCTGCCGTCGCCACACAGACCTTCTGGGCCCGAGAAGCCGGGTGTCAGAGTGTTAAATGGGGGGCCGTGAGTTTAAAAACTTAAAGAGGCATTGAAATATTAGTCAATGTGGGTGAGGAATGACTATCCACACGCAGGGGGTGTCAGTGTTTAATGGCGGGCCTGGATGCATATTGGACAGACCAAGCATGAAGGGCAGCGGGGAGCTTCGCGCGCAGAAGCCGCCTCATCCCTTTGACTCACGCCATCGTGGAGCTGTCATTTTTTTATTTTATTTTTTTCCCCTCACTCACTCCATCGGCCTTGAGACAACGCGCAGACTCACCTCTGTGTTGTAGACCCCGTAGATAAGGAAGATGAAAAGGCCCTGCACGACAACAAAAGGAAGAGTGGTTAATGTGATGTCTCATCATATTATAACAGACATTATTTGGGTATAGAAATAAAAATTGGACATAAATATACAAATATAAAATACATAAATGCATATGTATATAGACACACATGCCCACATGCGCGCGCACACACACACACACACACACTCAAAAATATGTAATGCAAAGGCATATATTTATTTATTGGTGCTTTCGACATATTTATCCTATGAATTGTTTATTTAATAGCATAAACAAAATGCATTCTTGCATTAAAAGATGCGAGAAGCCCAAAGCGGCTAAACATTACAGCGATTCAGTCTGTATTTGCATGCTACTTTTTTTTTTATTTGCCACAAAGTAATAACGTGAACGGCTTTTCACGCACACGAGTGCCGTCATAGGCAGGACGAATTCCACACGGGAGGACAGGGCTAGAAAATGACAAGATAACCCCAAGGTTCTCGGGGCTTTATTAGAGCCCTCGCATTTCACTCTCGAGTGCTCAGCCTTTGTTCCCACGGAAACACGGGACGCAGAGCAAATGAAGGAGCAGGCTAAGTGTCGGCCTAAACAAGGATACTTACGATAAAATAGGAACCAAACTGAAAGGAAAGGCACATAAAGAGATTTCAGTTTGGTGCAAACTACAGCTAATGCTAAAAGAGTAAGAATCAGATGCCCTTGAGACTCGGGTACCTTCAGTGGCAAAAATGTAGTGATTTGCCATCATGTTTCTCATAGTTATTGTTAAAAGAACAAGCTGTCCATTCACCGACTTAATAATACAGCATTTTGTGTAAGGCTGCTAGGTATAGACAAATGACAAGCTGTTTATTTTCTTTTAAATCTTGCAGATAAACGGCTCAAGAAGAAATAAAACTGGGATTGTGTAGCTTGTATAACTGTGGGATTCTCAATTCTTTTCTCCATACAACTTTTAAAAACATTTAATTTTTTTGTACATGTGATAAGTTGCTTGAAAGATTAGCCAAGAGAACAGAACATGGAATACTTCACAGAAACATTCAGAAGCATACTGGCCCCACACTGTCTACCTCTTTCACATATTTACTTCCTGCCTTTCCTTTGTCCCTTCAATTGTTTTGTATGGTTCTTCACTTCATGTTACTACTACAGACATCCACATATAATGCACCCTTTGTGTTATGTGGTCATAAATCATAATTTATCATAACAAATTCCAGTATAAAATAATGTTAATATAATTGTAACAATCTGGTTAATAGCCAGAAAACTTTCAAGTAATAATAATAAAAAAAACTTTCAATGAATAGAATAGAATTATTATTCTATGCACATAGTATCTTTTGAACTATTCCACAGAACAATGTAAGACTATGCAAAGTCTTGCGTTGCATCAAACAAAATGCATAAAATTTAAAAAACTAATTAGGAGACAACCGAATGCTTAACAAGTTAAACCCAGCAGACGTTGCTTTTGATCAGCAAATCACCCTTGAAAACGAAAAAAATCAGGGGAAAAAAAAAATTAAGACAAAACAGTCTCCTGGTTTCCATTCACCCTGCATCAACAGAGAGATGACAATTTTCCTACTGTTGGAATAAGTCTCCTTAAATTTCTGCAATAACCTGTAAACAGAAAGGTAAGTAGAGCGTACCTTTATTTATTTACTCAGGTAAATGCTGCTCTTAACGGTAAAAACATTTTGGGGGCCACCAACTTGAGCATGTCCCCTTTAGTCACATTGAGCACAGATTTCTTTTCAAATTTGAGGCTATACATCAGCGAATCATTTAGCGCCAAGCCAGGACTGAGCGAGAACGCTCTGTACACTACAATGGGTAAGAGTGCTAGCTTCTCATTATTTCATGACAAGATACAGAAATTCACTTTCACTTTCATTTAAGGCCCTTTGCTCTGTTTATGGATGCCCCCTTTCATGCTTTCACTCACCTCTATCCTCCAGCCCCATGTAATAAATTATTATAAATTTTCTCAGACGACCACCTCTCCTTTATTTTTTTTTTTTGAACGCCCTAATGCAGAAAGTTAGGGAGTCTCAGGTAAAAATTTTCACAAACCCATTTTTTTTTTTTTTTATTTATGATGTTGTCCTTGGCAACGGAAATTTCAATGCACCGAAATGAAAACTATGATTAAGGGGATGGTGTGTCGGCAACGGAGAGAGGCGACCGAGTTTGTATTTTCCCCAGGATATATATGATGCTTTCTGACACCACTTCTGTACCAAATGGACCTCACAGGGAGGATGATGGAGGGAAGTAGCAAGTGTTGGAAGTACAACCTTTCCATCAGGTTTGTTCCAGTGTGTGATGTAAGTATATACCTGTATCATACAGTGTTCACTCACACCCAAATGAACAAAACAGGAAATCACCACAGTGTCTGATTTTACAGAGAAATGTTTATCAAATTATATCAAAATAACAGGCAGAGGATTTCCATTCAGTTAAAAACCGATCACTATTTTCCAACTTCCAATCCACTAGCAACTAACACGCTTTTTTACAGTCCCTGTTACTTAGGTCAGAGGACAGTCCCTGTTAGTTAGGTCAGAGTACAGTCCCTGTTACTTAGGTCAGAGTACAGTCCCTGTTAATTAGGTCAGAGTACAGTCCCTGTTAGTTAGGTCAGAGTACAGTCCCTGTTAGTTAGGTCAGAGGACAGTCCCTGTTAGTTAGGTCAGAGGACAGTCCCTGTTAGTTAGGTCAGAGTACAGTCCCTGTTAATTAGGTCAGAGGACAGTCCCTGTTTGTTAGGTCAGAGGACAGTCCCTGTTTGTTAGGTCAGAGGACAGAGAAGATAAGAAAAGAATGTTACATCAGAGTCCAACATTTCATGATTTTGCTACCGGCTTCTGGACTAAAAGGGTGTCAGCAGTCGAGGGTCATGAGCCAGGTCTCCTTCAAGACTTGCCATCTTATCATCAGTCTGTATAGTTTTCCGCATTCCTCCGCTAAGACGTAGGTAAGGAGCATGCACTGATACAGCCATGCGGCAGGTGAGACCTCAGCACCACACTAGTCCGAATGGACCAGTGTGAGTTTTTTCCCAGTGGCTGGAGTGTCAATCCTGCCACCAATCCCCAAGGTTTTCCCAGTAAGTTGGAGGACCTCCTTATAGGGCTGGATGTAGACTAATGTCATACCCAGGATGAAGCAATTGCAGGTTAAGGGCCCAATGGAATGGAATCACTCCAGGCATTCACGGGATTTGAATCAGCTGCTGGCACAGATCCCTAGCCTCAGAGCCACCAGTCCCGCTAAGGAAAGTGAATCAATGCACACAACAACTGAGACGTGCTGCCAAATAACGTTGGGGCCAGAGGATAAATGCGCAGGGCTTTCAGTTACCACACAGTTGACTTTTGCGTTATTTAAAAATTAAGGCAAACAGTTTCATTTAGGATGCTGTGACTGAAAGGTTGCCGGTTCAAATCTCAGGGTCGGCAGAGTTCTTTCATTGTTGGGCCCCCGCGCAAAGCCCTTAACCCCCAACTGCTGTACAGACCATCTAACCCTGCCTTCTCAGGTGAATGTTGCTTTGAATAAAAGGCATCAGCGAAATAAATAAAACGTAAATGTAGTTACCATTCAGCTAGCAGAGCAATGCTGCATACAAGGTCTTCGCAAGTAATGACGACACACAGGTGTTCAAAAAACTGGTAACAAAAATATGTCTGTTATAATATTCATATTGAAAGAACACTACAAATTTTTACAGAAAATTTTCAAATTGAAACATTTATTTCAAATAATAAAATACTACACTAGAATAGAAATCTGTTGATGATTAAAACTGTAAAAGAGCTGTCTTGCTAATTGCCCAATCATATTAAAATAAAGTTTTAAAATAGCTCAGAAATATAATGCAGAAATTCTATTGATGACACACATGCAGTTATCAGGGAAAATGCATCAGATGAAGATAAAAATCACCAGCCAGGATTTGGTGAAAATGTTTACATAAATGTTGCGTTACATCTGACAGCCAATGTCGGCAGTGTTATAACACCCAATATGGTTTCCTAAGTAAACAAGTTCAATTAAGAAAGAGCAACAATATGAAGTTATAGACTACAAACATGCTTATCTTGTATAGATGTATACACTTATCAAAATACAACCATATTTCCTGGTAAATATAAACATTAAAGAAACTGGACAGATAAATTCAGTGGGTAGTTTATTAAAATGAAGATATCTTTTTAATCCCGTTGGGACAGTTGTATTTTTGCCTATCCGATCTTGCTCTCCATGAGACCCTGAGACCCGCCTATGTTACTTCTGCTAGAAGGTCAAATGGCCCCTTGCACAGTTACTGTGACGTCCTTGTTGGGGAGGTATTAGCATTTACACTACAGCAGATGCGTGCTCAAATGCATCCAAAACCTACCACTGCAATGCATCATGGTAGTTGTATTTAGCGCTGTCCACTTCTGATCCGATTGCACTTGGTTTTAAAATGTGTCGCGGGCAAACAGGGCCGCAGACAGGTGAGAGCAAGCTTAGGGGATCACAGTACTGCCTTACTCAAGGGTCCAATAGTGGAATCAGTCTACTAGCAACGAGACTCAAACCAGCAACCATCTGATCACAGGCCAAAACCACTGAACCACACATCTGCTTGCTAATGCTAACACTCTGCTCCTGCAAACAGTGAATTGTGTGGCTGCAATTGACTGCATACAATAAAAAGCCAGAGTTAAATGGGTCATTTCTTGTTTGGCTAAGCACTGGAATGGCTAAGATGCCTGATCTAATACTGTCCAGCCACTTATCCAGTGCAGCACCTGGAGGTACCTGAAAAGTTCATTTCATTACAGTGCAGTTAGCATAGATGGTTATTTTTGCAATAGGATTTTGCATAAAAGTTGGTAGAATTCTTCAGTGGGCTCAGGGTTTGGAGTTTGGTTCCTGCCTTCAACTCTCTATGCCACTTCTACTGTATGTTCTCACCATGTTCCTGCCTCCAGCTCTCTATGCCACTTCTATGTTCTCACCATGTCCCTGCATATTGCCTCCAAGTACTGTACTGCAGTTTCTTCCCGCAGGCCAAAAATACACAATCATCTGAACTGATGCTTTGAAGTTGTTTGCCCAGTGATAAACTGACATCCTTTCCAGGAAGTCTCCTGCCTAGTGCCCTGTGATTCCCGGGATAGGCTCCAGGCTCACCATGACACTGTACTGGATTTTCAGGATGGATGGATGGATAAAATACATGCAGAAATATATAAGATGCAATGTGTCGAAACTGAAATTACACATATTTCTGCCATTCAAACCTTATGCGAATACCCAGTAGTAACAGGTTGATCTTATATGTTCTATCACCCTGCAATAGAGTATCAGGACAGAGGAAATGGACAATAGAGGCAGCCCGGCTGCAGCACATCCGATGAGAATGAACAAGGCCGGGTGAGGAAGACCGCCAGGACACCAACCCCCCAGCCCTCCCACCCACGGTTGGGCTAGGGGCAACCTCCCACAGATGGAGGGGACAGTACGGACTGTGATCAGTCAGGGTGGCGGGAGAGTTATTAACTTAGCCCTGAAACACCTACTTAATATAGGGGCAGTGGTGATGGCTAACAGAGCCTGGCTGAGGCGACAGCTTTTGGACCTGCTTGAGGAAATCCAATTGAAAAGCAGCCAAGAGGAACAACAAGCCTGAAACAGATGTTCCCCCTGCACCGGCTCGCTGGTAGATACAACAGAAGCCCGGGCAAAATTGACAGGAAAGGCGGCATTCTTTGGATATTACAAATTTAAACTTTATGACCTGTTATAACTCGCCATGTCATTTTCTTCTGTAATACTTCAAAGGTCATTTGTACTTGTGTACCACTAGAATAAATAAATATATCACACACAAATAATACTGCCCATCTGTGACATATTTTATATGCACTCATTTCAAATAAGAATGAAAACGCACAAGTATTCGGTCTTTTTAAGAATACAGACCTAAAAAAATGAATACAGTGCATGTTGTACTAGTGCTGCATACTATGCTGGGTGTATTTATTTTCAAAGCACATCAGTATTGTGGTTGGACGTTCAAAGGGTGGAAATATGTAGAACTAGTTACTACAGCTTTTGTCCAGGTTTTGAGACTATGTGGACATAAACTGTTATTCGAACCAGAAATCGGTGGTGATGTTTTACGGCTGAAGGTGGATTGAAAAACAAGAGATATTTTAATTAAGTAATTTATTTTGCAGAAACTTTTTTGCATATTTGCATGATTATCTGGATATTAGCGTAATCCAAAACAATAGTTTGGATTCTGAATTTTCAATATCCATTGCAATCCATTTTGATTAAGAAACTTATTTACTTTTAATGAGCCCCTCAGCATAATCTAAATGCTGGTCCGGGAGCCGCCCCTGGACGGTATGCGAAGGTCCTGGGCTCCATTAGCATGTCACAGGGAGCTCATTCCTGAAATTTCATTGGCTGTGAGCATTACAGCTTCATCAAATGCATTTCATAATGGCAAGGGAAAAACAAAAAACTTTGCACATGCAAATCAATCTTAAAATTAATTTGTAGATGAAAGCAAATAAAAAATACATTTATGATAATACTCTCTACAATATATGGTTCAAGAACCAAACACAACTAAAGTTTAAAAAAAAGATACCAACTTTTCCAAAACACATCATAAGTAGTAGCTTAATTATAAATAATCAGCATTAAGATACCCATTTGTATCTAATTGGGTATGTAATTATAGTAAACATAATTAAAAATTCTAATCATGAAATTCTTCATGGCAGCTTGCTCTTGTGCCGTGTGCCACAAATTACACGGCCAAAAGAATGAAAGCTATACAATGGTTTTGTAACTACGATGTAGCGTCATTGCTAGGCCCCCTCTCATCATGTTCACCCGCCATAACAAAACAATGACTCATTGTTACATTAAAATTATGTGTTCTACAGTGAGGCTCTGCCTCTGTAGTTGATGATAGTTTGCACTCTGACATTTATAGCTTCCCATTTAATGTTCTGTTTTTACAGTAAAGGTGGGAAATTCAGTTATCAAAATTAAAATTAACATTGTTTCATTCTACAAATGCATAGATTCGGAAAACAATGACATTGTGTCATTGAAGTGTAAGAAAGCAACTTATCAACTATTAATGTCAAAAAGTAAATGTGCAAAATAAAAGAAAACCCAAGTGAAGAAGGTATAATCAGATGTGAAGCTGGGCGCCCTGGGCTGGGCGGTGCCGGGGGTAATGGCATGTACCATCAGACTGCCACACCTTGTTAATGCACACCATGGTGGCATTAATCATCGTAAAGCAGGAGTCTAGCCTGGTGTCACATCCGGTCACATTCTGCTGTGGAACGCTGGACTTCCAAGCAAAAATGAACGGCGGTTTATCAACATGAAGACTTCATGTGTCTTGATTTCAGGGCTCTGGTGTCATATACACGTGCTCGAGCCCTTGGGCAGGTATCAAAAGAGTAGCTTTTGCCTTAAAACGCCTTTACTTCTAGGCCAAAAAGTATTTGGTATAAATATATTATTGACTTTCACCTCGTACTTCCTGTTGTTTTACTAGCTGTACCAAAATCACAAAATAGCCAGCAATAAAAAGTTAAATAATATTACAAACATATGAACAGAGCCCAGCCTGAAATTCTCAAGGCAGTTCGGCAGCAACTTATGCCTGAATCAAGATCCTTTCAAAGACAACAGATTAGAACATACATTCACTTACTGATAATAATTAGCAGGAAAAATGGATCTGAAGTGCATCTGCTCGACGTGAGCCAGCATGCTGGATGTAGAATGTCAATCATTCTGAGATGGCAGCCTTTCCACCTTCTATAACAGGCGTCCCACACAACGGACAGAAAGCAAGCCAGTAAGAATTAGCATGCCTCTGTTAAAGCTCATTAAGGGAAAACAATGCCGACAGCTATCAAGGCGCTGGTACGAGAACAAGCAGCACTTCTTATGCCTGACAACTAAAGCTAATTAAATCTAATTAAATCTGCATATCTTTAAAAATATATACCAAATATATCAGTAACATAATTTAAAGCCAGATGATCATACAGTTTTTTGTAAAGTTAAATACATTCTCATAAACATCATTATGCAATACTCTGAAAATATATCAGATAAAAATGAACTGTATTGGATTATTCCTGCGTAACATTTGTAGTTGTGCCTTTGTCAAAATAAATGAATACAATATTTGTATTAGTTTATATATTAATTTCCATGCAAAATACAAAACGCTGACATTTATCTGCAATACAAAAAGGGCCCACAGCTAAAGCCTGATTTTTCGGCACACTTAACCAAAAAGGAGGCTTTTCTGACCCCAAATGTCCGAGTTCTCATTAATTACTGGCAAAGTGCACCTTCGAAAGCTAACAGTCCACAGCATTCAAATTAAAAGAGATGGAAAGACTCGCACCTCTGCCCTGACAGCTATACATGGAAAAAGAGCTAGAATTAAAAATAGAACAGCCAATGTTCGGCATGTAATTTTGGGGTTGGAGTGGTTTCTGTCCAATGGGGTCATATTATTATAAGAGGGGTCACAGGGTTGCTGCTGCTGGTCATGTGACCCTCAGAGATCTCTGGGTATTGCATGACATGGTTTGCTTTTGTATGGCAGAAACATCAGCCAAATTAACTGGCAAGTAATTCTTAAACAAATAAATATTTCTATGTGTAGAAACTCTCTGGAGGCATGAAGACAGAATTTAAATTTGACAGGAAACCTATTATTTAGCAAGCTTGTTTCTTCAACCTAATATACGAACCCAGGATAATTATGGTAGGGTCTCTATCACAGATTATTCCTTTGTTCCTAAATACCTTAAATTATAAAGCTGTCATTAAGTTTTAAATCTTTTGTCAAAATCATACGAATATCTGATTGGACCTTATGGGTAACCTAGGAAAGAAATTTCAGTTCAGTTCAGTTTCCAAAAGACTCACCTTACTGAGAAGATCTTTTCCAATGAAAAACAATGAAACTAGTTATTTTATAAGTATATAATTTTAAAATAAATTTATAATAATGAAGCTACATAAAACACATTTGAAATGCATATTGTGGTTACAGTTTAATGGAAGCTGCTTAGAAATGTTTACAAGGAAGCCTGGAGTTAAATTATTGGTGTAACAGGTTTTCATTCACAATTTCATGCAAGTAGTATTAACTGTATTTGTAATTAATTGTGTATGTAATCACAGATATATAGACCTTTACTGTGGCATGGATAGTGACATAAAGAGTCATTTTTATTAACAGTGGATCGACGCATTTGTAGAATCAGTCTACAAGCTTTAACATCACACTGCGACACAAAATAGACTGTGGACATCTGAAACATACATGAATCCGTTTGCATAATTTTAAGATGGTATCCCTGCCACAAGTAGCTAGCAAAGATGGCTGTCCTGGGTCACAGCTGAAGTCACATCGTGGTGACTTGTTTTTACATCTAGAAGAAACATCTATGATGTGACTTTTTTAAAACTATTACCGCAGAAGCCTGGTTGATTCTGAGAAGGTACCTGCTGTCGAACAGCCAAAAATGAATGGCATGGTCTTTGTGGTCCAGCCTTGAAGGTCAGAGATCCTGAATTTATGAGAGCTGCAGCACCTGCCTGAGAAACTAAAGTCATGTTGTTTTTGAGCAGTGGGGCTTTAAAATAACCCAAGTCCCCTTTGTCTGGGGGGTGGGATTGGTGAGGCATGTACTATGGAGGACTGGGGTTTTCTCTCTACTGTCCCCGCTGCAGGCATCTTGGCATCCTCTGGGGTAGGCTTTCCAAATTCCAGCAAGAAGGGGGTCGTCTGGCAGGCAGGGCTAGAGGGCACACAGCTGTGACTGACAGCTGAGGGCGGTACTAAGCTGCTACTGATACCCCTCCCACCCTTATCAAAACAAACATCCATCACAGCCAATCAGAGACAGCTCATGGAGAGGCCACCCCGCATGGCTAATAGGCGCGACGCCCACTTATCCACGGGGCCATAAATCTAAGGCGGCACCATGTATCGCTGGATCTAAATACCCAAAATGGTCTTCTTAGTGTCGCCAATCCAGGCTATTTCGGGGTGTGATGCCCCAGGTCAGTAAAGTGTTTAACTTCTTCAACATCTAAGGGATGACCACTGCGTTTGTAGGGTAACAGCTACTCAACGATAGAGTGGAAGAGGATAAAGATCTGTGGCAGTCACCATGCCGTGATGGACAGAGAACCGAATGGCAATATCTTTTCAACTAAGCTCTTCTCGTGACACAGTTAAAATATTGCACTGTGACATCCAAACTGAGATCCATCCATCTTCCACAACTGCTGCTCCAGTACAGGGTGGTGGTGAGCCTGGCGCCTATCCCATGAAGCACCTGGCATAAAGCAGGGGACATCATGGATGGGATGTCACTCCAGCACAGGGCAAGCACGCTACGGATAGATTTAGAGTAACTAATTAATCTAACTGCATGACTTTGGACTGCAAGAGAAAACCAGAGCTATAAAAAAAATACAGAAATGGAGGGTGTCAAACGTCCAATTCTATAGTGGTCTGAGGCCATTAAGCCGTGATGGTATGGGAGATTTTCATCCAATTCATATTTTCCTATAAAAAAAGACCTAAAGCTGGAGTTAAACCTCATGTCCCTTAGCCCATTACAAAACACTTGCACACCTGATTTAAATCCAGTGACAAACAAGGAAACACACCTGAATACGACCTTCAGCGCAACTTTCATTCAACACAAGGTGCACATTTAATGCTACTTTATTATATTTCCACAGGGCCCAGAACCACATAATTGGACCTGCATGTGTTCTGCCTTCACGCTGCTTTTTCCCTCTTGCTTTACATTCAATTTAATTGTTTGCCCTCAATTGCTTTTATGCAGAACCCCGGTTCTGTGAGCACATATACATGGGCACAACCGCACATCACAACTCCGTCAAAATTAATTTTGTTCACTGCCAGTCAGTGATCTGCCTACCCTAAATGCACTAATTTATATGCACCTTGAACTATTTGTTAAACTATCCACTAATATTAGCAAGCACTGAAAAAATGCAAATATAACTGCTCAACCAAATCTGCCGAAATGTACTGTATTACATGCATTTTGTACAAAATACTAACACACCTAGACACATTATTAACTAATACTATGCCCCTTTTATTACTCTGGGAAATGAAATTAGCTTTTTCCTTAGGGCTGACCTTTCATTCATTTAGCATGCAGAGTAACTTGAAATTTCAGAAAAACTAAAAGCAATTGGACCTCCAGATTTCTACAAGTAATACTTGATCATTCATTTATTTCTTAAAAAAAACATGAATAGAAATAGAATCTGTTAGCACATGTATAAAAATTTCATATTAGGTCAAGTCGTATTGGGGAAATTACTGTTCACGCAAAATATTAAGGCCTGGCATAACTTTCATCAATTAAAACATTCATATTTTGTGAATAAGAGTAAACCATCAAATGATACTGTTGGGATTATGCAAATCAATTAAATTTATTGTTTGATCGCCTAAATAAATACCTATATACACCACACATATTAAAGACTTACCAACTTTCCACAACGACTACTACTGTAATTATTAAGTTCAAACTACTGAATTTCTAAAGTACTGGTGCAAAAATTTCATTTACTAGTGAAAGAAAAAAAGGATGAATTGACGTTGCCCCCTTGTGGATGACGTTTCTGAAAAAATGATACAAATTAAATCAGAAACACACCGAAAGTTGACAGTTCCCGGCACTTTTCGAAGTAAGAACAAATTGATTGTGATTTAAAAATCACAGTTTCCCAAGGTAATATACTGGGTTTAAATTGATTCCATAGATTAAGAACAACAGCGTCTATAAAGTTTCTTCTTTCTGATGGTTACTAAAAAGAACACCTAACGCATGCAGTTACAAATCCGTAAAAATCAGCAAATA
Organism: Mormyrops attenuatus; assembly: GCA_026777985.1. NCBI lineage: Eukaryota > Metazoa > Chordata > Actinopteri > Osteoglossiformes > Mormyridae > Mormyrops > Mormyrops attenuatus. The sequence continues at coordinate 15,604,323 of JAODKC010000036.1, read as the reverse complement.
CACCTAAATTAACTAACAAACCCGGCTGTGTTCTTATATGCTCTTAAGTTATGAACTAATAATCCAGTGAACAATGTATGACCTGGAGCCCATTATATCCAGGTAATGGATAGCGATGGAGGAATGAATGACGCTGCAGTGAAATTGGATGACAGAGGGTCAAGCAATTTATGGTCATTTGAAAACCTCACGCTATTTATTCCTGGCATGATAAAAGAGCATGTGAGGTATGGCTGTATTCGTAGTATCTTAAGTAAATGGTGCTTAAAAGAGAGAGCCCTCGATGGAGGGGGAGATGTTTTGCGGCTTTATTCATTACTTTGATTGGAAATAAGTCGCTATTGACATTTTCACAACGACACCAAGGCCAGATTTTAATGACAGGTTACTATTAGCTGAACTAGCGCTAATACTCAGGTGTATAAATGGAGCATTGATTTAATCTGAATGTTATAATTGGATTTTGGAGTTTGGATTCAATTCATTGAATTGGAGTTTGCTTCGAAAGGGTTTTTTAAAAAAGTCAGTCGCAAACGGCTTATGTAAACTAACGAAAGGCGAGAGGAGAGGAGGCACGGACGCGCAAATGCGCGCACACGCGCCAAATAACTAATAAACATAAAAAAAAACACCTGATTTTAAAAGACGGCTGTACAATTAATATATTAGCAAATCAGACGGGTAACGTGGTGTTTTTAAAGATATGTGGTTTTAATTTGTACGTTTCCTATTTGTGAAGAAATATAACCCAAGAACGGAAAAACGGAAACCCAATGCAGTGAAACCACAAGCAGGAGAAAACGATAAAGCTTCCAGCTTTATGTCCAATAGACGGCGATTCACAACCACCGATTGCACTGAAAGAAAAAGCCGTAGTTTTACCAGCCCTCCATCCGCTTCAGGTTCCATGCACTCAACAGTACGGAATCAATGTGATATTTATTGGTAGCAATTATGTTTTCATTAATGTTAAATGTTTTCCTTTGTCCGTTACAGACACAGTAACTAATTATAAATTACAGTTTTGTCCAATATTACAATTAAATCCAAGGGCAGAATTAATTAAACTATACCACTTTTATTGTTTTACATTTATAAGGATATGAAGACAAGTTCCTTTTTTTTTTTTTTTTTTTTTTTTAAACTTTCCCTGCGTGTGAACCCAGTGTTTTCTGTAACAATGTGTTATATATATTAGGCCTATTATCGATTTTTGGCTTCATTTGAAATAACTTTAACAAGTGATACATCTTTTTTGGAAGAGATTATTTAAACGTTAACAAAAGGGGACTTTTCTTCTGTTCAAGTTCCTTCAGAAAAAAAATCATGCAATGAAAATATTACAAAAGGAAATACCCACATTGGATACCCACAGCAGACTACACCACATATGGAGAAATATTAATTTCCTTCCAAAAAAATCTTATGTTCCTAAACAAACCAGTATAGAACCATAGCTCCAATGAGATTAGACTTTTTGTGTTCGCAAATTTAAGGTTAGTTTTTTTGTAGGAAATACTATCTAGTCTTTAGCCTGGACTTGACGTGGCAGGTAAGGGACTGGGCTGTGAGTTTATGCAACCCCAAATCCCAGGAGGGGTCTGGCCACAGTACCCCTGGGCAAGGTACTTGACCTGAATTGATCAAAAACTATTCATCTGTACAAACGAATAACACAAATGTAATAAACATGTCAGTCGTCTGAAAGGTCCTCTAAACACGAGTGGTAGGTAAGCAATATTATAAATTTCATGAAAGATACTAGAAAAAAAGAACTGCAATTAGAATGAAATGCAATGTCATCTTTATAGTGCCTGAATAGACTTTAAAATATGGAGAAAAAAAAAACTACTCTACGTGAACTGCACACAGATTTTATAAACATGGCACACGGTGCCTGGTAAACACCTTGGGTGGCATAATTAATGTTTGTTTTGTTTTGTATGTTATCCGCATGTCTGTGCAGGATTCTGCTTTGTATTCCAAAGCCTCCGGTGACATGAGCTTTGCTGAACTGTCATCTGTCAATTGTCCATAGCATGACGATCACGTGTGTGCTGTTTCCTGCAGGATGGACCGGCATCCTGCCCGGAGTATCTCTGGCCCTGTGTTCTACAATTGCTGGGAGAGTTTCTAGACTCACCAAGACACTGTACTGGATAACCAGTATGGGAAATAATACAAATGGTGTAATCAAATCAAATCATTATTCAATACAAATGGTCATTTGATTATGTTGATAGCATTCATTCATAGAGTAACACTTTACTTGAGAGGTCAGAAGTAACTTATTAACTCAGTTACTACTCAAGTACAAATAATGAAAAGTATAGTAACTGCATGAAATACACAAACCATTATAACTGATTAATGATGAACGAATATGGGACCAGGGCACAACACTTAGGCCTCGCCTACTCATACACAGGTGTTTTTAAACACGTAGCTTTTTCTCTGCGTTTTGGCCTTTCATCCACACACAAACGGTGTCTTACATCACTGAAAACGGAGCTCTTGTAAAAGATTTTCAGAAACTGTGCGCCGTTGTTCACTTTGACGTCAGAGCGGGCGCTGTTCGCTCTTTACATTAGCCGTCTTTAGCCTAGCAGAACTGGTAATAAGGCTTCTGATTGGCTAACATGGCTTTCCGGTTAGAGTTATATCGCCCCCTGTTGGTTTGGCATGCTCTTGACGGCGCGTTTCAGGGTTATCATCTGGATAGAGATTTTTTTTTTTTTTATAACACCCTTTTTAAAAATACCCATGTACGTGTGGACAAGGCCTTAGTTTTTGGTTAATTAATACATTAAGTAAGAGTGTACTACTACATTACTTGCGCCCGCTCAAGCAAAATGTTACAATTTATTCTGATATCATTAAAAAGGCCGACTACAGGAAGTAAGCGAGCACTGCTACATGTCAGTCAGCAGCAAAATGAGCAGCAAGAAAACACTGTTCCTAATTTCCTGGCAGCTTGATTTGTTGCTTAAAGTAAAACACAACAGACAGGCAGAAGCTTTTTCACAGATGCCCATATTAATTATTGTTGTGATAAAACGTTTAATGATCCGGCTCTTCTAAATCTCTATTGATCTCTTAAATTTATTGCTCAATTAAAGATACGCCTGTTGAAAGATGATTACAAATCATTACTGCAGGCCAGCCGTGCTGTAAGAGTGGAAGATACAGCAAAGAGCACGTTCATCCCACTTTAAGGGTTATTTCACTCATATACTCATGTGATTTAACATTACTACAAGCTAGAGAACCAGAAATGGAACACATTTGTTCCAATGTGATGAATTCTTTTCAGCACAGTTTTGGGAGTGTGTATTCTATCTAACTTTATTCATTTAGAACATGATTGTTGTTTTCTAGAGTAGAAACTATGATTGGTTGAGATATTTTGACCAATATAAATTATAAACAAAATAGCCACAGTTGTTATTATGTTTTAACCCAATAATGAAAAAACATTTAAAAAATATTGAATATAAAAGGATCTGGATACCATGAACTTGTAAGCTGTGCTTTGGCACAATATCAGAATTGTTGTGGTACTCTGCTGATGATAAATTCCAAAAACAGACATATTAGCTAGAGTATTTATGGCAGTAATATACACTATACACTAAAACGGTATAGGAAAACGTCACAGAAACTGTATTTAAATAGTTTTATCAGGAAGTGAAGGTTGGTGGTAAAATTGATAAACTGTTAATGTATAATTCTATACAATACCACATAAGTTGACTATAAACAAAAAATAAAGTATATAATAAAAACATTAACAGCAATATAGTTTTCAGTTCATAACTTTTTACCAGCTACTGTATTTACTTCAGGCCAGGACAAAAATGGCAATTGTTCTTCCAATGGATGCTGTGTTGTTCGTTTTATGTTTTCTAATATAGAGGTTGAGAAAGATTATAAATTACCGAACGTGTACAACTATTGAATGAAAAAACATATTGACTTTCCTCCACCACACGAGGTTAGGTCTGGGGTGTGACAGAATAAATACAGACACCAAGGGTTTTTAAATCTAGGCTCTGGCCTCTATACCACAACAAAATGGGATCCAAAAAGGTGCGGATTTTTAGCCAATGAAACAAGCCTATCAAACTAAGGGCAGAAATGTTGATTTAAATGTTTAAAAATGATTTTAAAATGTTGGTCATAAATATTTTAAGCATCATGCCAGTAAAGGGTGAGAATGTTTTGACTTCTGCTTCCATCTTAACACGAGCATGTCACCTTGAACATTGATTTGAATGTTTTTTAAAGACAAACGATGAAAAACACCATTCATACCTATGTTGCTCCTTGAGAATACTGAGTAAATTTTTCCCTCCATGAGTATGAGGAATAAATGAAAAGCCTTGAGTGGAAGAGGGGAAATCTCCCGCAGAGAGCTAGACAGAAGCAGAGAAAGGCCCTTACCTGCAGGGAGTTGAGGATGACGAAGAGGAAGGCAATCACTATGGAGAACGGTACCAGGATCCCACATAACCAGGTAAGCCCCAGAATTGGTAGCAGCACCATGACCGCCTTCACGGCCGCACTGGAACAAATCCGGCCCCCCTTAGTGAGGTGTGGAAGGACCCCACAATCTTTACACAGAGCCGTGACACAACACACTTAGAACTCCGGTCAAGCAGGGACGCTGCCTGTTACACCAGATCTAGCAGCGGCCAGTGAGATGTTCCTATCCCAACGGAAGCTGCCAGTTTGAGTCACATCGTGACCGTTTCCATTCTTCTAGTCTTACTTAATTTGGTTTAGCAGGAAAACTTGCTAAAGTGGTTTGACTGACAAGTACACTCTAGCTGTTAGGGACATATACACCAAAGACACACCACTAACCTGTGAGGATCTATTTTAAACTGAGGAAAGGTGAGTAGTAAGAACTTGGCCTTTTCTCACAAACTAGTAACGTTACAGAGGAAGCTTGCATTTGATTAATGACTATCAGTAAAAGTGCCCTTTAATGCAACTGTCTTTAACATAAGGAAACAGTGCAATATATCAAATAATTTGGACACTGTTCAAAGAATATCAATAGAGAAAAGAAATAGCTTTGACAGGGAAGGTATTTAGGTGAGTTACAGCCTGAATGTACTGCCTTTTCTTAGAAGCAAGCAGAAACGCTGACCATGTCACACAGACAGTCATATTTCACCAAGAAAAGCTTTTAACAAGAACATGAGTGACTAACAGATCCCGTTTTGTTCAAAACCAACAGCCCCATTCGCCATTGAAGCCCGATAAAGGATTGGACACCAGGAGAGATTATAACTATATAAGTGAACTGAAGCTGAAGTAATGTGAAGTAGTATAAATTAAAGAATAAGTAGAGTTACATACAAGACTCTTTGAACTGAAAGAAATTTGAATTCAAAGTGGACGACAAATGACAAAAGAAGAAATGCTGCCCTCTAGTGTCCACTGATGAGTAGCTCACCGGGTCTGCTCAAACGTTTGCTCTGCAGGACTGCTTTTCAGTGCTAGCATGATGGACCTCCTCTTGGTCGTCGAAATGGCAATAGCCACCACCCGCGTGAGGACCATGACGTTCACCTGGGATGCAAGGACATGGCCAATGAGGCGTGGCGGCAGGGACGGCAGGGAGCAGGGAGGTGGCAGGACTGCCGCGAAAGCCTTACCATGATGATGAAGATGACGGGTCCCACGAAGCCCCAGATGACACCATTCTGCACACTCAGCCAGCAATGACCGTCTCCTGCGTACCTCCCAGAAGCCGAGGCCAAAGTGATGGCCACGATGAGAACCGGGAGCCCTGACCCGAGACAGAGGGACCGTCCAGCCTTATTCATACCTCACACGTCCATTCATTTTCAAATACATCTTACAATAAGCAATGACTATATTTAAACTACTGAACTGATAAAGCAAAAATGAGATCTATGAAGGGGACAAAACGCAAATACACCCTCATCCAAAACAATCATGACAATAAAAAGCTTTTGCGGAATCTCTTGAAAGTCACATGAGTAAGTCACATGACTCTGTATGTCTTTGGCAATTCAGCCCAACGAATGACACATGGAGGATAGTCACCAATAGTATGACATTACCCCAGCCAATAAGGTAGTAGTACTTCATGTGTCCTGCCTCACTCAGGTTGACCGCCACCACCTTGCTCCATAGCAAGAGGCCCTCAACCAGCATCCAGCTGAAAGCCGCCATGAAGAAGAGGTGGAGGAGAGCTGCCACTAGAGTACAGGCCACCTGGGGAAGGGGGGGGTTGGGGGGTGAAGGGGCAGAAGGTCAACTTTGGAGCCTACGACCCCAGACGAAGACAGGCTGGTGTTTGATGGCCATGTTTTGGCTCATGTGCATCATGAAACAGCAGCCCATATCCCCCCCAAGCCAAGGACGTAACATAAGGACCATCACTACAGTACCCATAGCAAACAAACACGGCTCCCAATGAAAACCAATTGTGTGATAAATCTAGCAGCCTTGTGTGGGGTGAGGGGCTGACCCAGGCATAACATAAAAACAGGCACGGCTGCTCAGCCAGTGGAAGAGGCAGGATTAGTCTATCAAAACGCACCTTGTTAGTGACAACTGACCCGCTGCATAGCAGGACTATCTGAGCGGCCACCAGAGCGACGAACAGATTCCTGTGGACGGTGTTCCGATCCGATTTGGGAATACTGCGGAGAATCACAAGAATATGACCACAAGTCAACATCAGTGTCCTTTCAGAATTCCAAGTGGCTCTCACATAAAGACATTGTTTTTTCAATGAATAATAAAACTTCTGCAGAATCACCAGTTCACCTAAACCACTTTTTATCATAGGATTGCTGGAAGGAAACCCAGAAGATCATATGAAGGACATGTATACTGCACAGAGTCAGAGCTGGAGTCAAAGCCCAAACGACACGGGTGTGAGAACACAGCGCCACCTACTGGTCCACTGGCCATCCTCACTACCCTCGCTGTATATCTATGTTCATGAAATATTTCCAGCATCTTGGCATGAACTGGCTGAACTCTTTAGAGTAGACCATAAATTTCTTAATTAGTAAGCCCTGACGGCAAACGCCTCATAGGTTCTCTCTCGGGAATCCTGGGGGTTAATTAACTTCCCCGGTAATGTCGTCATAAAACCTCAGCATGGACACGCGAAGACAGCTGTGAGCGTAAACTAATTACAACATAAGCATCGCTCGATGACCGGGTGCGTGTCACAACAAAGCTCTACTGACAGCAGCAGCCTCTACAAACAGAAGGCGGACCCATGTAGGAAATCTCCACGGCGACGGTCTGGAGAATAATTAGTTGGACATGCGAGCCCTGGGCCCCCAGCCCAGCAGTCTCTGCCTGATGGGAACGCCATTCAGTGGAGGCTTTTCTAGGGAGTTCACTCACTCGAGGACCGTAAAGAGCATCAAGGTGACTATCAGAGCGCAGAGAGATGCTCCACACCCAATGAAAGTCAGCTTGGTCAGGATATCCTCCACCTCGAAGCTCCACTGCAGGGGAAACCAGAAAAAGGACATCAGTTAACACACAGATGTTATGTGATATTCTCAAAATTCATGGGTACTACAAATTTTTACCTAGGGATGCGACTGCTAATGCTAGCAGGATTCTTGTCCTTGGCTACAAAACTGCTGGGGGCACTGAATGGCAACCCTTTCCTCAGCCCTCTACCAGGCCGTCACGGGGTGGAGGTGGATTGAGGCATATGGCTAAAAACACCACCTTCAATGGCTATGCAATTATAAAGACAGTTTCTGGAAATTTCTCATAAATGCAAAATAGCAGAAAACACAAAACAACCCAAAAATTTCCAGCGACGATTTTGTTGGCAACTACTTATAAAAAGATGCTTCCATCAGTTTCATAGCAGTCTTTCTCAAACCAGTCCTGGGGGACACGCAGACAGTCCACATTTCAGCTCCCTCCCTGGAGGGATCAAAAATGTGGACTGCCTGGCACGGAGGTGGGGGGGAGTAAAAACGTGGACCGTCTGGGGGGTCAGAGATCTGGATTGAGAAACATTGGTTTAGCCAGACTAAGAGTGACACCTGCTGGAAATATAAACTCAATGCGGCGCATGATTCTTCAGTAATTCTTTATATCTATATCTCCTAAACTTCTGGTTGGGAACCACAAGCAAGTGCATGTAAACAATGTGACCCAACACTATCACACATATTTTCAACATTACACTATTTAAATAATTTTCAAATATTTATTAAATGAATTTCTATGGATGCACTCATTTACTGGCCAGTGATCAACAATAGTTTGTCACCCCACGCTGTTGCGGTGTACAGACCACATTCTTGATTCGGAGACTCTCTGTGTCTGATTTCAGTCTGTCACACCCAAGACATTTTCACAGCTGGACGATCCATTTCATGCAGCAAATTCCTTTCTTCTTACTGCTAATTCTGAACACCATCTGCGTGACTCCGCAGTACCTTGGACTCCATGTAATTCATGAGCACGGCGAAGTTGGTGGTGTGGTTGCAGAAGCAGGAAGTTACGGCCGAGTCCGCGTGAGTGACCTGGCAGCCCTCGCTTGACCAACCATCCAGATGTTCGCTCCTGGAGACATTAGACAAGGCCGTGTAATTCACGCATGCTTGGTGCTTTCACGGGGCCTACAGCTGTACGTGCCACATCTCCATAACGTCATACTTACATCAGGCTGAAGTTCCAAAACACACAAACAGGCTTGAAGGACAGCGGGGTGTCCACCTACAGCAAAACACGTCACCATTGCGATTACTTTTAAGGCACAGATGGAGCCACCTGACAGATTCCCAGCCAATGAAAGTTCCTCCTGGACGTGCACGTGAAATTTCAACACTTTAAAATCTTTTACAGTGAAGTCTAATAGTTCATAAATAAAACTTAATAAAGATCCTTTATTGCTTTACACAGCACTCACTGTTTCCACTGCACTGCTGACATATGGCATAATTGTACTTGTATTTATTGTCATATTGAAGCACCTTAATTTATATTTATGGTTTGTGTTTCATTTGATTAGATTTTCATTGTATGATGTAATTGACTTTTCTATGCATATGACAAACTCTTGAATCTTAATGGAGATTTTATTAAGTATCCTGCAGTGAAAGGGGATACTGCTTCAATTCTCTACACTCACCACTGTAGACAGGGTATAACTGACAGAAACTGGGATGTTTTGTCTCCTTGAGGAATCTCGCACCGTGGCGGATATGACGGCAGTGGCAAGTCTACCTGTGTGAGGGCTGGGAGAACACCGACAAGTCAACAGGACAAACGGTGACAGCCGGTCAGGCGAACAGAAGACACAATAGTGACCTGCTTGACGAACACGTCGCTACATGAGCAAATTTTTCTTAACTAAAAGCAGATTCTTCTCAACATCTTCGTTACAGAAGACTGGGGAACGACAACTGCACTTGGTATGATCACCAGAAGGTACCTCAAGTGGCAACTTCCTACCAAACGCTTAGCTTACAGCAAAATTTAAGCAGAAAAAACGGTAGTTACACCTACTTCTTTTCTTTCTCACCCACTGATAAACGATTCTGGTACTTCTTCAACTGGATTTCCGTGAGGTTTCTATAATACACGTGGATGAAGATTACATCTTCTAGACCTATCAACAAAAGATACAGAAAGGCTTATTAAATTCACAAGACTCTGGGAGAATTAATTGATTATACAGCCATTATATTACGTCAGACTGGAGAAAAGATTAAATCCTATCAGTTTTTGCGTGATTCTCACTCAGCTCCTTTCCATTTTCTAACCAAAAAATGGAACGCTAGCCTGATTCAGTAGCAGAAAGCCTGGGTTGAAGTCATTAAGTATTTCTAGTAACTCCAGAAGGTATTCCTGATTGCAATATGGCCATCCTGGCTGGGTGTGGTGGCTCTTGACTTGGAGCTAAAGCAGAGGATTTGTGCTTCTGGCTTGAAGAAGAAAATGTCTTCATCCTTGTTAAAGCCACAATTGTTTGGGAATAATCTATCTGTGTAAACAGCTAAAACTGTATTATAAACCACTATTAATGGCTTTGGGTGAATATCAGTTAAATGGGACACTCATCAATATGTCATGTTTGATACTCTACGTCTTTATTCCTCTGTGGTATATTTCTTGAGCTTTCAATAATACTTTTATATTTCAATATTTATAATTACGATCATATTTTTCAAGTGAGAGAGAAAGTAAATGTTCAAAAATTGTCAAAGTTGACCTATACACGTGTTAACTGGTTAGCAAAACCTTTAAATCCAAAGCAAATTTTTTTTCCCAAAGAAATCCAAGTCAAGTACCTTTCACATCTTCAAAAACACTCCTCTGGGAAACACCACCAACTTCTCAGAACCAAAACTATGCAGTTAAAATAGTTTCTTTCCTAGAGCTGTGAATTCATTGAACCTGCCCTCATAATGCTTAACCATCCGCAGTAAATACTGTCGGTCTTGTCTGCACTTGTGTTGTACTGTATGTCACTCCATCTGTGCTTCGCGTTGTAATTATAACTTATGATACAATATGTGTATTAATGTATGCAATGGATATGACCAGACACACCAGAAAAAATTCCTTGTACATCCTTGATAAAATAAATAATGATTCTCAAGAGTCTTACCACAGGCTTTGACCCGAAATCCAATGGTCTAAACTAATTTTTTAACCATCATGCCATCTGCTTTCCTGGAGAAGGCTACGTGCTGAGAAGATGGACAGCGCACAGGGGGAGAGTCCCAGAGCTCACCAAGGGAACGCAGCCGCAGGATTTCCGTGTCGGGGATGATGATCTCGTCTCTGCCCTCTGGTGTGGATGGCTTGAACATGCAGCTGCGGTTCAGCTCTCTCAAGTTCTGCTGTTCCAGATGCACATCTGGAAACAGCAGCACATGGGACATCACACATAGGGAAAGACCTTGGAGCAATGAAAGCCCTACTTATCAAGTCTAGCCAACTCACCCAGCAGCCCTCCAGCTGCTGTAGTAAAAGGCATTCCCACCATGTGATTAAGGATGCGCTCGAAACCTTTATCACAGTTCAAGATGACCTTCAAGAATGCCTTCGCTTCAACTTTGACTTTGTGTTATTACTCAAAGACACAAACACAGAAACGGTGTGATTACTGTGGCTATAGTCAGCACAATCTAAAAATGTCTACAAAATCTAAATCAGTACTAGAAACATGCGCTAAACTGGCAAGAGCCGATTCCATGCAGCAGGTGTGGGGCGGAAGGAAAGTGGAGAGAGCGCATCACCTATACCTATATTTTTTGATGAAAATGTGAAGCCCTTCCCTTCAGATGACAGCACATCCGCCAAAGATGCCATCAATTTGTCAATGTTTTCTATGACATTAAAGAGCCCGATAGACCCCTGCATGGAAAACAGAAGGCATGAGAAGTGCCCAATAAGCGCCCACATTTCCTCAGAGAACAGCACATGTCCGCAGGGAAATACTGACCAGCTCTTCACCGAGATCCATCCACCGGTCAGGCAGTCCAGCATCGATGGCTTCACTGGCCAGCTCTAACATTTTGGTAACCAAAAGGGTGATCAGTTCAGAGGGCACGAGTCTCTCAGAGACATGCATTGACACAAAATCTACGATCTGCATCAGGAAGATCGTGTCGGTGGGTGTAAGGATGCCTGGGTCTTCTGCCAGAACCCTCAGCAGCACTCTAAGGAAGGCGTTCAGCTGGATGATCTGTGATTCGGTTAAGATCAACCGGTACTGCTCCACCACCTTTTCCAAAAGTCAACAAACTTGGATCAAGACATTTTGCGCACATTACTTAATCTCTCTTCTTACAAGAACAAAATATTAACGAACAATCCATAAGATAAGCACGGATAAAAATGACTATCACTGGATGGTGCAGTGGATTCTGAATACAAGCACTGAAACCTACAGGACTCAAAAATAAAAATACATAGCTAATATTCGGTCTATACAAGGGGAACTCAATCACTTTCCCACGAGGTTCAAATTTCATCAGCCACACAAAGTCAAGGTCTGCTGGGGGGGGGGGCGTACCCTCGGACCCCTGGTCTATACCATCATGTACCAGTGGATTCACTAAACATACAGTACAGACTTACAGGCTGAGATAGGGGGTCTTTACTCACTCTGGAGAAAAATGAAGTTGTGGGAAAGACAATCAGTTTGTGAAGACGCTCAAATACATCTAAAAAAAAAAAAAAAAAACACGAAGAACCAGAGGTGAAGCTGACATTCAAATACAGGTCAAGTTTATCTTGCATAACATTTCCTCAGATGGAAGTCTGTCCCCTAGTACAATGAGCATTGAAATACACATATACAGAACTATAGAAGATAGCAAAACATTTAAACACAAGACAATCAAGCACAAGTCAACGCTAAAAATTACCTTTTTCATACTGACAAATTGTCCCTTTTTGCTTGTCACAGTGATCACTGCTCAGGGTCCCAGTTAAAGGGTTAAAGGTCATGCATCTTTTTTGATTTGTCACATTAATAAGTCCAGGCATGGCATTTCGGTTATCTGAAATAACAAAAAGGAAGGGGGTGCAGGGTAGGGGCAACAGGGTGGAGCAGCGATTAGCACTGTTGCATTACATCTCTAGGACCAAGGTGCGAGTCTCCGCCATGGCTCCATGTGTGTGGAGTTTGCATGTTCTCCCCATGATGTCGTGGGGTTTCCCCCCCACAGTCCAAAAACATGCTGAGGTTAAGTGGCGTTACCAAATTGCTCGTAGGTGTGTGTGTGTGTGAGTGTGCCCTGCGATGGGTTGGTACCCCATCCTGGGTTGTGCCCAAGGGAGCTTCCAGGATAAGTCCCAGACCCCCCACGACGCTGAATATGAAAAGTGGTTTCAGAAAATAGAGGATGGATCGATTCAGGGGAGCAAGTGACATGCTGACTGTGATTCAGGGAATCTAACAAGTAGATTGAGATTCTCATACCGAAGTCATGAATGGACCCTTGGGTGCACAGTTTCAGAAGCAAATAAATACAATAAGTGAGTTGGCAGATTGGGTTTAATAGAACTTTTGCTAAATGCAGACTTTAGTTATAATTAAGCTAGAGAAGGAAGGAAGGTAGGTGTCCAGTTCTGGAACATTTTGGTTTAATAAACAAGTATCTTATTTGGCAAGAAATCTTGCACAAGAAGCCAACTGATAAATGGGTGGCATGATTTGAGCCCCCACCAAAGGAAAGTAGATCATCTGTTTGTTGTTATAAACCTTTGCTGGCCTGGAAAAAAGCACCCGTGACATCATTAAAGGGGGGCAGAGTAAGCGAGGCAACTTTAAATAAATAAAATGGCAGAAAGATATAATGGAAGAACTGATAGTTGCTGGATTTCAATGATTAACAGAGCAAATAATCAACAAGCTTTAAAAAAACTGAAAAAGGACTACAGGGACAAAAAGAATCTTTCAGCATCTAAAAACATAACGTGTGTTCTGCCATTGTCGCTTTGTGTAGTAGGCGTGGCTTGTGACATGGTCGCACTGTCGTCACCCAGCTCCCACTGGGCTCCCAAATCAACGGAGATGCCGGCCAGTTTTTGCTGGTTTCCAACTTCAGCACTGTCCGAGCACCAGTACCAGTGTAGTGGAAAGGGGGTAACCCATAGGTAGCACCAGCACCTCTGTTTTTCTCTCCAGAACCCCTGTGCTTCTCAATATCTCCTGGTACTGAATAACAAGGGGAGTACAAGCACCTGCTCTTTCCCACTTTAAGCACTGCAAGAATCACTCTGCCCATAGGCCTATAATGAATTAGTTATATGAAAGATGTCTGAAGATTAAATTATATTTTGGAAATATTTCTGTACATTTTAGAAAAGCACACAGCAGCACAGTAGACCTAAAAAGCCTGTAGAATTGGGCTAATGTGCAACCTTTCCAATGACTGGATCCACATGAAATGGGATCCAGTATGTCTGGCGTTATCTATATAGGTGCATTTGCCTAAAGCCAAAATCAACTGAGAAGCCAGTACTATGTTATTTCTTTCTTTTGCTTTAAATGTTTTGCCATAAACTGGCGTTACTTAATATCCCGCTGTTTATGAGACATAAAGAAATGCAATAAAAATATATTACATACACACTGCAAGGGGAATAGCAGTGTCGTGGTCTGGGTCTCATCACAAAGGGCGGATTTTAAAATTACGGCACAGATAAAATATCCGCCGGTATCAGTTCCAGCTTCTCTAATTAGGTCTGCGCAGAAACACAGCCGGGGCCCGCTGGCTGAAAGCTGGAGTCACGAAGCCCAGTAGATGTAGGCTAGTGATCTCACCCAGACCCGTGCAGCCAAATGGGAAGTGGCCAAAACTTTACCTTCACATGAGGCTCCCCAGTGCGTCTTCAGGGACACATCCATTTCAAGGGCGGAGTAGTTCCACTTATAAACCAATCCAGAGGAAATCGTTGAACAGTCTTTTTCCAAGGAGTGGATCTCACTGATGTTTAACACCCTCTCCCAAATGTTAAGCTGTGTAATGTTCCCAGAAAAGCCCTCCTTCGATAAGTTGCCAAGCGCGTCCTGGGCCTGACCTATAACGAACAGGCCATCACCGATGATGCTGCTGTGGCTGGAGCTTTCGCCGCCCCGTCCCTTGACCATGCTATCGACAGTGACGGACCATTCACTTTTATCCCCGTCCCATCTCACGCATACCGTGTGCCAGCGACCGTCGTTCTGTATTTCACCGGCTTTTGATTTGAGGCTTCCGCGCACCATCAACGCCAAAAGGACGAGACCCCCGGGGGCCACAGAGGCCTGAATCTGAAACTCGTAAGGGGATGATGGTGTGGAGTAGGAGAACAGGCTGAAGTTGCCGTAAACACTTGGATCAAACTGCAGGCGAGCGCACACCGTCACGGCGCTCAGGCTTGGGAAGGGCTGATGGATGCTGGCGTGTGTGTGGTTACTACTGGCTGGAAACTCCAAAATTAAGGACTCCAAGTCATCTTAATCAATAAAAAACATTAATATTAGCCTACAAAATTACATGCTCTTTTATACATACAAATATGTTGCTATATGTAAACGGAATACAAATAGATTTTAAAATGGAAAAAAATAAAATGTAAAATATTTATATATAATATAAAATACATAACTCACCTTGAGAAAGTTTATTTTCTATCCAGACTGGCTGCGTTACATTCAGTGACTGCAGAAAATCTGCCATCCCTTTCCCAAACGCCGGAATTATGATTGCCAGGGATCCGGACTTTTGCCGACACGCACGGCGAGTCTCATGCCAGGGAAGCGGGTCCCGCACGTATTCATAATAAAATCCTTCCAGTTTGAGCAGAGTCCGGCTCTGTACCATCAGCCCAGATTCTGATCAAGCGATAAAAAAACAACAGGTGGGACGTTTGTATATTAAAACATCCTCAGTGTCATTTGACGATGTCGTTAGTTTTTATTAAGTCATAAGAAACTGCCATTTACCAGCCATTCATCACCAGTCTATCGTGGGGGACTTTACTGAATCATGTTCTGTAACACTTTAAATGACTTTACATTTACATATAAGGATATTATAGAAATGGTGTGGAGACAGATGAACTGTTTTATTGGTTTGGAGAAAACACGAAATAAACGCATAAATAATTAAAATGCAAAAGCGCACTGACAACTGTTGTTTTGAGAAATGGCATTCTAGGGGGAACAGCCGTGGTGCAGAAATCACTCGTACTCATTAACTCGTACTCATTAATGTACTCAGTCACGTTCAGCTTAATTTCTGCCAGCCTCATATTTCTGTGCAATGCACATTTGAGTCTTACCTCTAGCGGTAAAGTGCAGAAACCAAATCTGTCAAACAAGAGAATAAAACACAGGAATGAAGCGCAGTTCCATTAACTCCCAAAGCATAATAAAAACTTACAGTAAGTCGCTTCAGGTGGACGGCGCGATACTTACGGTAAAACCCCAACAGACGCCGGACCGCCGCATCCTTCTGCAGCCTGAAACAAAACTCGTTTGCAGGGGTATCGTTTTATTGGTTTAAGTGTATTTCACAGAACACCCCCTACACATATAACCAGAAAAAAAGAGCTCGGAAAATATAAATTTTAAGCGACTTGTTCCAAAGCAAATCCAACTAAGTGGGCGGGTGTTTATTCGCTGCGGCTCCCGTTACCAGCTGTATTCCTTACGGCTGCTTGTAAGGGGGGAAACCCCTTTTCGTCCTCTACTGGCAGCGTACAGATTCCAGTGCAGTGTTCCTGTCCCAAACCAGAGGAACCTCCTAGTTGACATCAACATGTGAGAATTCATTGACTGATACTGGGAGGGGTGTGATGGGGAAATGTAATAAAGTATAGGCGACAGTTTCCACGGTATAAACTCTTTTTTCGGGTTAGAGCAAAGGTTAGAGAGTCACCCTGCTAGCGGTCTCTCTCCAGTGGCTGGGATATGTCCAGTATGAAAACGGAGAGGAATTAATCGCTAATTTAAAGCAACGGGGAAAAGCATTTAGACATTTTGTGTACCGGAAGAAAAGCAAACACTCACTTATGAAATATGTGCATTTATTTTTGCTGTCATCCCAAGCTGTTAAATGAAACATGATTCAGAATAATCTCTCATTTAACGCCAATGATCCAATGTACTCACACCCCCATTAGAAAAGACTAAGCTCTGGCAGTATATTTGCATAAACAGACTTAATGCCACAAGACCAACATAAATACCGAGGACAGACAGTTTAGACACCCAAGCATAAAGAACCAAAAGCATTACGGAGCCCTGGAGCCCATCAGTACATCTATAGCATCCAAAAACATTCGTCTTCAGTACTGTGGAAAGATCATTTAACTTAAGGCGAGTGGGGATTACAGCATTTTTCTGAATACCTGAGGCAGCTGCCTTTATAAGACACGTATAGAAAAACCGGTAATGTATCAGGTTTACTCTTGCTTGCCTTGTGGCCCATTGCTACAGCTATCTAATAGTGTAAAATGAATATAGCTTACTTTGACACAATGATAAAACAGCTACAGTAAAACTGAAAAGTACAGTTGATTTTAAAATAATGTTTTTTATTAAAGCTATTATATTATCAATCTCAGAAAGCATAAATTATAACAGCCATGATCAAAACGTGCCCAGTGCATTGAGGGAAAATAGACGTTAAAGGGATTTGGTGAGGGGTGGGTCATTACACCCACCGGATATCACTAGTAGACAACGGGCCCTCTGATGACAGGGTGTACACCATTTTGCGGACGGTTCGGTTTCTCCTGCTGCCACCTGGCGCGGAGGCATCCTCGTTCCGATCCGCCGCTCTCGCAGCAGTCTCCAAGGAGCCGGTCTCTCGGGCTGACGGCACGCTCGTATCACACATGGGTTCGAACACGGCCAACAGAGACCGCATGGCGGCATGCACATTGTCCCCGGCCTCCGCCACGTCTCCTGCAGAGCGCTGCGTGCTTCCAGTTGCAGACACGGGTCCCCGGTCCATGTGGAGGCCATTTATAGCGTCAGCAATTGTTCTCGATGATGAGCAGATTTCTTCCCTCCAAGCGATAATATTACTGTCATTTTCTTTTACTGCAAGGCATAAAAGTATTTCAATCAATGCTTTAGATGCCATAGGGTGGAAGAGAGACTCTGGGTAGGGTTTAATGAAGTGACATTTCTAAATTGTCCATAGCATAATTATATGATGTGTGCCCTGTGACAGAGTGGCATCTCATCTAGGGTGCCCCCCCTCCCTTTAGGCTATAACAGAATAAGCTACAGGGGGGTCCCTGTGATCATGTACTGGTTGACTGGTTATGGAAAATGGATTTCAGATGCTTACACTGGATAAACTAACATTCTTAATCAAGGAAGTGAAGTGACTTAATTAAATTGCATTAGTAAAAATAGAGGCACTTAAAAGAAAGAGAGCAATTTAAATATCAGGTAAATCATTATATCCTGGTTGGGAAGGACGCCGTTACCTCTCAGGATGTGTGCAAGACTCGGGCAGATTTGCTTGACTGCCAGGTTCAGACGAAACAGATTAACTGCTTTATTTCTTGCCCAGAGAAGATCTGGTTGTTCAAGAGGTCTCTCCACATCTATATCTGTATTTTGCTGGCACAAAAAAGTTAAAATTATGTTGTGTGTTTGCATTTAAAATTTGATTTAAAATCCACCATCTCAATGAAATAAATATTACATTTAGAAAAATCTGCCATTAAAAAGGTTTCCTATTATGAAATCATGAAAACCATTTTCCCCAAGACTAGAACACCACTACGTTCAGTTTGTCATACTTGTTTTGTGGTGCTGGACCAAGATGACGGCCAATTACATTCAACATTCACTGGCAAAAAGAGACCAGGACTGGCACTAAAGATAACAGCAGGAACCTTTGGCTCCAGCAGAGAACCCCGTAGAGTCCCGTACTTACTGTCGCACTAAGAGCAAAGTACCGCTGTAGGGAAGAACCAACTTCTAATATCCCCGACTTTACATTCTGCAAAACCTGAAACAACAAAATTTAGATCAAAAAATGACCCCCCCCAAAAGCTTCCACAGAGAATGTTTAGTTTCCTACAGGGTTTCACTCACAGAACCATGCAAGGCAGATGGTTAGGTGATACCTTTGGAAATTTTCCTTTAAGTGGAATACAGCTACTTTTAAATTTAATGTAACATCATGCTTGTACTTGCTCAATTTTTAAACCCTGTTCCTACGCCACAGCACTGCCTTTAAACGCTTTGGGTCGGTTGCTGTCGCAGCGAACCCACTCGGAGCTGGAAGGCCACGTTTTAATCGGAGGTGCAGCACCTTCGTTCTCGGGGTCATTAGCCGAGCTTCACGCTGCATCTCCTTGGCTTGGGTGACGCCATCCTGCAGGAGATGCTCTATACCGCTGCAGGTTCCTTCATAGACAGGCATCAGCACCGAGCACTGGAAAATCAAGTGGTCAAGCATGAGATACTGGAAGAGCACTGGGGGCTGCTAGTGAACAGCTGAAGCCTCAACTTGGGTTAACTCGGTGGTTCACAAACATATGCGACTACAATCAAAACCAACTAAAGATACTACTTCTGATTGGATACATTTCTGTCAAAGTCTGCCACTAGTTTAACACTGGTTCAACAGTTTGGATGGCTCCCCTTTGTGGTAAAATCACCCCCCCCACCCCGGTTTAGGTACCTCTGGGTTAACTACAGTATGAGGAGTCATGATGCTTCGTGTTATTGAAAAGGGAAAGGCAGGTGGGATGATGGGCGACAGGCACCTTGTCAGCGGTCTCAGAGCTCGCTTCTGCAGTGCGGAATTCCATTCCCGTTACGGCTGAAAGGTGACTGATGACCCTCAGGGCCGCATTGAGGCACCGGCCAGTTTTGCTGCGAGCCTCCGTCACCATCGATGAAATTTCAGAATCGCAACCCTGGGAGAACAAATTTTAAACATTTATGAATAATAAATAATCTTAACAACAGAAACACATCCTTCCTTGGAGGATAACATACAACATAGACATACGATATGCAGGAGTTCATGAGACATCTCCCTGCTGGCTGCCAGCACTGCAGCTGTCCAATGCCAGAGAATTTTTGCATCATCTACAATTTGTTCAGCATCCTGTTATGGCCCCCAAAGAATTTTATGAAATGTGGGGGGGGGGGGTTAAATGCACAGCAGCTGTATGTTTTATTCTCAGGCGTTGCCATAATCACAAATCCCACCCACCTGGATCAGAAGCTGGAAGTAGCCACCCATCTTCTTGACCTCTGCCTTGAGTTTGTCTGCAGTCTGCAGGACGGAGCTGGAGTTCGGCTTGACGCCGGACACCCAGAGCAGCGTGACGGACGCGGCTCTCTCCATAGCCGACGTGGCCTTCACCAGATGGGCCTGAGCTTCCCTGCTGCTGGCCAACACTAGAGAAGACATCAAGTTGGGGGAGGGATACCATTATATAAATCATTACATGTCACCATCCGTGCAGGAGATGGCTGAATCAATACTTCATCCATCCATCCATTTTCCAGACCACTTATCCTTCTGGGTTGCAGGAGGTCCGGAACCTATTCCAGAAGCTACGGTGTACGAGGTGGGGAGCAACCCAGGACGGGGGGCCAGCCCATTGCAGGGCACACTCACACACCAATTACTCACACATGCACACCTAGGGGCAATTTAGTAACTCCAATTAGCCTCAATATGTCTTTGGACTGTGGGGGGGAAACTAGTACCCGGAGGAAACCCCACGACGACATGGGGAGAACACGTCTTTATACAGCGTGTAGTTGGAGTATGGAATAGTCTTCCTGCTAGTGTAGCGCAAGCTAAAACCCTGGGTTCCTTT
>JAODKC010000036.1:15570642-15583880 GCA_026777985.1 Mormyrops attenuatus | reverse complement strand
TAGTTAGGTTCTCCCCAAACGAGCTTGATGGGCCGAATGGCCTCCTCTCGTTTGTAAATTTCTTATGTTCTTATGCAAACTCCACACACATGTAACCCAGGCGGAGACTCGAACGCTGGTCCCAGAGGTGTGAGGCAACAGTGCTATCCACTGCACCACCATGCCGCCCCTATCAATACTTCAATCACATTTATTTAGCAAAAGCTTTCATCCAAAGTGACAGACGAACAAGAAAGCAGGGTCAGAATACCCCTGAAGCAATTAGGTGTTATGAGCCTTGTGCTGACTGGAGGATTTGAACCGGTGACCTTCCACAATCACAGGCAAAGTGTCCTAACCAGAATCACATACCATCCCCGTAATGAAAGCTTCAGCCAAACCAAGCCTCAACACTTCTGAAAATGACAACATAGCTATAATAAATTAAAGATTTCCTCAAAAGGATTGGACTGTAGAGATGTCCTGCTCACAGTTTTCATGGCTGTCCTCTCCCAGGCTTTCATACAAGTCGCTTAGGGACTCCACCGCTGCATGAACGGCCAGGAGGTCAGAGGCCAGCCTGTCGGCCATGCCCTTCTCAGCGCCATGGCATTGAAGCAGCTGAGCTACCGAAGAGCCAATCAGATCCTTACAGATCCCAGCCAGAGCAGAAGTGGGTGCGCTGTAATGTAGCGATGAGGGCTTGTTCACCCCCATCAGACCTGGAGAGAGACAGGTGGTCAACTAAACTCATCACCTAAACATCCATTACAGTTACAGGTCGGGCGTTCTCTAATCTAATACAAGCGTATAAATATTAGGGCCTGAAAAAACAGACTTGAAATATCCAAGTCATAGCTGAAACAGTGTTTTCGAATATTAGGAAATTTAAACTTAGAGTTAATACTAAAAACATGAATATTTTAAATATTTTTCCTCCGAGAAGTAGAGGGCAAGCTGATCAATGTTTTTTTACAGCTTCTGATATCAAACAAACATGGCCCTAGCAACGTGGAGAAAGGGAGGAGCCCTCCACATGAGCCTTTGTCTAATGCTCAGCAGTGATTTGGAAAGTTACCAGCATGAGGAGAGGAGTTGAGGGCCTGAATTGGATGCACTCTGATCTCATAGAGGCGTCCGGAAATCCTCCTGCTCTTCAGAAGACTTCTACTCCTGGAGGAAAAAAAAAAAAATCCAAAACAGGTCTTATGTTAGTATCTGTTATCCAAGTTCCAAGCATATTTGAAGTTAACAAGTCCTACTTTAATTTGAGAGATGTGGCCTCAAAGTACATAGCCTTCATAGTGGGCAGACTGGGCGCTAAGGCGGAGCTGTCCTCCGCCAGATATAGCTGCCGCAGCTTGGAGCATCCACGATTCATGCTGCCCACGAAGATGCTGAACACACTGGAAGGGGAGGGTTAGGGAGACACCAGGCACAAAGCGAAGAAAACAGGAAGCACGAGGAAGCGGAACCGCCGCCAAGAAAGAACCATGACGCGCGACAGATGATTTCAAGCACTGCACTCAGAAGAAACAGAAAATCAGGCCGTTTGATTTGACACTGGAGGCAGCAGCAGGTGATAGAAGGGAGGCAAAAGGTGCCAGGCAAAAGGTGCTGATTTACCTCCGGCGTGAAAACATGGAAGAGGATGAAGTCGTCGAAAGATCTTGTTCCCACGTGTCATTGGGGTCATAAAAGACATCGTCATCTTTACCTCCATCTCCCTGAAAGCAAACAGATTTACTTTATTCCTTCTTAGCCATAGAGAAGACACTGATTTCTATAATGACAAATGTCTCATTTCAACTTGCCTGGACAATCTAAGAACCTCCAGAACAAATAAGTAGCATTACTGAAATGACCACCATTCATATATAATCGTACCTTTACGGTTAATATAAAAGGTTGGATGCTGACATTTCCCATACTGCACTGCAGACAAACCCCACCTGCTCTAATTCTCTCATGGCCGCCAGTTTGCCCTGGAATTTCTCCAGACTCCAGAAGGTGGAGATGCCCAGCTTGGCGTTCTGCACCTGAATCTGCGGGTTCGTCTCACCGTCTTTATCAGAAGGCTCATGCCTGACAGAACGGGCCACAGAAGATGACACTGAGCAGCACCACACAAAGGCCAATAGCATGTATTCATTTGAGCTCTAACATGTATTAAATTCTAATACTGAAATATACGGTGGAGCTCTGAGGAACGGCGAAACACAGCAAAAGCAGTCCAACCTGCTAAACACCGTCTTTTTCCTGAGGTTTCTGCTAATGGTGTTCGCTTCCTCAATCATTACAGACAACTTCATGGCATCCCATTGAGAATGACCTAAACAAACGCGAAAGGAAAAGTCCACAAGCTCATATCAGACATTGGGCGTTTACTTTCTAAAAAGCAGGCCCACACTACAAAAAATGCATAATAAATTACAGTCAAGGCTCTAATAAACTAGGTCACCCCTTGCCTTCAGAACATCTTCAGTCCTTCATAGAATGCAGTCATTCTAGTCTTGAACTTTGTATAATGGGATACTGGACCATTGTTCAAGAAATGAAGCACCCATTTCTTTGAGGGATGAAGGAATTGGAATTGTACATCACTATCTGAGCTCCAGAAACTCCAGAAGTGGAGATCAGGTGAATGGAGAGGAAATGGAAGGCGTTTGAATTCATCCCGGTGCTCAAGATGTGTTTAATATTGTGAGGACAATCATCTTTGAATACAGGAACATCATGAGGAAACAAGTGTTTGTACCATGAGGTTCACCTGGTCTTGAAAACCTAGCTCTGTGTTTCTCAAACCAGTCCTCAGGAACCTCCAGACAGTCCACCTTATGGTTCCCTCCCTGGAGGGAGCAAAAATGGACACTGTCTGGGGGTCCATGAGAACCAGGTTTGGAAACTGCTTCAGCTAATGTATGAGCATGCAGAGCAATCGCTGGACTTAACACCCAAAGAGTCCCAACCAAGCCGCCAATTATCAGCACCTTCCAAATCTTACCAACACATTCTGTCACTTCCCTTGACGTCAGTGCTGGAGTACAGTTTTTGGGGGCCTGGTGTTCCTTTATCTGCCGTTTCTTTTGAAGGCTTTCGAGATCCACTGCAATCTTCCTCTTCTCTGCTTCCAACGCCGCGATGATTTTAGCGTGGCGCACATCGTGGTCGGCCATTGCCTGTGAGCCAGAGATGATTTCACATTGAATAACCTGAGTACTGGAGACGCAAACAGTCGAACCCTAAGAGAAGAGACTCCATAACTATGCTGTCTCTAGCAGCTCTATGATCTGGTACCTGCCGTGTGGCCTGAGCCTCCAACTGAAGTCGTCTCCTGTTCACATGCAGCTCCTGTTCCAGCAAGACTTTGGCGTTCTGGAGTTCCTCCATTTTGCTGACCACCCGCCTATTGTCAAGTTCCTGGCATTTCTTCCTTTGGTTCTCCTCCTCCTGTAGAGAAGGGTGGGGTCAACCTAAGCAGAGCTTACAAGATTGACACACCACTCCACCACGACACCAGACATGTGCCAGGCCCCGTACCAGCTCACGCTCCAGTGCTCTGATCTTGCTCTCGTACAACATCTTCTGATCAGAGAGCTCCTTCTGGGCCACATCTTTAGCAGCCTGTATTCCATGCATCATCTCCTCTTGGGCTTTCAGACGGGCTTCCTCGATCTCTGCTTCCAGCCTGAATACAACACATGGACCTTTATGGAATTTTACTGCAGAAATCTTCACAAAACTTTATAAAAAACAGACCCCTCTGAAACTGGAACAACTCACAACCTTAAGAACATGAATAGTCACTTCAGCTTATGGACTAGTTATACATCTGCAACACTTCACAAAACTAAACCATTGATGGATACCCTACTGAACATAGCAAAATAATGCATAAAAATTATGTGGATTTGCAAGTGTATGTCAAGACCTTACTAAGACACCAAAAAATTGACTTATTAAAAACTTACTGTGCCCTTTGTGACGCGAGCAGCTCATTTTTGGCAAACTCAAAGTCTTTGTGTCCATCACCTGCCTCAGTCCAGCAGGACACTCGTTTACCGCTGTGCACCTCAACCGGGTGATTGAACCTGAAGTAGTGGTCACCACCAAGGATCACCCGGTCACCCTGGTAGGAGGGGAGACACCAGACACCCAACATCCATCACCCATTCAGAGGTCTCTGTCAGGGGCCACAAAATTCTCATGTTGCCATGCAGCACTTACATGGTGCAGGATGGTGGTCTGGGAGATAAGGTTTCCATTCACAAAGGTCTTTGCATCCTTGATTGGCATGATGCTAACTGTCCCACTTACACTGGATATAACGCTGAGGAAAAGAAAAAGGTGATACTCTCAGGAGGCACAAGAATAGAATGTTCTATAAATAGTCACCATTGTTAATCTGCAATATTCACATGAGGATGAATCAGAAGCGCATATTTAAGAAGAACATGCTCCAACAACTTCCCAGTGTTACAGGACAGGGTTATAGGCGAAAGCCTGGGGCTTATTCCAGGCAGCACAGGGCACAAGGAAGAGGTAGACCGCAATGGAATGCCAGTCCATTCCAAGGTGCACACCAGCAAACACTACAGCCAACTTAGAAACACCAATTCACCCAACTGCATGAGTTTGGGCGGCAGGATGAAGCCAGAGAGCCATGGAAACCCATTCAACATGGAAAGAATATCTGAATTACACACACACAGTGCTGAGGATGATATTCGAACCTCCAACTTGAGGTGTAAGGCAACAGTTCTACCCATTGAGATGTCATTCCACTCTCGAATCAAAGCCATTAAACCAGAGACATTGTATTTTCTGTAGGTATAGTGACTAAGATCAGAAAAGTTAGTACAAAACAAATGTTAATTGACAGTAACAGGTGTTAAATTTTAGTATGGCATCAAGTAGAGGAACCATCAGCTGACCAGTGTTCATCAGCGATGAGGGCCCCCGTCAGCTGAATATCATGGACAGATTCAGCTTTGCGCTTCCCAACTTTTGTCTGTCCCTCCTTTATCATGTACAGCAGCATCTCGGACAGCTGAGGATCCTCGTTGAGGTTGACAAGGTTTGGAAGCTGATTATCCACCTTGAAGGTGATACCTGCTTTCTGTTTGGAAGGCAGGAGAATCAACCTCAGGACCTAAATCCAAAGATTATAGCTGAACAAGATTCAAGAATCCAACATGAAATGAATCCAGTTACCTGCAATTCTTTCGTTTCCTCTCTTTTTCGTTTCTCAGCCTGCTCCAGCTTCTCATTCCACGTCCTGGAAGAAGACACCAGCACCCAGACTCAGAAAGCGGTCCGTGTGTCCACGCTTCCCTGTAGCCCAGGTTTATTCATTCTAAAACACGGCACAAAGTTGCCACAATGAGCAGCACTTACCTATGAGCCTCAGCCATGTCCTTCTCCTGCTGCATCAACTGCATCTTGAGAGCAGCAATTTCCTGCTGAAACAGCCTCATCCGCTGCGGCTCGATGCCCTGGGAGCTCATTTGCGCAGCTCTCAGCTTCTCTACCTCCGCTTTTAGCTCTGCAAGTGCATTTACATTAAAATACGGGTCCAAGAGCCCAAACAGTAATTATACTCACACGTTAGTAATTAGGTACTGAAATCCACAACCAGTCATCAAGCTTCCTCAGGCATTAACCACAGGTAAAGCTTATCCGACCCATCACATCCACCAGTAGTCGTCATTTCAGGGATGACTTAAATTGTTTAAATTTGCTAAAAACTACTACATTCTTTTCCCTTTACTGCTAAATTTTTACTACAAAGGTCAACATAACCTGGCATTTATTACATTTGTTACCCATAGCAGACACCCACTTGTATGACAACACATTCCACAAAAACATGCTATATTACGTTCAAACAACAGAGAGACAGCTGCGAAGTGAATGGAGGACATACTGACCCCTGATCAGCTTGGCACTGTTGTCCTCGTTGACCTTGGCCACGTTGATGATCATGCGGGCCTGTTTAGCGTAACGCAGTGTGCTCAGGCTCTCCTCCACATTGCTGCCAGCGGGGCTGACAGTTGCAATCATTGCAGTCTTGGAGTTTCCACCCAGACTCTCTTTAAGAAGCCTAGACACAGATCAGAAGAACTTCACCAACCCAGACCCTAATTAAAAACAACTAAATAGGTTAAAGAAGGATTTTGGCAGAAAAGTCCCTGGTAATATCAACCTTGCGGTTCCTGAGAGCTCCGAGAGAATATTTTGTAAAGACTGACAGGAGGCATTTCAGATTTCCACATACCACGTCAGCACAGATTCTCTGTATGGGATGAAGACTCTCTTCCTGGTCTGAAACTGCTCAGACAAAGCGGATATGACCTTCCCCAGTGTTAACAAGGATTTGTTAATGCTTGCACCTTCCTAGGGGAGGACAGGGTGAGAAGAAGAGAAGAATAAAGCAAGTAAATTCAATGCATTCTTATCTGCACATTTGCAAAATGATTAGAGGACGGTTTCGGTGAGGCGGGGTACCCGGAGTCGGTCACCCCAGGTCTGGGCAGAGGAGCAGCGCTCGCTGCCTGCGAGGTCCACCAGGTTGATCCTGCTGGTGATCCGATGGTCGTGCTCCTCCTCCTCCACAAACTCCCTCTGTATGAACAAAGAACCTGTCAGCAAGTTGCAACCACACAGCTATGCCTGGCTTTCACAGGCGAATGCAAACTTGCGTGCCAGTTGTGTCAATCAATGATTATTAAGTTCTTGCTTTGTTGCGCAGCTCTTGTTCCAATACCACTTACACCTGTGCATTGGAATGCTCAGCCTAACTGTTGTATGCGTTACAAGTTGCCGTGTGTTTATAATGCGCTATTTACGTCACTTTTACATTGCTTAGGACAGAAGTGTCTGCTAAATGAATACAAATGTTGATGTCAATTCAAGGCACAAAAATATCCCAACAAGAGACAGGATATTACGCCCATGCTAACCCCACAACAGTAACAATGGTTTGGTTTTATCTATGGCCATTTATAAGGATGCGAAGGAAGGGGACCAAAGACGCAATATGAAGTTTTGAGTGAAATGAGGAGAATAAGATGGATGACCTTGGTCTGAGTCATGACGAGGGTGAAGACCGAGTGAGACCTGGAGCTCTTGTCGTTCATGCCTGTCGCTGCTGTGGCCCGCTGCTTATTGCCGAGCTCAAGCCAGCCCTGGAACAGGAGCAGAGCGCATCATTTACACCCACACAATGACCACCATTCCCCAAAGTCACACAAGGTAGGTATACAGTATGAGAGGAGCAAGAGGGAGAACCAACTAGAGCCAGAACAGGAGCACTCACCTGGATGTCGGTGTAGGAGCTCACTACGTTCCTGCAGGAGAGCAGAGCACATCTCCAATGGGTTTACAGCTAGTTATCAAGCTTGAGGATGCATAAACACTGAGCCACATGTTAAAAAGGACAAAGTCTGCACACAAACGCACATACTTACGCAGAAAGATCGGCAACATATGGGCCATAGACTGGATGTTCTCTGACCCTTAGCTTAGTGGAAAAGAGCAGGGAATTAACAGGAGAAAACATTTATACATTTTCAAGTAAAATGTCACAATAAGAATGATATACTGATACTTCATAAACTTTGTCAAATATAAATGTTAACTGACAGGCTTAAATGTTCATCAGGAGTCATATTACATCAAGAAACAACTAAACTACAGTACCACAAAATATTGATTAAAGGACACTATCACTTTAAGTCTTTTTTTTTTACGTACATAAAACAAAACAAGACATCAGGAAACTCACCGGGAGCTTTTTACCATTTTGTTCATCTTTCACGACAAGCAGATCATGAATTTTCTCATTGTAGACTTCAAAATAACTCATTTCTAGGTGGCACATTACCTGCAAAGGACACGTTTCATACAGCCTGATAAAGTAATAAAATAAGGTGATAAAAACGGAACCAGAAGTGCATGCATACTGGAGAGTTACTGAGAATTTAGGTAATGTGAAAAGGTGTTTAAATAAATTCACCTGTTTATTCACAGAGTGTGTGATTCTAGAAAATACTTCTTCACAGAATCTGGGTATTACACCAGGCTCTTCTTCAAAACCCATCATTCTATATGGGGGGACACACACATTACAAGTCAGTTTAGTAATGGAAATATGCAAGGGACATTGGACAATCATGTCAAAGACTGCATAACAGTGAAATACCTCCCATTAATGAGATATAACAGAGGTGAACTCAATTTTCTGAGACAAAACATGATCAATCTTTGGAATCAAACTTACGTGTATGATTTTCCAGACCCAGTCTGTCCATAAGCAAAGAGACAGGTGTTGTATCCTTCAAAAGCTCTCTCAAGAAGAGGTCTTGCTAGCTTCTCATAAATGGTCTGCTGGTTCGAAAAGTCCAGCTTGCTCTTATCAATGGAGCAGAAGGAGAAGTCGAAGGTGAAGGAGTAGCACTGCCTAGAATCTGGGTGCTGGACAACCGTCTCCTGGTCCTTCATGAAGACAACCTGTTGGACTTTTTCATTCTTCTCCCTGGTTACATAGAAGCAGATGACGTTCAACTTACACATCACCAAATACCAAATTTAGTGATTGTCATTATTGACACACCACAGTGCACAACAACGAAATGTGTTCTCTGCATTTAACCTATATGTGACAATGTGACAAAGCAGGGGGCAGCTAATTCAGCACCTGGGGCAGTACCTTGTGCTTAGGGGCAGTACCTTGCTCAGGGTACCTCAGTGGTACCTTGCTGGTCGGGGATTCGAACCTGCAATCTTTCAATAACAAGTGCGCGTCCCTAACCATTAAGCCACCTGACTGATATGAACCAAATATCCATGTTGTATACTGCTTAATTAGTGCTGGGTTACAACGAACGTGGGGTCTACAACAGACAGGGTCTGGCAGCAACTTTATACATTACAGTAAATTTAGATTTGATTTACAATGACCAAGTTCAAACTAAGGAAGGAAAACCATGCAAACCATGGAGTGAAGCCCACCTCCACGAGAGGTCTCCAACTCCAATCCTGGAGAGCTACTGTCCAGGAAGTTTTCTATCCCACCTGACATCTGATGAGCCATATCTGTACTCAAGTAAATACCAGGAACAGCTGTGGCTCATAGGAAGCCAGGTAGGATAGAAAACCTCCTGGAACAATAGCTCTCCAGGACTGGAAATGGAGACCCCTGACCTATACAGAACCAGGTTGGGATCTAAAATCCAACCCACTAAAGATACTGCTGAAACAACCACATAGATGATACAGGAACACAAGGCAGCGAGTGCTGAAACAGGGGTCACCAACCTTTTTGAAACTGAGAGCTATTTCACATTTATTTTTTAGATACTGTCAAATCTATATAAATGCAAATCTGATTAAAGAATAGCAACAGGATAAAATTTAATTCTAGACGCTGCTCACTGGTGAGCTGAGCTATTTTTTAGAACAGGTCCGCGGGAGACTCGTGTGGTCCCTGGGGGGCACCCCGGTGTCCGCGGGAGACTCGTGTGGTCCTGGGGGGCACCCTGGCACCATGTTGGTGACCCCTGTTCTGAAAAGACACTAAGTTAGACAGACTTACCGGCTGCTGAACGGCCTCAGTCGCACCGCCACAGTGACGGCGCTGTTCTCCGGTGTCGGTAATGCATCCGCGCCGTTGCTCTCCGCCGAAACACGGGAGCCTCCAGCAGCCACGCAGCGGGCCGGACCTTCATCCTTACTCTGCCCCGATACCGCCGGAGTCGCTCCCCTTTTCACCTGGGCAGGTGGTAGGCTTGATTTCAGCTTTCTGACCCGGCTATCAGCCCCGATATTGCCGGACTGGACTGAACTTGGTGCCGCCGTCTTAACGCAGAGCCCGGGGTCCTTCTGCCTCTCAGCATCGGCGGATTTCAGGGCCACCACGACAGGCACGTCTCCCCCAGCCAGCCTCTCAAAAAGGTCCTTTTTTAAACTCACTTTCTCAAATTGTGTCTTTCTATTCGGAGTTGAGAAGACTTTCCTCCGGTCGCTTGTTGTCGTGCCCCCTGTTGTCCCCCCAGGGCCGAGAGTGACAGCTGTCCGCTGCGGGCCCCCCTCAGTCCCATCGCGGCCTCTACCCGGGGTTTGTCCGGCACCGAGCCCATCTCTTCCCTCGCTTTTAAAGCCTGGATCTTTCAGGCTCAGCGAGCGCAGAATGCCCGTCCCCCGGGGAGTCCTGCAGTTCGGTTCGGACAGGACCTTGGACTGGGCCGCCGGCTTCTCCGCGCCCTTGCCGGCGCGCAGGGCGTTTCTGTCCGCCGGGACGGCCCGGGTCCTGCGGGTTAAGGTCGGCCTCTTCCCGGCCCCCTGACACTCGTTCTCGGAGTTCTCCTGGGCCGCCTTCGCACTTTCTTGGGCCCCTTTGGCCTCGGTCTTCCTCCTTTGGAGAGCGAGTCTCTCCCGGGTCCCGGGGGCGCCTCTCTGCCCCCCACACCGGATCACATACGTCTGCTTGACGTCCCCGGTCGGAGCGGCACCCGGCGGCTCCCCGTCTTTCCGCACATCCATGCTTCCCGGATTACCTCCGTCTCCAGTTATAATGAATTATTCCCAGACAACGCGTTCGTCCTCGTAAGAGAACAACAGCCGTGTACTTTTATATCTTCTTACTTATTTTCAATGAGTTACTCGTGGCATAAAAAATAAAACATCTATTTGTTTTCCGAGGTCTAGCAATTACATGCAGCAAATTCCAGGCAAAACGCCCCGTTAGGAAAGAAACTCCCTAAAGTTACAATAAGACAGAGAAACCGAGGGAATCCTAACAGAACTGGACTTCGAAGCGCCACTAAAACACAAACCGTCTTTTATATACACTTTCGGGACTTTTTAAAT
Source organism: Mormyrops attenuatus (assembly GCA_026777985.1). Taxonomy (NCBI): domain Eukaryota; kingdom Metazoa; phylum Chordata; class Actinopteri; order Osteoglossiformes; family Mormyridae; genus Mormyrops; species Mormyrops attenuatus. The sequence goes on along the minus strand of JAODKC010000036.1, from coordinate 15,573,032 downwards.
AAGTGCAAAGAGTCGCAGATAATAATTAAAAGCACAGTTATGAAAACAGGCAAAAGGCACCGGACGTGTTTTGGCCCTCAGCTATCAAACCACACGCCGCCGTTATCCGATAAATGCCATCTAAGCAAACGGAAGCATCGGTAAAACACGCTGCGCCCTATGACTGTTACCTTTTTTTAATTGAAACTGCATAATACGCTAAAAGGCTAATTAGCCAGTTAGCCAGCCAGCTCTCATAAGTCACCGTGGCGCTTTGAATTTTCAAAACTCTGCGCTGCTCTTCCATTGGTCGCCAGTTACGTCACCGCGACAACACAGGAACACGCCCATTGGACACGCCCGGAGGTAGAAACAGGCGAGGCGGTTTGCACATTCCGCCGCTAGATGGCAGTGTTGACGCGAAAGAAAGGTATCTGTTTTTGTCTTAATAAATAAAGGAGTTGGGCAAGGTTAGAGATTATCATCGTGCCTATTTGACTTGTGTGGAGAACATAGACTCAACACTTATAGGGAAAGTGATCTACAACTAAATGTGACCATGGGAAAGACCGCTAACTCCAGTGTTGACAGTAAAGATATAGACCGTTTTATTTCCTTTGAACAATCGAAAACCACAGCTCCTTCATCACTACCAGCCCTTTTGTATATATATTCTCCCCCATTCCCTAAACAGGCCTCACCACTCTAGAGGAATTTGCCTGGACATGTCTTATGTACCGACTTGCCCGTTATACCCCAAAAATGTGATTATTAAAATGTTTTATTACAATAAATAACTGATTATATATTTTATTATAGACATTTATTGCTTGAAATGCATGTACATTGCACTAATAGTAACAAAACAGCACACACTTTTACATATCATTAACTCTTCAGAACCACTTGTATAAATATCTGTACAAAAGATGAAGTGGATCACCAGCATGTCGGGAAGCCTACGACTGCTTCCTGCCTATCCTCCGGTCATGCTTTCTGATGATGTCAATGAGGTTGCCCTCGGTAACCGGCCCGCTTTCCCCTTGCCTGCCCTTCTGCTTGGCTCGCCTCTGCTGCTCGTGGAGGTGTGGAGAGTTGAGCAGCTGCGGAGGCAGCAGGGAGCCCGTGGGCTGCACTCGCTTCACCAGCTCTAGGAAGAGGCGCTTGTTGTTGTTGTTCACCAATGTAATGGCGGTCCCCCGGTGACCCAGTCTACCGGCCCTGCCGACCTGGGCGTGAGGATACAGCTTCCTTAAAAACTGACCCCCTCCCGCAAACCCATTAAAGTGTCAGGGAAACGGGGGCTGATGATAATAGTAATCCATCTTAATAATGTGAGCCAATAATTAACCTTAAGTCACACTTCAGTCTCAATAAAAACGCCTGTTTAAATTGAAATGGTAATGAACAAAGGAGGAAGGACTCACACACCTGATGAACATACTCATCCATATTAGTGGGCATGTCGAAGTTCACGACCAATTTCACGTTGACTAGGTCGAGACCTCTTCCCAGTACCCCAGTACTGACCACCACTTCAAATTCCCCCTCGAGCAAACCCTGCAAACAATAGCCTTGTTAACACAAGCATTTTGCCATTACAGCCATATCAAGCTTTAACAAAATTAACTAATGTGTTTTGAATACATGTATGAGTAAAAGGGAAAAATATGAATAGTAACTGACATAGCCGGTTAAGTCTAGCCTTGTATCTAGGGAGAGCCTTAGCACTGTTTTTAATTTAGGAAGGTATTACTCATGTTCCCTGAGGGAGGCTCCTAATTACGCACTACAGGGCAACGCACCTTCAGTATCCTGTTCCGCTCGCACTGCGACTTGTCAGAGTGTATGGCCACCGTGTTGAGGCCCATGACCTTGTGCACGGCCTCGCATAGCAGGTCCGCCCCCAGCCTGCAGTCCACGAACACTAGCACGGGAGGGCAGTAGAGCTTGGTGTCCTGCAAGGCAAAGACAGACCTGCTGTCATGCCTCGCGAGGGCAAAAATGAGCCGGTTTTCCTTTCGTTTGCCTGGGGACTGACTGAAGGGCAAGCGGGTTACGTGTGAATCGTTTGGGTTTTCCAAGCAATAACAGGGAAGCAAGAATTGCTATTGTGAAGAGTTAAAGAACCCCAGTGTCTCTGATTCACGGCACTCATGTCAGTTAATGTGCGATGTGACTCTTGTCAAAGGCACCCTGACCCCCTCCCCCCTTTGCCTGTACAGCAAGAGCTCCCAAAAAAATCTCAATCTGCTATAAAAAGCAGGGAGTAGAAATATAAAGTACAGATATTTTATGGGTTCCACTGAAATAAAGGTAGCTGATTATGAGAAGGACCTCGGTGTATATGTTGATGCTTCCATGTCCTACTCTCGCCAGTGTGGGGAAGCAATAAAAAAGGCGAACAGGAT
>JAODKC010000036.1:15560010-15570542 GCA_026777985.1 Mormyrops attenuatus | reverse complement strand
GTAGCACAAGCTAAAACCCTGGGTTCCTTTAAATCAGAGCTAGATAAGATTTTAACAACTCTGAGCTATTAGTTAAGCTCTCTCCAAACGAGCTTGATGGGCCGAATGGCCTCCTCTCATTTGTACAGTAAATTTCTTATGTTATGTTCTTATAAATGTCTGTAAGACACTGTTCTGTCATATATTTTCCTACATATGTATATAATAGTCATACTTTTTAAAAAAAAATTAATCCCCATGGGGAAATTCTCTTTTTGCCTATGCCATCGTGCTATCCATGAGACACACAGACAGATATACAGGTGAAACCAAGCTTGGGGGGTCGCAGCAGCCCCGGAGCTGGGGGTTAAGGGCCTCGCTCAAGGGCCCAGAGACATGCGACTATTCTGCCGAGGCTGGGGCCCATACAGGCAACCTTCCGATCGCAGGCACAGAGGGTTTTAGCACGCTCAGCAACTCAGCGGGGGGAAACATCTATCCACCAAAAGTAGTGGTAGTGGTAGAAGAAAAGTAATCCCATTTAAATAACACCTTTAGGTGAATCTACTGTGAAAGGCGCTATGTAAAAATAAGTTGAATTGAACTGAACTGAAATATCTGACTAATTTTACAGACATTGTAAATATCATGATCGTGTAGTGGGCAACCAGTGATGGAAGATCATTGTAGGGATGAAGCTACAATTAAAGGCTAATTCTGAACTACAAAAAAAGAATAGATCAGAAAGAAACGACCAACCCTGTAGAAGCACCTAAAAACTCACCACCCCTAAAAATCTGTCACTGGCAGCTAAATATTACCTTTAAATACAAAAACCAAAAAACTTCAATTTTTCATTTTGCATTTTAAATAGGCCACCTGCCATAAGACCCCCTATGTTAAAAATAGTACTAATAAAAATGCACATGGCACATTTTCCTGACGCAGTTCCTTAAATATCAGAGCATGTATCAGAGGTTCAAAAACACCTAATATAAATGACAAGTTACCTAAAGAATTCAAATATTCTTGTTTTTCCTATGCTATTGTTCCAGTGTTGTTCAGCATAGCATATGGCTAACGGTATTAGCAAGACACACATATTTACATTTAAAATTTCAAAAAGCTTCTTTTTCTTTGACGGTTCCTCCACCCAAAGGACGATCTGGCGCACGTCGGTGCAGGGCTGGTTCCGCTCACCGACGGTGATTCGCACAGGTTCATGGGTTAGCCGAATGGCCAGCTGCTCTGTTCCCGGCGGGATGGTGGCGGACACAAAGAGTGTCTGACGCTCCTCTGGAACTCTCTCCAGGACGTCGAGGACTTGTTGCTGGAAGCCCATCTTCAGCATGGTGTCAGCCTGCAAGGAAAAGTGCACCAGCGGCAAAGACATCTATCCTACATCTTCCTCATGGGGCAGAGAACACGCATAGAACCCGGAAGCAGCTTACCTCATCTATCACCACCATCCTCACCCCACCCAGTTGGACGGCCCCCTGTTTTAGGATCTCCAGCAGTCGCCCGGGGGTTGCTATTATCAACTTGGGTGGAAGGGGGAGGGGGGAAGCTGTGACTATACACAAGCCTGCTTTTTTACAGTATATTGTCAGTTCTACTGTATGAAGGTCCATTTGGTCTCCATTACTAAGTAAACAGCTTTCATTGTGATCCATAGTAAATCAGTAATAAAATCATGCTCCTTAACAGTAACCAATCAAATTTACTTTAACACAATTTTCACAAGTTTTTCACAAGGCTCTTCTCACTAATCTGAAATACCTTTCCAGATAGAACCCAAAATAGGAAAACCCCCAAAACAGCATTACTGGGAAAACTGGAAACACGTCCATTCAAAGACAATCAAGCAGTGTCGACTTGCTATGAAATGTCAAGTAATTGTATTTGTCATGCAACTGTAATCATATGAAAATGAGCCGGCACCCCATCCAAGAGACCCCCTGCCTTGTCCCACTTGGGTTCCAAGCTCCACACATTCAGGGTACCTTAATATTCTGCTTCAGCCGGTGGAGCTGGGGGGGCAGGGGCATCCCCCCCACCAACAGGGCCGTCCTCATTTGGGGCAGCCCCATTACCAGCTCCTTCGCCTGCCGCTCGATCTGGATCGCCAGCTCTCGGGTTGGAGTCAGAACGAGCCCCATCGGGCCATACGTGGTACCCACTGGGTTCTGTGGAAAAACACAAGGTACCGGGCGGGAAACAGTGATGTTCCTCAGCAACAATCACAAAACGAGGGCATGCAGGTATAAATCCCTACCCACTGCATATCTGAAGAAACAGTGATGTTCCTCAGTAACAATCACAAAACGAGGGCATGCAGGTATAAATCCCTACCCACTGCATATCTGAAGAAACAGTGATGTTCCTCAGTAACAATCACAAAACGAGGGCATGCAGGTGTAAATCCCTACCCACTGCATATCTGAATATCCCTTGAAAAACCAGTCAGTTTGTCCCGATTATGTACCTGGACTTAATAAGGATGTTTCAAACAGGTGACAAAAGTGACACTAAACTTTGACTTTACGTATCATTACTACATTTGAAATGTTTACATGATGAGACAGTTACTGATGAAGAGCCTACACCTGATCTTACTAGTAGAGCATGTAACATGTTAAGGAGTTACAAATGCTGACAGAGACTTACAGCATATTCCACGTATCTGAACACCTAATATCAAAGGCAGCCCCATAAAATCTGTGGCCCTCCCAGTTTTGCCAATGAAAGCCGTTTTACCTGCAAGGTGCGAGCCACCATGGGCAGCAGAAAGGCGGCAGTTTTCCCAGAGCCGGTGTCGGCGCTGGCAATGACGTCATGGCCCAGGAGTGCCACCGGGAGCATTTGCATCTGAACGGGAGTGGGTGCTTCATAACCTGCCCTTTTCAGATTGGCGCAGAGCGCCGACGGGAAGCCACAATGCTCAAACTCAATAATGGGCCGGCAGACAAGCTGGCCCTCGGTTACAATCCCCAGATCCTGCTTCACTCTAAGCAACTGCTCCTCTGTCAGACTGGAAATGAAAGGGTCCTCTCTATAGACATAGCCCTGCTTCTGGTCCACAGCATTCCCAAAGGTGGGAGAGTCTACATCAATCGGCATTAAAGGAAAAGTCCTTTCCCTTTCAATTACATCAGGAGTTCCCTTTGGTCCCAAACCCATGCGGGCCAGGTGACTGGCCTTGCACTCGAGACTACACACATCATTGTCGGTCTTGTCGCAGATGTACTCTCCATATCTTCCACACATGACGCACACGGGCTCCCCGGGTTGGGGCCATCGCTGGCTCTTTTTGAAAGACTTCACTGGTTCATCATCTTCCTGGTCCCCGTCGCCACCTGGGCTGTGTTCTCCTTGCCAGAGGTCCTGCTTTTGATCGTTAAGATCCTCGGACCGATGCTCCGGCGACTGTGAGCTGCAAAAGTCTTCAGGTTGTTTCGGGGGGGATTTATTTTCCAAGACCACATCATTTATTCGCTCTGGGATCACCTTACATTTCTTTGTGACTTGACCTGGGCTGTCAGATGGTCTTTTCACTTTAAGCGATCTTGGCATAAACATTTTCGCTCTGAAATCAACGGAAACGAAAGAATATTTCATGAAATGCAGAATGATCCTTTTGCCTTCACAAAACTTCTTACAAACACGCATCAGTGTGTAATTATATTTTACAGAAAGTCTTTCTGTAAAATAAATACATAATATAAAGCATATTCAATTGTGATGTCTTAACAGTATTATTACTCAGTTGTTACTCACGTGCTGCTGGAAATCCGATAATTTTGATATGTTCAGCGACTACCTGATTTGCTTGGAAAATGAAATGCACACTTTCAGATGCTATGTTACAACTGGACACAAAACACTTAAAATACCGCAAAATTTCAGCACACATCTCTATCATCGAATTGTACAGTGTGTTCAGCTGTCGTCTGATGATGATGTAATGATATCTGGCATTGTGGGTATTGGAGTTTAGGAACATTCAGAACGGACGTAGATATCTAAAAGGTTGCTTGAATTATATTTTACCTTATTTTATTTAGTTAAAACAAACGCAAATGTACTTTTTATATTTTCAGTTATTTAAGCAGGAAAAAAAACTTTATATATATTAATTAATATTATATACAGAATTATATTTTCATTTAAAAATCCTAATATTTTAGGTGGAGCGTTTTAATGGGGACATCTGTGATTCACGTGAAGTATAATTCTTAGTCTTATTCTGTAATAAGTATGTAATAAATCATTATTTTAATGACTGGAAAAACATTGGAGCAAATTCTATATATGAAACAGAAATGGGTCAGACGATATAAAGTCAAATATAAGCAATGCTACAAATAAAAATTCCCATGTTAAATTCATTATCTGGTTACGCTACTGGCCAAATAAGCGCTTTGAATATTACTTGGCTTTTGGGGGGGATTGCGCATGCGCAAAAGGCTGGCTTTCTATTAGTGCGGCAGGAAAACCCGCAGCCAGCGGAGATTGAATGTGTGCTGGGGGACCGTAAAAGGAAATTATTGAATATGGGATTAAAAACCATCAGTGAATCGATTTCGGATTAAAGGGCACAGATTATGGAGACGCGTTTGATGTTTTGTGGGGAGCTGAGATGCGCGTTTTTTTGGTAGACCTGCAATCGCCCTAGTCTCGTCGGCATTTGACGGCTATGCCAGAGAATGGATGAAAATTTCAAGCGGGCATAGCGCAGCTGACTTTGTTTTCCTGTCCGGATTTACATCAAAACCAAATGCGGCCGATTGCCGTAGTTCTCAGAAACGTTGCATAATAATCTATATTAGGTACCAGTCGGCAAGGACGAGCAAATCCTTAATTTCCAAGAAGCACAAACAAGCAAATTTATTGCACTAAATTCCTTTGGTGGGATGTCATCGGTTTTCATTCCCTGACTGTCAAGCCGCCGATTTCGGAAGACTTGAGCAAATATTTATTTTATAAAAATATATCCTACTATGGGTGATGCAGCAGAATCCAGGGAAACCAAAAAGACATTTATTGTTCCGGCGATAAAGCCATTCGATCATTATGACTTTGGCAGGGCTAAGATCTGCTGTAGTCTGACATGGCTGGTGGCAAAAGCGTACGGGGCAGGTAGGTGGCGTCTGTTCTTGTTTTATTTTGACATCATCTATATATGGGATTATGTTTTTGAATAACTCACTAACATCTCGATTATGTTTACCAAAACCTGTGTTGGTTTGAGCTTGGCGTGAAACGACGCTGAAAAAGAATCGTATTTAAAGTTGTCAAAGGTCAAAGCCCCGATTAAGTTTTTATGTTTGTGAAGTAGTTGTGTTTTTTTATGTATTAGGAGTTTAACATTTTCTGCCAAAAATCTGTCGGTGTATACTGTATAGTGAAACTTTGCACCGATTTGAGGACGGCGCTCGCGAAATGCTTACCGGTTTGTAACGTCTTTTATTTTCTTCTTTATTTATTTTATAAATTTCTGAAATTATTATAATTGTACGATTATTTAATCGTAAGTGCGCTTAGGCTTTTAATGGGGACAGTCAATCAGGTCCTGTCCTCCCACCCCTAACGGATAGGGGCACGGTTTTTTTTTTTACCTTAGAGGGGGGGTGATCATCTCATTCTATCTAAGCAATAAATAATCGTCTCTAATAATGCTCGCTTTTATTGTTTAGAAATAGCTATTCATGCTGCAAAACTGTATCATACTTAATAAATAGATATGTAGCAGCATAGTGATAAAGTAATCATTACTTGGATGTGATGAAAGCAAATTGACCACTTAATTTATGATAAATTGAATTACTGAACGATACACATCACTTAGTGTGTGGCTAAAGAACACCTTTTGTTTTACTGGTAACCACTATGAACACATACAGTCTTAATGCACGCCAAATCTATAGCATTTTTTTTATTCAGGAAGACTGAATTATTTATCCCTTTGAAAATGGGTTGCTACCAGAACAGCATTAAAATGGCTGTTTTTGGCTTAAATGCAGTTGGGCTACAGTTGAACATTGATTTTATTGTCTTGTTGCTTTGCAGTAAGAACTATTGTTACAGCCTGCAGGTAAAAATAAAACTATTGCGTTGAAAGCTGGTTACCTCCATCCACTCTGTCTTTCCAGGATGCCACTGCTCTCTTTCTCTCTCAGTTACAAGAGATTGACAACAAATGCAACAATCCTCCATCCGTTTTGCCCTAGTGGTGAAATTAAAAATGGTTCCCCACCATTAGATAAAAGGTCAATAGCAGTGTCTCTCCTTAACTCTTCTCCTTTGACTTTATTTTTTGTCTGTGATTACCTTGAAGAAGATGGCAAATTCTGCATAATGACAGTTGTGGTAAAAAATATCATTAAAGTAACTTTTTTCCCCCCACTTTCTTTTTCTGTCTTTTCATCTGTGCAGTCTGGAGTAAAGAGATCCAGATGTCTGTACTGTTAGATGGGTCTTGGATTGAGGAAGGACGTTTTTCCAGAGTTGTGTGAAGAGACACATGCTTTGGAGAGTACAGTAGCGGGATATTATGCACTGTTTACTTCTGTGATGCATGTTGCCATGCTACATCAAGACATTTAGGAAACCTGTCTCTTTGTCTTATGCATTTAAGTATAGACCGTTACATTTCAGAACTCCAAAGCCTCTTTTATGCGCCTGCAGTGAATCTTTTAATATAGTCTGTAAAGGGCTTATCTAGAACAAGCTACAAAAGCTTTTGCTTTCATGGAGAAATGTTTGGAGTTTGCTGAGCTGAGCATGCGAAATGAATCAAGCTCCCTGTGTAATTTATGAGGCATCAATGGGATATTTTTGTAGCAATCTTTCCATTCAGTTGTGCTTTCCTGTGGAAGCCGCTTCCTGATGGCTTCCCCAATGACGACGGACAATAGGAGAGATCTTCCACAAAGGAGCTTTTGATTAACTTTGCGGCTTCTCTGTCTTCAGAGTATAATTTTTTGCCTTGATGTATGTTGATTTTCAGAGGCGGGGGAAGCTCATCCAGAGTAAAAAGCGTTAGAAACATACCCACCCTGTGTGTTTATGTTTCATCTGTGTTGCTGTTAGTGTCTTTTGGCTTCATTGGATAATTGTACACCTGTCTGTGACCCTTTAGAGATCGAAGCCTCTTCATTGTGTCTCTTCTATTAATCTTACATCTCATGTAACAGATTTAAAGTCCATAAGGTGTGTTGTAAGGCCAATGCCGAACAAATGATTTCTTTTGTTACTTTATTCAAGGACAGATTATTTATTAGTATGTAAATTATATGCTTGCCATCTAAGATGTACTTTATACTGTTAAGCCACAAAAAACCCTTCTATCCATTTTCTGTAACTCCTTATTCTCTTCAGTGTCGTGAGGGGTCTGGAGCCTAGCTACAAAAAAAATCTTTCAGTATAAACCCAGTATTTATGTTGAGAAAACATGGAATTTCCCTTCAGGCAGTCCTTGGTGTGTGTTGCCTATAATTCAAAGTTTTGATCGGGTCTAGTAATTCTGGGCTAAGCCCCAGCCAGGCCCAATAAGCTCCCCTAACTGAGGCAGCGTTGGAGGTGGGCACCTTATCTGCCCTGGTAAATACTCACCGAGCTCCTGCTCGTGTTATATATATGCATTTAGTACTACAGTTTATACAGGAATGGATACTATTAAACTGGGATATGTGTATATCAACTAATGGTGTAGTGGTTCTGAAACCAAGACCAAAACCTTTGATACGAACGTTCTCTGTTTTGTGCCGTGGTTGCATCTTCCGGAATCGTGACAATAGAGAATAAGGTTTACCAAGGATATCAGTAGGTCTTTCTTTGCCTGTGTTATTACAGTACTTAGGAAATACAATGTGACCAATGCAACAAGGGACGTGAGGATGCAAGGATGCAAGTCATAATCTATGTCTGTCTGGCACATAAGCTTGTAACATTACCAAGATAAACCGCAATAACAGAAGGAGATGGTGATGAATCACATTACAGAGTCAGGAATGCTGCGACCACCAGGAAGTATTAATTTAGTCCTGAAAGTAAACTGTAAATTGATGATGGATATGGGTCATTACTGTTGGTCTGGGTGAGGTAATTTGCATTCTATATACAGACATTTCCAGAAATATTGCTTGATCAGTCTCTTTATAAGGATCTGGGAAGCTTAATCAGGTTTTCTAATCAATTTGTATTTTTCAGTCTATTGATTCCTTCTGGAAAAGTAACTGCTAATCCCCATGAACAGTGTTTGTATAAAAAAAAATGTGTGATACTAACTAAAATTTCATCGAACAACACATCTATAATGTTGAAATCATGGTTAAAAAGGCAGAAAGTAACAAAATAGGAGTACGCACAGAATTATTTGTTAGTTGTCAAAAGTCGAAAAAGTCAACATAAGGCAGCAGAACACTAGAGATCAGGTTTGCAAATGGATACAAAATAAAGACCATAGTGCAGAAACTGAGGTAACTGTTTTCCCTCAAAGTCGAGACTCACCGGGAGATGCTCAACATGCCAATAAAATGGACGACAGCGCCAGAGTCTTGTCAGCAGAAAATATTTCTTTCCGTGTCGTTTAATGGTCTTCGTCTTAAATGACACCTTAAGCCCCAGTCAAAGTTTCACTACTTAAGGGAATTCAGTGCCAGAGATTTGTATTTTCAAATATGTATTTTATGATCTGAGGGTGGCGGAGGTGTCAGCTTTGAGAGGCAGAACAGCAGTAAACCGTCATTAAGAATGCAGTAACTCACCATCTTCTCCCCAAAGATCAATTTTCACCCCTCCCTCCGCCTTGCTTTATTGAGGAGTGGAATTGTGAATTATTGACTGATGCTAGTTGCTTCCCCCCCCCCCCCGACTCCTGTGACCAGGCTTCATCTTCCCCACTGCAAGGGAAGGCAGAGATAATTCTGGAACCGCGGTTGCTGGTGATAAATTGATTGTGCTTGATTTCATGGTTTCCCTGGCAACACGTTTCCACCTATGGATGGTTATGTGGGCAGGTCAGCTGTTATCATGCTAGTATTTTTGGTGTAAATCATTGTCCTAAACGGTATTTTTATCATCCCTCTGATGTCCAATGCTGCAACATTGTTTTTACTTACAATATGTGGATATGATCGCAGTTTTGTATATGCTAATTAAGACATGTTGGGTTTAATCAGACTTCTGTCTTAACTGAACTTTGCAGTAATCTGAAACTTAAAATTTTAAACCTTTAAAATGAGGAAGAACAGTCATTGACTCTAGATGATGTTGTCTTTGAATTTTTCTTTCTGGCTTGTTTGGATGGTTCAAGATGCTTGTCACAAACTTGCCGTGTCACATCTAGAGTAACAGATTCAGAGCAACATAAAAATCGGCAGAAACAGATTGAAATATCCCGAGCCCGCAGCAAGGCATCTCTACGCTCAGTCGTGGCGTATTCTGCTTAGCTTAACAAGAAAACTGTGGCATAAAAAACAAACCATTCAGTTTTACGACAGTTTAACCTCTCAGTGTGAACACAGGAGCCTTAAAACTTAAAATCAGGCAAGCCTGGTCCCGGAATGCCGGCATCCAGCAGGTTTTCTATCCTACCTTGTCTCCGATGACCCAGACCTGATCTGGTAGGATGGAAAACCCCCTGGATACCAGCACTCCAGGATCAGGCTTGCCCACCCCTGATATAGGTATGTGTATCACAAGGTTTTAATACCAAGCAGTAAGGCGACACATTGCCAGTGTTTTATGGCTAAACTTGGAATTGTATTGCATAAGGCTCTGCGTATTGCGTAAGACCTTAAATATGTATGCCACTGCAAGAGCATAGAATGCGTTGCATCAATTTATAATCACTTGGCCATTTTGTCACATTTGTCTGTTTATCCGTGTTGGTTTGGGATTCTCTCTTAGTGTCAATTCAAAAATCGACTATTTTACCAAAGGGGATGTAGAGAACACTTGATAATTTGACAAGTCCTGTTTCCCATGAAAAGACTAATATTAGTCCTCCGTGAAATGTGTTCTATTACCTTTGCATCCTGTTAGCAGTCGGCAGAGTAAATGCTATGTTGTCAGGCATTATGGTAAAAGATTTCATGTTTATAAATGGGTTATCAATGCTGTTACTCAGAGTGGAGTTCATGGGTACCTTCTGAAGTTATTTTGTGCATCATTGCTTTCATGAAGACAATTTTGCTAAAATAATTCACGATATTCTGGTCAAGTCAAACCGTGTGGGCTTTGTCATACAATCCATGTACAGGTATACGTTGGCACGAAATAACATGACCCCAGGACTCCAGTGCAAGACACCAGCAGCATCGATGGGGGAGGGTTTTCACAGCACTTCAAGTGCAAAACAGGGGGCTGGACACAAGAGGTTTTATATAAATATATATCTACACATACATGCAAACATACACAGGTTTGTAATTATATCTTTGTGGGGACTCTGCATTCATTTCTGTGGGGAAAACTCTAATCCCAACATGACGACCTTAACCCCTACACAAACACGCATACATACATATGTGTATATGTATATATATATA
>JAODKC010000036.1:15513340-15559910 GCA_026777985.1 Mormyrops attenuatus | reverse complement strand
TATATATGAGAGAGAGAGAGCGCAGTGTGTATGTATACAATAAATACAGCAGCATAAAGGGGTGGAATAAATATAATGGATTAAATACATAGATAATTAACAAGTTAGTGATCAGTGGCATCTGAGTTCAAACAGTGATGCAGCTGGGATTCCACTGGTGAGCTTTGGGTTACTGGCTGAGCGTGTCGGCACTGCTGGCCGCGTCTCACAGACCACCTTCTGCACCCCGTTTTCAGACAGCATCCCAGCCGACATGAAGGAGCTCTTCTACACGGACCAGTACGAGCAAGAGCACATGAAGCCGGCAGTGGCGGAGCTGCTGCTGTCGGCGGGGCTGTACTGCCGCGCGGGCAGCCTAATCCTGAGGAGCGACGCCGCCAAGCCGCTGCTGGGCCACGACGCCGTCATTCGCGCACTGGCGCAGAGGGGCCTCTACGTCACCGACCAGGAGCGGCTCGTCACAGAACGTGACCTGCGCAAGAAGCCCATCCAGCTGGTGAGTGGAGCAGAGGGTAGGACCAGGGCGGGAAGCGAACCCACAGCCTCCTGGTGTGACACTTTGTGCTGCCTGCTGAGATGCTATTTGCTCTTTGTCAGCTCTTTGCTTTTTTAATGCAGCTGCATTCCCTGTAATGTTGTTTCTCTGTTTTTTGAGGATGCAAATATCTTGCGTCTGTGGTAGGAAATCCAGATTAGGACACGTCGCTGGTCAAGAAGTTGGCAAGACTTAGTAAAGTTCTTAAACAAAAGCATTCCTGTGTGACTGACAAACATGGTGCTGGTTCAAAACCATTTCTTGATCAGTTCGGAGTAATGATACTGTTTTTGAAGCAAATGCTACCTGTTTCGCAGAGCTGGAACCTTTTGGGATGTATTATGGGTGAATGAAATGAGGAAATTTCTCACTGTGGCAGGTAGTATCATTATAAGGGCTTTTTGTTTACATGTAAGCCGAGTTGCCATATTAAAAATATGTTGATGTAGTAACTATGGGCTTTGACTTGTGTGTGTGGTTTAAGTTCCGGAAACAAAAGAAGTCATGATACATAGGAGAACTTTTAATAATATCCATGATTGATATTGTTCATTGTACAATATATGCTGAGCAAAAGTATACAATTTGAAATTAAAGGTGAAACATTAATATTTGAAACATTTGAACATTGAATTTTGCATTTGTAGCACAATAGTGGGTCTGTTTTGGGGATCTGGATCTCGTCCTACAAACCTTTTGCTCACGAGAATAAAATGCTTGACCGTAATTCTAAGTGCTGTTTGCGTTTTACCAATATATTCCAGTATCAGGGAAGTTTATGGCTTTGGGAGCTGTTCTTATTGCTCTAAGGTTTACTGGACCAATTACGTTGAGTGAAAAATGCTGGAAGAGGTTTTCTTGGAGTTTGCTAAACAGCTTAATACATGCCTTGCATTTAGGAATCGAGCCTTATAATAACAATAGATGGTTATGTTCTCAGTACCGCAGGAAGTAATTGTATAGTGTGTGCTTATACTAGAATAAGATGCCTAGAGAATATTGAATGAAGTTAAATTATTTGCCAGCAGCTTAAAATGGACATGCCACACTTAACTCTACGGCTACACTTTTATTTAGTGGTCTGGGTCATTATGGTGTTTATAGGGAGTAAATCATCATTACAGCATTGTGGAACCCCTGTTTGGATGGCTATTTTAGACAGAGAATGGGGGTAAAGGTACAATATTGATAGATTAGCCCACCACAAAGTCGCAGGAGTGAGCTGGCAAAGATTTTAGGATGTATGGATGCTGCCTACTTGCATTATTTACCAACGGCATCTCATGTGTTTGTTGGGTTAAAATACTTTTTATTTTGTGAATGAACAGAAGAATTGTATGTTACTGTCATTGAACCGAAAGTCACATGATCGAGAGTAACAGGTGGTGTCTTTTAAGTACATCTGAGCAGACATCTGAGTCTGATAAATGTTTCTGTTGCGTTTTAAAGATGCAGTACTTTTGCATTTGTGCATGGATTGTACAGCGGTACAGGATTTAACGTATTTCAGTGACGTGTCTGCCTTTGCCCTAGTAACTCTGAATGTGTTGTGTATTGATGTTTACTTTACATTCATTTAGCTGATTCTTTTGTCAAGAGAAACATACAGGTGAGAACTTGCTTGCTTTCAGCACTTCTGGAGCATTTGGGATGTTCAAGGGCCCAGTGGTTATATGAGTATTCCGCCTATGACAGGATTCAAACCAATGACCTTCCAACTCAGGCACAAATCCCTAAACCACTGAACTACACACCTTCTGGCAAGCAGACACGTCCAGAAAGTACAAATCCAGACCAAGGTTTTGTCTCAATCATCAGTTGAGTACTCTGTGAGTGTGACTCTTTATACTAAACTAGGTGGTTGAAACAAAACTTTGGCCTGGATTTGTTCTTTCTGGACCTGAACTTTCCACCTCTAATAGAACGTCAGGAACAGGTGGATCTATGAGTAATTAATAACATGGAAACAATGCAGCTGTGTAGGCACTTACACTTTCTTGGTCCATGGCATATACCTGCACTTTCTTGGTCCATGGCATATACCTGCACTTTCTTGGTCCATGGAATATACCTGCACTTTCTTGGTCCATGGCATATACCTCTCCTCTGTTATGTTCAGCATGAAATATGCATGAATTCCTGGTAGGATTTCTGTCACGTTTCTGTTCATTGCTAAATAGGCCAATTAAGCAATTTTCCAACCATGAAGGTAAAAGTAGGTTGAGCCTGTTAAATCGTATACTCCAGAAAAGGAAAAGGTTTAGGGAAATGAGGCAGATTTAAGAATACAGTCCTGTAATCGATTGTGTTCCTCTGTAACCACTTCTCAACTGAGCCCCAAGCATTAGTGATGTTATTTTGGGAGTGTAAAGTTTTTGGGAATCTGTTCTGGTCTTTTTGTCAGAACCAGTGCCTCTTCCTGGCTGGGCTCTGCAGTGCACACGCTTGTCAGGAAAAGCATTATCCTGACCAACTGGTACCTGTTACCCCCATCTGCCAGGCTTTCCACAGTGTAATGTTTAAACAGTTATTTTAAGTTGCCTTTTTTACTTTATTGAGGAGTGGAATTATGAATTATTGACTGACGCTAGTTGCTTCCCCCCCACTCCTGTGATCAGGCTTCATCTTTTTTTTTTCATCTTCATTATTGTACTTGAGTGTAATCCGATAATTGAACGTGCAGAGTGTACAGTCAGTGGCTAACGTTTTAGATGCTTTGTGGTTTTTGAAGGATAAAGTCAATCCTCAGGACATGACAGTACAGATGGTAATTATGCTCCTTAATTGAGTAGGTTTCAGGGTGCTGGATCCCTGGCTGATAGCTTGCTTTAGGTGTTCGCTGTCACGAAGGGAAGCTGTGTGGTCGAGTTTGGGCTGGACAGCACTTACCCAGGTCTGTCTGGCCTGAAGGTAACCCCATTGAAATTGCAGGCCTGTCTTCTCTAGGAGTATGCTGCCACAGATGAAGGACATCCATCATAGCCTGGCCTTCAGACTTTTATTAAAGCTCTTAGGATCAGCAGCTGCCTCACGGTATGTGAAAGTGATATGTATGAAGAAAAAAGGAGAGAGTTGAAATTACTGAAAATATCCCATTACCGAATAGTACTACACTGTAGGGAAAAAAAAAATCAAACATCCCTGGTACAGTTTTGTTCTCAAACATCAAGGTACCCCAATGATACAAAAATATTCCTCTGAGTCCATTTAGATACCTACAGCTAGGGTACAATTGGCAGACACTTAAGGGTACAACTCCAGTGACCCTCAAAGGTACAAATAAGTAATTGGTACTCTGACCGTGTACCAAAAGAGTGTGTCAAACTAGTGGTTTTGTTGTGAGTTGTAAATAGACAAACCAGTGCCAACAAATGCGATAAGATTATTGCAATATATCGTGCAGCCCTGAAACGATATATCATGCAGCTCTGCTGCTACCCAGTGAATAGAAAATGAGTAGGCAGGTAGCTAGATGTATGAGTTTGGTGTGATTGTCAAATAAGAGGCATGGATAGAGAGCGATTCTTCACCTGCTTCAAAGTATGTGTGTCAGGTGTAGGGTTGCAAAATTCTGGGATTTTTGCATTAATTCCCATACATTCCCAATAATTCCCATGGAAAGTTTCCAATTTGGAATATTTCCAAAATTCCCCAGCTTAACTTCCCATGGAATGGAAAGTTACTGGAAAGTTTCCAGAAATTTACTGCCCCTTTGCAACTCCAGTTGGGTGTGTGTTCACGATATGAACAATGGCATTCATTTTGCTGTCAGTCTACAGCTGAACAAAGACGTGATGATACAGTTTTTCACTTGCTATTGGCTAGTCTCCAGACGCAGGTGGCTGTTGTGTCTTGGGGGTCAGCCTCTATGTGTAGAAGACATTTAGAAGCAGCACTGAAGAGTTATGCTCCTTCTTACTCTTCCCTGTGGTGGACATACCTATGTAAGGGAGCATTGATCATCCAATCTCATTCGCTAGCGGTAGGTGGAACACCCTCACCCTTGAAAGCGCCGAAAGGCAGACAAAGCTCCAAGCTCGATCTGCCGGATCCGCCCTGGAACCAAGCGCTCGCTGGAGCACCTTAAAGGGTGTATCCACAGGGACAAGCTTGCACTTGTGGACGCAACTGTTGTGCTTTTGAATGAGGCTGAAACACATTGAGTGTGTGCCGAGTGTGTCAGGAGAAACCGCAGGACACTGATAGGCTCTTGGCCCCACCCCCAGATCTTTATGTTGTTTGGAGCAACATGGGTCACTGACCTTTTGTGTGTGATGACCACAGAATTTTCCAAAGAACAATCTAGAAATTTCTCGTTCTAGAGGAAGGCAAGGTTTGGAAGTTTCTTTTCTGTGGTACCATAGATAAGATTAGGTTGAACCAATTAATTTCTTGAACATTTCCTGACCTTATGACATTTATATAAGGCCCCCTGAGGCGCATCAAATGAACTTTTTCTTCATGTTTTCATAATTCATGTTTGGATAATGAGCACTAGCCGCTTTTACTGTACTGCGGGCAGTGACTAACAAGGGAACGGCCTTGCTCCATTGGCTGCCTCTTTCAGGTGCTCATTCACCAGAAAGTGTTGCCCGAGTAGAAAGGTCTTGATGTGTTAAGACTTGCATTGGATTGTGTAGTTAGCAAACTGTGCAGCATTGCAGGTCTGGTCCTCTTGGTAATTCTATGCACAGATTCAAATATAGATTTTTTTGTTACAAGGATAGTATTTGGGGGCGGTGTGTGGCTCAGCGGGTTAGTACTCTGTGTCTGTAATTGGAAGGTCGCTGGTTAAAATCGCACAGTCGGCAAAATGATTTCACCGTTGGGCTCCAGGGACTGGCTGACCCCGCCTTCTCAAAGACACTACCATCTCAAAGATGTCACCATAGAGATGCCACTCTTTTCCAGATTTTTACTGAAGAAGAATCGTATCAGGCAGGGGTGTCAAACTCCAGTCCTGGAGGGCCGGAGCCCAACACATTTTTGGGTTTCCCCTCATTTAATACACCTGACTCAAATCCTTGCACCTCTTTGTTCTAATTACCACACAGCTCTTGAGCTGAATCATTTGTGGTGGAACACAGAAAGAACTAAGCCACACAGGGCTCTGGCCCCCCAGGACTGGAGTTTGACACCCCTGGTATAAGTAGATTTTTTTTTCTACTGTCATTGGGTCAAATTGTCATTTCAGTACTTGATACATTTAGATCTGCTACAAACACTTTCACATGAGTGCAGGAAAAGCACATTCAAATGGTTCTGTGGTTTACAGAAAGAATCCCTGATACGATACAAATCCTGTTGCCCGCTACCCAATTTGAAAGAGTCGTTTAGCTTATGTTCAACAGAGATTAAAAAGTAAAATGAAACCAAGTTAGATGTTCCCATACTGCAATAAATTATCATTTGGATATATCAGTGATTAACTGTGATCATTAAACACTTAATGTATATTAATTCAAAACAAATTATCTATTACAAATATAAGATTTAGCACTATCTTGATTTATGAAAGTATTATTTGTTGCATTGTATTTATACATGTATATAAAGTGGAAATCTATTCATAAAAATGTGAAACATGTTTATCTGTAATTGTTTATATTTGTAGTTAGTCACTTTGACTTAAATGTTGACTTTTCTTGACATATCTATGGACGTTTTTTCCCTCTGCTTACCATGTTTTTCATACCCAGAAGACCTGGATTTGAATCATGAGTATCTTGTTTCTCATTTGGCTTTTTAAACCTTGTGATTTAACCTATTCCCACACCTAACAGCCAAACACTTTAACTTAATTCTTAAAAATGTTCAATTTGAGTGCCGAGGTTAAATCCAAAAAAATGTTGGCAAAACAGTTGGTGTTTTTAATAAAGATGTTATTATGGAACATTTTTAAATAAATTATTCAGCGGTACAAGTTCCCTAGACACTAAGAAAGAAATACAATTGCCTGTCACAAACTATGAAATACAGCAGTGTAAAATAATCTGCGTCTGACACACAGATTATGTCATAATATCCTGAATAAGACATACACATCTGTTTTTATAATAAACGCAGAACAGATCTGTATTCCTCATGGATCTTGGACATGTTGCATAGACTCAGATCTATAATTCATGCTGTTATAAAGTACAGCACAGAATGGCCACCAGTCCCCACTCTTTCACTGAACTGTGGCTTGTCCTACCGCACGGATAACATAGCGGTGCTGTGGCATAAGCTCATAACCGGAAGGTAGTTGTTTCAAGTCCGACCGAGGCCCTCAGCTTGAGCAAGATGCTTCTCCTGAACTGCTGTGGTGAAACCTTAAAAAAAACTGTTAGTCTGTTTGGTTAAATGCACCGGCCAGGCAGCTAGATGCAAATATGTGCATTTGTTGTGTGAGTTCAGGATTTCCTTCTATTTCAATAACAATAGCAGCTCATGGCAGGCAGTACAGCCCTACAGCGACTACATCAGCTCCAAAAGCAGGCGGATCCATAGTGAATGAAGCATTACTCTAACCTACTGTAAAGCTGTGTGGCAAATGGCACTGATGAGTTTATGCAAACTGCTTTCCTTTTCATTATAGTCTCATCAGGTCTGCAGCCTTTTCAAAGAGCTTCAGTCTTTGATGATCCTGTATTACGCAGTTTTTAGCGTCGGTCATTACGCCTGGCCTAACAGCGACTTGTTTACATGTGCTCTGTTCTGCTGAAGACACGTCGGCGTTTCCCGCTGCTTTGGAGCACGCTGATCCACCGCGTCGCCTGGGCTCGGAACGTGATGGAGCTGGACGGCAGCTCCACCCACCAATCTGCCTCTGGGAGCAGCTAATGCCTGTATCTCACCCCCCCCGCACGGAACTTCTCTGTCGCCATGGTTACTCGCTGTTCTTGTGACGGGTGGGGGATGGCGCGCAGGATCTTGTGTTTTCGTGGCTGTGTTTCTGAGGATTCCTTAAAAGCATGTTGTTTTTGTACATGTCTCGCTCCAGCACCTGTGTGAAGACGGCTTCGTTAATACAGCCTGCATTTACAGTACAGTACAGTACTTTATCAATGCTAATGGCTCCCTGACCATGCCTGAGTAAGGTCCAAATGAAGAAAAATGGAAAATAAATTGAATATTGGATTTTAGTCAGCTGAGCGAGAGCTATTTGCATTCTCCTCTCCAGACATTTTCACCATGTAAGAATGTCACGTTTCAGGTCATTTTAGTCAATAACATTGTTTTTTTTCCATTTTCCATTTTAGGAGACCTGAGGAAGGATAGGTTATCAGTTCCCTGTCCTGTTTGTGTTATGTCTGAGCACAGCATGCACTTGGATTTCAGGGTAGCTTGTAAAGATGCTGTCTGGCCCCACGTGGGATGCTGGGGCTCCAGAGGAATGGGTCTCAGGAGATGTAGAAGGTCACGGCTGGTTAGCCCCCCAGGCCAACCTGGCGGCAGCCACTTTTGGTGCCGCTAAAAATCCTAAGAGGTGCTGGGCGGTCAGCATGGCCTGGACCCATGCCCCTAGTCATCAGCCGGTCATCAGCAGGCTAGTGGGCAGCTAATGCCCGCTTCAACTAGCTTGGTTTATTTCAGCTACTAACAAGAGCCATCAGTAACTCTAATACCAAGGGTGTGGTTTGAATAGTACACATTACAAACAGCATAATCCATTTAAAATGCTGCCTGATAAAGTGAATGTATTCATGAAGATGGAATGACTTAAGTGGAGTTACTAAATTACCCATAGGTGTGCATGTGTGAGTGAATGGTGTGTGAGTGTGCCCTGCGATGGGCTGGCCCCCCGTCCTGGGCTGTTCCCTGCCTCGTGCCCATAGCTTCCGGGATAGGCTCCGGACCCCCCGTGGCCCAGAAGGATAAGCGGTTTGGAAAATGGATGGATGGAATGAAATGATGCAGCATTTCCCATTCGGAGAGTATAAGTGCAGCTACATCGGAATGCTTCTTTTTGCATAACCCACCTTGCACTTCATTGAGACTCTCACATATTATTGAGGCCAATTTCCTGTGTATGAGGAGCATGAGGACGAAACATATACCTGGGGAAGACTGCAGTCCTGTATCAGACATTCCTTTTATCATATGGATGAGTTTATTTATTTTTTTATTTTTGCATGTGTGCCCATTGCGATGTCACGATATACAGCTCCTTCCAACGCCACTGCACACACATACAGGTGAGCGTGAAGCATTTGGCCTGGGCACACGCTCAGCCAGTTATCCTGCGCCCTGGAGCATTTAGCAGAGTCCTGTTGGAAGGCTTTCAGCAAGCCGCACTACACGTATAATGTATGATCAGTAATTTTCATAATTCCTTATTTTCCCAGCCATGAAATGAGCTGATTATATTTTTGGAGCCTGCCCTGTGAGATGAGCATCTAAAGTATTGCTAGAAAGGTATTGCGTCTGTTCTGACCTGCAGGTGTATTTTCGCCTGATTAATATGAGGGTTTTTCTGGGACTGATCTAATTATGTACGAGACAGTCCAGACCTGGAGTAATCACCTGTCCCTGAAGCACCTGCTGATAGTTCTCCTCAGTACAGTGCTAATAGATTCCGTTGTCTGTTCTATTCCACAGCTAGTACAGGTAGAATATAGCACAGTTTTTCTGTGGATTTACTAGCCTCAAGTCACTATGAATTTGGTTTTGGAGCAGGGTAGCAGGGTAGCAGGTAGCAGGGTAGCAGGGTAGCAGGGTATCGGTATCTGGATCAGGGACCACATGTTTGCTGCTGTGTCCCGACCATCGGCCAACATTTTTCTGAATCATTGGGTTCCTACCCCAACGAACGAGATCTTTTTTTGGATTTATGATCATGTATGATCTACCCATGTGAATGTGGAAGTATTGCAGTTAATAGGAATGTTTTCCTTTGTTTTTACAACCCTAATGTAGGGCATGAGATATTTTACACACAGTCGTCTACATCAGGTTTAAAAAGACATACATGATTTCTTGGCTTACAGAGTTTGGCTAGTGAGGCCGTACGCATCTCTAAAAGGCTGAGAATCGTGTGCCCTGCCGGATCAGGTGGTTAGGGTTGCGGGTTCGATGCCTGCCGTTTGTGTTCCCCATGAGACTGCCATCCTGCATCTGGGTGTCCACTGCTTTGTGTCCTGTTCTTCCTGGGTGGTAAGTGGTTATTGACAACAGATAGATGTTAGTTCTTGTGGGTTCTTGTGGGGGGGGGGGGGGCGGAGGTTTATGATCGTGTATGTTTTAGCTGATCTACCCATGTGAATGTGCAAAATGTCAGTGGAAGTTGGATCAGTATCTGCATCAATGAATTACAGGTCTAATGATACTCGGTACACAGCAGGAAGATCTGTTTTGGTAAAAAACACAATGTACTGGAACCTTTAACAGCTTTTTATGAATTAGAGGGGAAGAAAGACCATCCATATGTTTTTCATATAACTGAATGGCATGAGCCTGGGGTGGTGCAGTGCCTCGTTGGGTAGCACTGTTGCATCACACCTCCTGTGTGTGTGTGTGTGTGTGTGTGTGTGTGTGTGTGACATTGTTCGTGTGTAGTGTGCTTTTTTCAAGCGCTCCAGTTTCCTCCCACAGTCTAGTGCAGTGAGGTTAATTGGTGTCTCTACCCTACCCACAGTGTATGACCTTAGGGCTGTGTACTTCCCGGGTGTTCGTCTGCTTTGTGCCCCGTGCTGCCTGGGATGAGGTCCGGTCCCCCTCCGACCTTGACCAGGATAAGCGGAGCCCTAGGAGGGTGAAGTGGAACAGCCCGGAAAGGCATATGAGCGACTATAAAGACGCTTAACACGACGTGGTGTGGAATCCGTGTATACGTTTGAAGAGGCATGTCGGTGAAGAAGTCCAGTTCTGATTTTACAGTGAGATTTTTATTTGGGTGCCATTATATTATTACATTATACATTGAGAAAAAGGCTTTGTTTTCCTGCAGACTGTAGCGTTTTTTCTGCTGGGCTCAGCGTTTTTGTTATATTTCACTATGACTGCATGTTTTTTCGATAATTGTAACATAATTCCATATAATCACATAAACTGGATCATCAGAAAACAGAAGCGAAACATCTATGAGTAAACTAAAACGTTTACACGTAAATGTACAATCGTACACACCTCCATATATATTCATACTGTAATCCTAACATTGTCGTGCTCGATATGCACATATTTGTTTATTACTCTTGTGGATTATCTCACAATAAATGGGTAAATGAGACAAAGCAAAACAAATTCACCAAAACCATCAGGCCCGGAGCTACTTGCTTGGAAACACCCCCCCTCCGCGCCCCCATGTCACAGTAAATCAGCTTCTCAGCCTGGATAAACGCTTTTAAAGCACAATGCTCAGAACGGTGCTCGGTTGCACGGTAACAGCACCGTCCCCGTTAAGAATGTCCTTACCCTAAATATCCACAAAACAAACAAGTTAAAAACTGCTGAAATAGCCAGTTATTTAATTAAGGAGGAGGGACCCGCAGTGGTAATTGGCTTCTGCCACCTGCCATCTCTGCATCTCTTGTCGGCTAAATTACAGACCCAGCTAGCTGGGGCAGCACTGTGTCATTTGCAGATCGGGGCATAAATGCCCCTATGTGGTGTGTTTGCTTATCAGACTGACAGGCTGCAATTATGCACTGCTTTGCTTGTGCTCTCCTACAGGGGGCGTCGGTTTATTTAATGCCTTAAGTATTTAATGCGGTGTGATTCCGTGCTCCCCCCCCCATATGTCAGACAGTGTCTTACTCAGCTCATTTCCGTTTTTTATTTTTAAATAGGTGTAAACTCCACATGTCCTCTGATCGGATGCCATTAATGTCTGCAGTTTTGATGCAGTTGGTGACCAGATTATCCATGTCAGGGAAGAAACACCGACATACTTCATGTTTTACAAACTACTTTAAAGTGGAAAGGCTCTGGTGCTCGGCTAAAAGGTTGAGGTGTTGTGCGTCGTCTTTGTGCGTATTATGGTTTATTTTCCTTTATTGAAAGACTCATCCAGCTGTTTCACAATATCGTTAGTGACACATACATTACTGGAGACTGACCAATCAGCACACAGAAAGCACAGCACTTTTTAAGTGAAATCCAGGTCCTTTTAATTTAGTTTAATTAAATGACAAATGCAGTCATTGTTGACATGGATTATCTGGTCACCCCAGTCTGCAGTGTTGGGGTCTGTTTGAATGATTAGGAGCTGGAAATGCAGAGACCCACAAGCTGCAGGCAGCTCCTCCTGGTACGACTGGTGCCTAGACCATGTCGAATGGAGGATTACCAAAAGAAACATGAATATTTCTGGTTAGAACTAGTGCTGAATGCAGATTAAGACATTGGCAGTTGAGTCCGAGTGTCGTGTGTTGAACAGATACCCATTGTTCCGGCACAGTCCTTATACAGAATAACGCTCTGTCCTCTGTGCGTGAAGCGGTCAGTTAGCAGATGACGCCTCAGCTGCTGCCACAAACACCGCTGCTCGCATTTTCTAGCTGCTTTCCATGCATCCATGCCCCGTTTTTTTACAGTTGACAGTTAGCATTCCGCCTGTGGCCGTGTTCGGCACGCTGAGAAGCTGATTTGGCCCCCTTTGTTCCGTTAGCTGTTCAGGCCTCCGCGGTGTGGGCGTCGCAGGCTTTAACCTGCGTGCTCGCATGTTCCCAGCATTCCCCGTGACACGTGTCACAGCCAAAGCAGGGAGTCCCCGTGATTGAGGGGGAAAACCCCTTTAAGACAGTCCATTCCAAAAGGAATCATGTGGGGAGATCCCCTGTTAGGTCACTCAGAAAGAGGAGACCTCTCTTCCACTAGTAATGCAACATTTGTTTGCTGCATTAACCGTTACATTTCTGTCCGACAGCATAAACATTACCTAATCTTGTACCACTGTCCACTAAAATTACAGCACTCTTAAACTATAAGAAATGGACCGTATGGTTATCGTCTGATATTTTAAATATTCTTGGAACTGCCACCATTCTGTAAGCAAAGCTGCTTTGATGTACAGTGGCTGTTTCTTTTGTGTGCGTGCCTGTGCGTGCCCGCGCGCGTGTGTGTGTGTGTGTGTGTGTGTGTGTGTGTGTGTGTGTGTGTGTGTGTGTGTGTGCGCGCGCGCGTGCGTGCGTGCGCGCGTGCACGTGCGTGTGTGCCTGTGCGCGTGTGTGTGCGGTTTTCTGTTTATTTTGCAGGGAATAGTTATACACTATTTCAAGACTCCTAACCACATCCATAAAGATTAGTAAGCTACAGTAAGAAGGGAATTTTCTTTACAACTGCTATAGGATGAATGCCAGCCCAGGAATGACAGAGATGTGGCTGAAAATGAGGTGTGCCAAGCAGCTCGGGAATTTAGTGGCCAGGGAGAGTCCTTCCCCTAGGAGGAGACAAGCTGGGGCGTTCATTTTTTTGAGTGGGGCTTCCTGTGTTCCAGAGCGCCCACCTGGCCATGATTGACAGTCTGATGATGGCGTATACGATGGAGACCGTCAGCGTGGAGAAAGTGGTGTCCTGTGTGCGGCAGTACGCGTCCCTGTATCCCGACAGCGATGTGCCCTACGACACGGAGAACGCAGTGGCCAGCTGGATTAACAAGGTGAGCCGTCGTCCTTCACTTCAGAGTTTTCCAACCCAGTCCTCGGGGACCCACAGATCCACATTTTTGCTCCCTCCCAGCTCCCAATAGGAAGCAAAAACATGAACTGCCTGCGGATCCGGACGGATTGGGTTGGGAAACCCTGCCTTTTGCTGGGCTGATGACTGCTGGACTTGTGTATCCGGCTAGGCTTCAGTGCACTGCACTGGGAGACCCCACATAGACCTGTTAGGGGATTGTTGGCCTTCACTCAGCCCTGCTCTGTATCACAGAAGATGCCTGATACATTCATGACATTTCATGTTATGACTGTGGTTTTCTTTTTTATAATTATGTACTTAATCACTATATCAGTCATTAATTAATGGCTGTATTTAAGGCAGATATGCATGTCTAGGCAACAGACTGTTTCATTATGCTGTTTATGTTTTGTAAGTGGTGTAATTTTACATAATCACATTTGTTTATAGTTCTGCATACTTTAGTAGATTGTGATTTCTTTAGGAAATCTGCCGCCAGTAGACTGAAACCAGTTTTCCTCTTTGACCTGATGACACTTGTCCAGTTTGGTAATGAGCCCCTGAGGGAGTTTGGAGTTTTAATTTCAGGCCCCCTCGCTCTGTCCTACGACGCCACTCATGGACAGCGCGCCTGGAGGGAAAATGTTATGCTCGCGGTAGAGAGGTCCGCCCTGTGAAAAAATGCCGCGTTTGTTTACATTGGTGTCGAGCACAGTAGCAAGTTCCGCCAGGGCCCTGTGGACCCACGCGACACGGCGCACACAGCGTGCCACAGCTGTCATTACCAGTGTGCAGCCAAGAGTCCCACATCCGCGGGCCAGGCACCGCTGAGTGCGCAGGCTGGTGCTGGAACGGGGCTGGCTGCTGGGGGCTGGCGGCCGGCGTCTGCCGACGTCGCGTTCAGCCGAAGGGAGCAATGCTTCACACAGCGATCTCTCTCTCTCTTTATGGTTTGCATCCCAGTCCATATTTTTGCTCTTTTACATCGCCTGCATGCTGGAATCAGGTAATCAAGGGCTTTTAATTAACTGACAAGTTAAATCAGACATGTATGTGGTGAAATGGAACAAAAATGTGGACTGGCTGAGACGGGATTGGATGAGAACCATTGCTCTGCACACATCCATCCATTATCCGCAAAGATTTATGTAGTGCAGGGTCACACTGGCTAGGAGAGGTCAGCAGGGGACAGGGTGAGAGTTACTGAGGTACAACCATCCATCCATCCATCCATCCAGTACAGAGCCCCTTTGAGACTAGAAGCACAGGGCCCAAAATAGGGGACACTATGAACACAATGTCAGTGTACTGAAAGGCTTCTCAGTATCTAAAGTGTATCCTTCCATCCATGCTTCGATCTTGGTCAGGATCACAGGGGGCCTGGATAGGTCCCAGGAAACTCTGGGCACAAGACAAGGGGACACCCTGGACAGGATGCCAGTGCACTGAAGGGCTTCTCTGTATCTAAAATTTATAACCTCTGAAATCTGCAGCCATTGTTTTATTTAAATTTTTAATCTTGGGTTTGAAATAAAGCTCAGCATGTTTAGTAGACAATCATGTTGCTGAGATGAATTAAAGGAAGACATTAGTCTAAGTGCTTTGCTGGCGCGATGATGGCAAACTTGATGTTTTATTAACCCGGGATAATTAAGGATGTGAGACAGCTGCCGGTTTTACTTGGCTTGCTGTCAATGTGTTTTTGCAGTTTATCAGTGGGAACTTAATGACTCCCTGTAACTAACAGTTTTTCTCCTTCATTAAAAAGGTAAACGAGTATCTTAAAGACATCATTGTCAATGAGCAGAAGATGAGGGAGAACCAGTCCTCGGAGCCTTCCACTGGGCCACGGGTGAGTACGCGCCATGGTCCATGGTGCAATCGAATTAGAACGAAATTAACCCTCTTCTCTTAACAGATCTACGTAGGTGTGGTTAATGCCTCTGGCGTGTAATGGGTGCGAGCGGGAAGTTGCCAGCGTAATAGAGCTCCAAGGTACAGGGCTGTGGTCCAACACGATTCATATAAAGAGGAGCAAATCACTGCAAAGTGGGCTGATCATGTGACTGACCCTCCCACGATATACACACACACACCGAATCCTCTATGGTTATTTTACAATGTTAATTTTAATGTTGCTTTTTATTTTTGTCTTTTACAGTTTATTATTTACATAATCTTTCTTTGTATTACATATTTCCCTTTTGCCCTATTGAGCACAATCCAAGAAGCAGGTGGAAAAAACATTTCACTGCACACATGCACAGTGTCGTGCCTTGCCATTCCCACATTGTGGGGGCGAGGACTGCAGAGTCAGATGATGTTTAGATATGGGGGGGGGGGGTGATCTTGACCCCACATGGCGTGTCGGTGCTGTGCGACCGGCCGCCTCCAAGTCGGGTGATATCCGCGCATGATGCTGACGTGAGCCGTCGCTCTGCAGAGGCAGTGGATCGTGTCTGAATGATGGTCAGCGTTCAGCCAGCAATAGGCTCAAAACAGGAACCCAACAGCAAACAAGACAACTGGGCTTAGGTTTGGGGGTCTTGGCGGTGCCGCTTTTTGGTCGTTTGCCCAGAATGGATATAAACACGTCCTGGTGCCCCTGAGGGTTCAGGACACAGAAGAGTGTGACAGGATAGTTTCATTCAAAGCTCTTTTTTCTGTACCACAGTTTGCAGTTTGTTCGTGTGAAAACTGAGTACCAAAGTACCAAACCTTCCAGAATCAGACCTCAAAACTATCTGAATATTTTTGTTGCTTTTACTGGTAATGAATCTGTTTGACCAGGAGTGTTGAACTGCATCTCCTGCTCAATCCACCTAGAAAATGCAATCAGCAGATGATATCAGCCCAGGTTTTTACTCAGCTGGGCTATCAGAATGACCATAATAGGTCTTTGTTTTTCCTGATTGCACAGATAACGGTTCAGCACTGTTGTGGGGCGACCTTTTCCAAAGGGCTAAGGAATGGAGGAGGCTGGTACGGCTGACCTTTCATGGACGGCCTGGCCACAGTGTGGGTGTTACTGAAATCGGGGGGCGGGGGAGGGGTCTGTCTTGGTGTCTTCTCCGTTTGCTTGAAGCTCTCAGATATCTCACTGGATCTTGTCTGCAGACTCCGGTGACGGTCTTTCCTTCTCCTTCGTCTGACTCTCTCTCTTACTTCTACCTCCTCTTCCTCCTTCTTGGGGTCCCGGCAGTCTCCCACCAAATGGTATTGGAAACTGGTTCCTGTAAGTCCACCAGCCAGCTACGCTCATCTCCTCTCATCTCCTCCCTCATCCTTCAGTCTTTGTAATGCATGCCTCATCCTGCCAGTGAATCTGTCCACCATTGGCCACCCCCCCCCCCACACTCCCCTGCCCCCTCGACCAGCCCGCTTCCTTCATCATAAACCGCTATCAATATTAGTTTCCTTGTTCTTCTTAGGAACTGTAAATAAAATGTATTTTAATATCTGGATATTGTGTTATCGAGTTCTGTAATCTGGAGAGCCACGTCTCTCAGAGGTCTTTCCAGCACCTTACGGTCTTGTTCTGTAGCTACGGTGCATTTACCTGTATTTGATTTTATTTGAAGGACATTTGAGGACAGTAACTACTTTTCCTTAAAAGGGTATTAAATGTATGACATTAATTAAATGATGCATCGTGCGAGAGCAGATCTGGCTCTAAACATATGAAAGATATAAACATATCACCTTAATGTCTTAGATGTGGAATAACTAATATTTCATGGTTAAATTTCCGTTGGAGCAGTAGATCCTCTTCCATACAGTCAGTATTATTAAGATTAGAACTTGTGATTTGTGGGTGAATTATCCAAATTTTTCACAGAATCAATTTATAAGCCACAAAGTATCAGTGATTGTATCCCCTGTATCTACAGTTATGAAAAGCTGTTCAGATCAACGTTTTTGTTAGAAACATGGCGCTGATTTAAATTGTTTTGTTCAGTTGTTAAAGCTTCCACTGATACGAGATAATGAAAAGTAATGAAGGCCTCATCAATCTATTCATTTGAATGAATAACCCATGATGTTGCCGTGCTCGTAGTGCAGGGCCAAATGCTTAAAATGTTCATGAATATATGTATAGGTCTGTATATGTATGTATTTTTGGGAAATATAGTAAAATGCTTGTTATTGGATGATAAACCCATTGAGACCTCTCAAAATTTTGAGAAATCTCAAAACGGCTTTTATATATTCCATAAGTTATCAAACAAAATGAATTCTTTGTTGCTAAATAAAACTAATAAATAAAATTTTAAACGGTCCATGTTCTGCCATGAGCAATGTTACATTGCATAGTTTTTCAATTGAAAGGAATATGGGCAAAACTGCTCAGCACTGAATTATTACATGAAAAGGATTAAGGTTATTAAGAGAACATGGCATGGTCTTTAATGGCCAGACAACAGACAGCTGGAAGTAACTGGAGCCACACAGAGGAGCAGGTCTAGTTGCATTAGTAGTACAGAAGAGATTGGGCCTGATCTTACAGGGTATTTTTTTCCATAAGAAAACTGGGTCATTCGCTTTAATTTAAACCAAGCAAAACAAAAATACAGATGTCGCGAAGGCAGTTTAGTGCATCTATCTGGATTATTAATCACAGATCTGCATTCAGAAATAAGTATCCTTTCATACTGTGATCTTGTCCCATTAAATTCCAGCGCCCTGATTTAAAAATACACTCTCGGCGGAGCTATTTGTAGCACTGCGGTCGGGTCTGTGTGTTCTGTTTACGGAGAGCGTATCTAACCGGATTGCACTTCCTGTCATGTGACAGGCCCGGTACAGGAAGGAGCAGGCCCTGCCTAAACAGGCTCCTTGGATCCCACCTGTGGCCAACCTGCTGAAGGACTGTGTCGATGGCTGCGCCTTGGCTGCCCTGCTGCACTTCTACTGCCCTGACATAGTCAAGCTGGAAGGTGCGTGTCCCAGGGTTGGGGTCCAGACGCCCCCCCCCCCCAATCGACCCAGCACCTGCTGACGATCCTCCCACCTTTTCTAGGTCATCTCCTTTTTGTCTCTCTTTCACGCCCCAACACCCACAGTCCCATTACGATTCCCTCGCGAGCTGCGCTAAATCGAGAAGGTCCTCACACCCAAAGGCCATCCATGCTGGTGCCAGACCCAAACCAGTCTTTTTTTTTCCTGTAGATTCCAGTTGGTGGGGAGGTGAGTGGGGTGGGTGAAGCTTTATAACCCAGTGATTGAATCATTCTAAATTAAATCAGGCACATCTCTAAAACAATTGGGTTTGATAAGACCGCACGCAGCCCGGCTATTTTGAAGGATAAGTACGTTAAACAAAAAGAGATTAAATGAAACGAGTTTCCCTCTGTTCAGATGCTGACAGGAAGCCCAGGCCACGGACGGTGGGGTGGGTGTGACTGGCGGCTTCTCGGCGTCTCAAATGCAGCTGTTGTTCTGAGATAGACAGAGTTCCTCTGTGCGGCCAGAGAGATTGGACTTATCAGCCGAGGCGGGGCCTAGTGATGGTACAGCCTGGCTTTCTGCCCCTCCCTCGCAGATATATGCCTGAAGAAGACCATGTCATTAGCAGACAGCCTGTACAACCTGCAGCTGATTCAGGACTTCTGCGAGGAGTATCTGAACCGGTGCTGCCACTTTACCCTGGAAGATATGCTGTACGCTGCCTCTTCTGTTAAGGTAAGGGCCAATTATGCGCTGTCCGTGTGTTTTCCCTTGTGCCAAACATATTAAAAACGACTCCCGGTGGAAGACATGAGTCACGGCGACTGGACACCGGGGGATTTGAGGGAGGGGGCGGCTATTGCGGGGGAAGGGGCACATGATCACAGCCATTTTATTTTTTTTTCCCCCACCCCGGTACTCAAATTTTAGTCATCCTGACTAGAGTTTCGAAGGCTGTCAGAGTTACAGCAGCCATTCTGCTTGCTTGAGACTCTCATGGGCTTTGCGTTCGGAAGGTTTAACGACTTTGCCGGGTACGTGAACAAGACTCGTGTCGTTTGTTGCTTTTGGCCATTTGATGTGTTTGCAGTTTGGTCCACCCACCGCAGACGTTTTGTGAGAAAAGCGGTGGACACACTGACCGTCATGACACAGTGTTTTTCTTTGCTGTACCTAAAATGAGCCAGGCTGGAGCTTAACCAGAACCTTTTTGGATTGTTTGTGGCAGAAAGAAACTCTGAGGTGGTTACATAGTATTTTCCCTTTCTATGAAAACCACAAAGATTCAGTGTGGTGCGGCATCTTGTTTGTCACGACCCTGAAGTTCTTGAGGCTCAGATTATAATAATAATCATGTCAATTTCCTCTCTTCTTGAAGAGGAATGTCATGCTTCCTCTTGATGTGTAGAAAGTATATGTTGATTGAACTACACACATGAGCAGTGGCTATAAGAAAAGGCTCGTCTGGTAATACTTGCTACTTTTTTGGGGTTAGGGTTATCTAGTCTGTATCTCAGGGAGTTAGGATGCTGTGTCTATGATTGGAAGGTCATTGGTTTGAATTTCAGAGTGATGTCCCCATTGGGTCCTTAAGGCCCCTAACCCACCAACCGCCCCTGGATCCGGCTACCCCAACTTTCTCAGTTGCGTGTCGTTTTAGATAAAAACGTCTGCTAAATAACTGTAAAACGTTAACGTTGCGGACTCTGGGATCTCGGCTCTGAATCTCGTGTGAGGACACACTCGCTCCTCAGACGGTGCCCCCGTGGCTGCTGGGGGGGGCAGCCGGCCATTTTGGTGCCTCATGCCGGCATCTCGCCGCCAGCGTGGAAGGTCTGAGCAAACGGCATGTAGAGTTTAGCAGTAAGTCGGAAACGGGGGGGTATTGATGTGTGAAGTGGGGCAGACAGAGAGTGTCAACCCAGAGTCTCGCCGCCTGGCCACCGCAGCGTCGTCCACGCCGAACTACCCAGAAGCTGGCAGTGCTACTTAGTTATTTAATGCTGGTATGTTAATAAAATGGAGGTATTAACATATGTTAGCATTATTCCTGCTTAAATCTTGAATTAATGAGGTTAATGTCTCAAAATATGTATATTTGTTCGTTGTTTATAAGGTGCTAATTTAGTTCTTTTTTCTATTCATGAATAAGTGTGCATGTTCTGAAAATGCAGAAATAAAGTTTTTAGCTTATTAATCCTTACATGCTTGAATTGTTGCTGAACATACCAGTCATTTCCTTACCAAACTGAACTAGGGCGTCGTCTCAGAGCTGGTTGAAGGACTTAAAACTGTTGATCCTCTTAATCCCGAAACATGCAGAGACCGTCCATCGGACTGAAAAGGATTTCTGTTATTACAGTTGTGACCATTATCGGTTTACTGTTAAGGATATTACTGTGATTACTGATGCCTAAGGTTTGGAGTATGACCCTAGCCAAGCCTTTTTCTTAAAGCCTGCTGTCATCTTGAGCTGCATGACAGTGGTTGCTGATCAGCTTCATCCAGGCTATGAGCTTCCACACGTGGCCTTAAGCAAAATTTGCTCCTGCTTGGCCGGCCCCTATCTTCAACACTTGATGATTAAAATGATGGATCAGTCTGACGTACTTTCAGTATTTTGTGAATGCAGATACAGATTTTTATATATTTGGGGGGGGGGGGAGATCAACAGGATGCTTGTTGTAATTAATTAAGCTTTTATCTAAAGTAGCTCGCTATATTATCCACCTATATGTAATCTGAGCCAAGTGTTTATTAATTTAAATGATTTCTCAAATTGCTAAGTGATATCACCTAATACGTACTTACAGAACTGTTGAAGGTTTCCACCACAATTTCTGGTATTAGAGACTTAAAAATCATTATATTGTTGGGTTTGTCTCCAGAGATAATCATCTGTGTCACATGTTAACTCGAACGGGTTATGTTTCTTCGTTAATGTGAGAGGAAATTTTGATTGAATATGCTTAGCTTAACTTGTTGTGCGTACAAATGTAGTGGAAAGTAAATTGACATAAATCTGTTCCAGCATTTTTAAACATTTCAAGCAAGTTCTTTTAGAGATGAGGCTGCAGAGGCAGGTAATGTTATACAGCCTCACGCTATGATTATGACTTCACCGAGTTACCTGGAAGACGGGCTTCTATTGGTCAGGTCGCTAAGGAATTCTCAGCTTGGGCGTGAAAGCATTTGAAGGGCTGGCGGGGTGTTGAATTGCTTCTATTGTGTCTTGTTGACCAGTTGCCTGTTTTGAAGTGGCATGCCTCTGTGGCTCTCCTGTGACTGACTCCTCAACAAACACTAGGCCTGTAGTTTGTAGAATGATTTAGCGCACACCTCCTGACGCCGTACAAAACTGCAGGACTGCCGCTGAGGGATTAGGAGTGTTAATCCTGTGACCTTTGCCCAGTCTTAATTAAATCCCTGATATTACAGCAGTATGTCTTTGTTCTGGTATAAAAGCCCGATTGCGACCACTAGCTAGATACACCACGAAAATGGAAAGTGAAATGTACAATACCCTTCTAAAGCAAAATTCATGAATATTCAGTGCCATTGGTTATAATAGTTTATTTGAATGAGTTCATGCATATATTCCTTCAACAAAAGTAGTCTAGGTTCCCATACCTGATTGTTTATTTTTGGTGGCCTGAGTCACTATTTATCCTGTTAAGTATGTGTTTAAGCTGCTCTGTCCATACGAATTTTTCTCAGATGGTAATTAATTGAGGTCTGTATATGTGAAAGATACGTGTACTTACGCCTATCAGAAAAAAACCATGCACCTTCTAACCACTTATCCTGGTCTGGGTCTTGAGGAGGCCGAGAGCCTAACCCAGGCAGCATGGGGCACATGACGGGGGGGGGGCACATATATGTGCACACTATAGGCAATTTTGAGATGCCATTTAGCCTAACTGCATGTCTTTGGGGGGGACCTAGAGTTCCAGAAGAAGACCTGTATGATACGGGGAGACAACGCAAGAGACATGCGGTGCAGAGGCGGGATTCGAACCCCCAGTATAGAGGCGTGAAGGACCAGGGCTACCACCAGCAGACATATCCATCTATGTATCCAGATTGGTTTGAAATGTTTTAAAATGATCTCCGTGTGACTTTGTGTTTTATTTTTCCAAAGTTACTGCACAATTTCAAAGCAGAGCAGATCAGCAGATCTACGGACGACAGGAAAATAACGAGTATTATGGGCTGTTTCTTGGCCGCTTATTCAGAAGGTCCCCCTAGACGGTCTGACCTTGTGGATTGTCACTATGGTACTGCAGCGTAAAGCGCGGGTGTGGGGAGCATGTCGGGCATTAAATGCAGTGTGCCAGCACGGAGGTGTGGCGATATGCTTACTTGGCAGATGTGCTGGAACATCGCTCAGGTGACTCCCGCGCTCAGCACCCATGAATAACACCTGGCTCACCCCTTCCCACGGTCGTGACTGGTGGGGTCGAGTTGGGACCTATTGCCGCTTCTCTGTAGCATCGCCTGCAGCCAGTCAAAATTATACTGATCTTTTTATTTATTGAAAAGGGGCTTTTCTCACAACTGGAGAATGTTCTCATGCCACCAAGGCTGAGGGTAGATTATACATCTATCTTCAGCTTCAAAGCACGTTGTACTGGATGACTAAAGCAGAGTCCGCAGCATGCAGCAGACATAAAACGCTGCACGTCTGCAATCCAAATGCATCGTCTCCATCGACGCGCTGCCACAACATGCAGGGATTATTCATGCCTGTACCCGTCACGCTTACACGCCGAGGAAATTACATTATACAAAGAGAGGGAGCATTTTCAATACTCAGGGTCAAACCAGGCCAGACGCAAGTCCCCAGATAAGTAATATTTAAATACTACTGGTTATCCATTAATTATCATATGTGGTAATAAATGTCATCATATGTTCATTCATAATATGAAATTTAAAATGACAGTTAGGTTTCCCTAGACTATCACTGTAAGGATGATTATTATTATTATTGATGATTATTATTATTGAATATTATTCATGATTTAATTATTAATAGTTATTAGGCTGTTATAATAACAATAATAAAAGAATAATAATAGTAATAATAAGTTTTATATATTTATATAGCGCCCTTCTCAGCAGCAGCTCAGAAGCTATGGGAGCCGCCCCTCATTCGAACCCTGCACTATTTCTCTATTGCTGTGTATCTGCCACTAGCAAAACGCCGGCGCCGGTGCAGCTCTTTGTCAGCCATAACTCCACTTCAGCTCCACGGATTTAGGTTTTATTATTACACTGCTGTTGCTCATATTTTAGTTTACCTCTAATCGTACATATCAGGTAGCAGCAATTTAATATAAACTGCAAATTTAAATTTAAATTAATTGTTTTTGTATGAAATGCCTCTAGGAGGCGCTGGTGACCTCTACCAAAATTATCTGACTGAATATGGGTGTTTAGTTCGCCGGTCTCCTGCCATCACACCACCGTTTGTCACAGTAGGTCAGACTTGAGTCATTTGAAATGACTGTCTTTACACAACCGCTGAGACTGTTACAGCCTTTTGTGACATAGACACTCATACGCAGTGTGTGCAGTGACATGCCTTTCGTGTCCTAAGCATTTAATTCCCTTTTAGGAACTTGACCTTGTTTTTCAGGTCTGACCATGGACTGTACTGTCAATCAGCTGCTGACATTTTTATCTTGTATTGCATTTCTGCAGCAGGAAACAAATTAAAAAGAATTAAATCTGTGCTGGTCTAGTTAATGTATAAAGTGATTTATTTTCATTATGCCTCCTGTGAAGACGGTTTTATCAAACCATTTGCACCATGGTCTTTCTGTTATAGGGGTAAAGATCATACCCTTTACGGTTCGTGAATTACTGATTTACTTTTGCCAATATACCACCGCACTATATCAGGGGGATTGGTGACCATCAGCTTAAGAAATTTCAGGGCTGTTAATTATTTTTTTTTTTACAGAACCATAAATTGTCTGTTTAAAATTCTGCCCATTTTTATTAGAGGCGCTTTGCGGTGGAGAGTGATTGATTATCTGCTAATGGAAGAGTGTATCGTTCCCCATTGTTAGTGATTTCATAGTTACCTGTAATTGTTTCACGCCTGTATTCTACTGTCCTCTAACTGTGTCTGTCTGAATCTCTTACAGAATAACTTCCTTGTATTTATGGCCGAGCTGTTCTGGTGGTTTGAGGTTGTCAAGCCCCCGTTTGTGCGACCCCGAGTTTTAGATCCTGAAGGTACAAAAAGAAAATAATAATGAATAGTATACCATGCTGCCCCCCCGTCACGCAAATGGCAGCTGAACATACAGACACCTGCAAGTCTGAAAGAATCACCTGCACCTGTTCACGTGCTTGATTGCAGGTCCAGAACCGAGCCCTGTGTTGAAAAGCATGCCTTCTGTAACCATCTCTAATGTGACCCGGAGAAGCTT
The DNA here is from genome assembly GCA_026777985.1 of Mormyrops attenuatus. Classification (NCBI taxonomy): domain Eukaryota; kingdom Metazoa; phylum Chordata; class Actinopteri; order Osteoglossiformes; family Mormyridae; genus Mormyrops; species Mormyrops attenuatus. The sequence continues at coordinate 15,535,382 of JAODKC010000036.1, read as the reverse complement.
TATGGAGAAACCCCCCCCATCGCATAGACCCAGGTTCTCTTCTCTTCATTTCATTTCATTTAACAACTTTGCTGCTTCGCTGCTCAGCTGTAGCATATAACATGTTATTTCTTTAATCATGTTTCCCTCCTTGTTTTCCCAGATTGCTAACATGTTTGTATGTGCTCTGTTTGTCTTTCTTCAAGTCTGCCACTGAAACCACAACCTCAGTCATCAGCATCAGGTAAATTCATTTTTTTGTTTTAACTTGTCATTGAAATGATCCTCATAGTTAGCATCCCTGTGCCTACTGGCCCCGTTTGTGTGCTAAAGTTTTGTTTCGTTCTATAGGTGTAATCGCACGATCAGCCTCGATGTCTCTTCCGGATGGCTCTGTGGGAACATGGCCCAAAGAGAAAAGGTCATTTCTGAAACAGCATCTCACTCTGACTTAGATAATATAATCAGTTAGACTTTAATGAACAAGGATGGTGCTGTTGTTAAAAGGTATAAACATCTGGCTGTCCCTAATGATATAATGGGGTATCTCTTGTACAGATCGTCTGCACAAGCAGTATCCTTTGACATCCCTCTAGATAAAGAGAACACAATTCAAGCATCCACACCCCCTGACCCAGGGATGAACAGGTCCATTAGTACAGATGGGTTGAGCTTCAAGGTCAATTATACGTCCAGGAGTTTGAAGAGAAACCTGTCATTCCAGCCTGTGAATGGGCTGAGCAAGACAGAGGGCATCGATGAGGAAGAGGGGTATCCGGGGAGACCTCACTCCGAGATGCATCCCAGAAACCAGCAGGATCTCCCTAACGGACAGGCCCTGGATGAGCATGGAGAACTCGTAGCCACTCCCAGCATTGAAGAGGCTCTGAAAATCATCCACAATTCTGAAAAATCACAGAACAGCTTTCAGGATGACCAAGAAAACAATGGGTTCTTTCTGCACTCTCAGGACAGAGGAGCTCTGGCTGCCAGAATGAGGACAGACAATGGCGATTTGGACTCTGTGTCAGAATCGAAGGGGGCTGTAACTCCAGACACTACAGAGGTCGATACTGGGATCCATGTGAAGACGGAGGACATTCAAGAGACCCTGGATGAAGATTCATCCTTGAGGGACTACACCATGAGCATGGACTTGGATATGGACCATGATTATGATACGAGAGCCTGCCCCCAAGACACCCCCAGCCCTAGCGCCAGTCTGATAAGTGGCAAGTCCCCAGCTGGCAGCACAACTTCCACCAGTTCTGGGGTCAAAATGACAAGCTTTGCTGAGCAGAAGTTCAAGAAGCTAAACCAAATTGAGGGTAAGAATATTGGAGGCAGCTCCCAGAAGACCACTCCAGAGAGCGCCGAGATCAATGTCCCACACATGGTATCCTGGGCAATAACACCTCAGGCAAGTCCCACACCCCAGTCGCCAAAGGATCCTGCCCAGGAAATGGCAGCAGAGATGGTGCAGCTGAGGATGAAGCTGGAGGAGAAGCGGCGGGCCATTGAAGCCCAGAAGAAGAAGGTGGAGGCAGCTTTCTCGCGGCATCGGCAGAGGATGGGAAGGTCTGCGTTCCTCACTGTCGTGAAGAAGAAAGAGGAAGGTGACTCTACATTCAGAGAGGAATTTGCAGAGATTGATGACGGCAAGCTTTCTGCAGACCCTCAGTCCCATAAGCTGGGTGATGACCAAAACCTACAACCTAGGAAGGGCAAACTGGATGTTCCTGATGGTGCTGAACAAAGTCAAGCCAGATTGTTGAAGTCACCCAATGAGGACGGCTTCGGAGAGGCAGATCTTCTAGAGTACACCAAGTCAATCGAGAAGCTGAATGCCTCACTGAACTTCCTGCAGATGGAGATGCAGCGGCTGGCCCAGCAGCAGGAAGTGATCATGCAGATGAGGGAGCAGCAGTCCTGGGTCATCTCTCCTTCCCAGCCCTCCCCTCAGAAGCAGGTGCGGGAGCTTCGCCATGCTGCACGCTCCTCAGGGTCACCATCCCCAGTAGACTCTCCTCACACCACCCACCTATCCCCAACTAAAGTCAAGAAGAAGTCGGCTTCCTTCCACTCGAAATCCCAAAGGACTCCAAGGCCCAGCGAGCTGAAGATTACCCCTTTCAATCGGGTCCTTACTGTCCCACAGTCTGTGGACAGTCTCCCACGCTTGCGGAGATTCTCCCCCAGCCAGGCCCAGGTGAGCTCCTTTGCCTACCTGGGAGAAAAACCTTCAATGGCAACTGAGGCCACAGAGGAAGACCTACATCAAGCTAAGCCCCATGGTGTCACAAAGAGCCTGCCAGCGTCTCCAACCAAAGAGGTTCGGCCAAAGCAACCGGAACCAGCTGCCGCCGAAGTCGGTTCAGATAAGGTGGCAAAGCAGGAACACGTGGAATTCAAGCCCATAGAGTCGACAGTGTCTGAGGTCCTGTCGCAGCCCATTACAGAGACCTTCACAATCACCTCCTCTGGGAGTCCAGCTGATCTAACTGCTCAGAGCACAAGCAGTCTGATAGAGGTGCCGTTGTCTGTGCTGAAGCCGGTGGATGGACAGATACCAGATTACAGCAGAGAAAGAAGTGGGGACGTCTATGAGGACGACCAGAAGATGTGCTGTGGGTTTTTCTTTAAGGTACGCTTACATCACGGTCCATTCATCAGTGTATGGGTGGGTATCAGGATGACTTACCTTATTAACTGACAATAATATAATTTTAATTCCTACTGGTCTCTCATATGTTTGCTGTTGGGAAATGCGTTACACGTTTTGAGAACATAATGGATTTTGTGTGTTGTTTTAAGGAGTAGGTAATGGGTTTCTTCACTTTAGCTGGATAGTCTGAGTTTAGATTTAGGTCAAGAGACTTTGCTGTTGAATAATTAAATTGCATTCTTGTGGGATTGGCTATGTGGATCTCAGACAGCCTATGGTTGTTCCATGCTAAATGTTGCCCATTTTTAACATAATTTTAATGTGAAAATATGTAAACATGGAAAATGCCCTGGAATCAAGCAGGTGCACCAAAGTTCAGCTGCATTTTGCATGATGGGAGAAAGATGCATGGATGAATTAAACTATTGTCTTGGCGGCTCAGCGGCTTTTTTTCAGGCTTTTCATAGTGTGTCTTCAATGCTTTTCCTCTAGGATGACATGAAGGGTGAGGATGACATGGCAATGAAGCGGGCAGCGCTGTTTGAGAAGAGGCTGAGGAGGGAGAGAGAGACACAGCAGAGGAAGCAGCAACTGGAAGCGGAGATGGAGCAGAAGAAGGAAGAGGCACGGTGAGTTCATGGCTAATGGCTAGGCCGTTCCCGAAATGAAACCCATTAGGCAATCCCGCCGTAGCCCGAATGTCAGCCCTCTGCTGAACAGAAAACTAAGGAACCTGAAGGAACATCTAAATGTCTTATCTATTCAAGGGAACTTCAACAGGAAGAAAAAATGTCTGTTGAGCAGTTTCTTTGGGAGCCATGACGTACTTCAACCCTCACACTTGGTTGAGTCTTAAACATGCTGCCAAAGTAGTGAAGTGTCCTCTGGGTACCACAGCTTGTGTGTGTGTGCGCCTTTTGTTTTATTATTAGAAGCTAGGCTTTGCTGTGGTTACTTAGTCTATCAGTCTACTGTTCCCATGTATGGCAGGTGTTATTTTTATCGTACTTGGTTTGTTTGTTTGTTTATTTGTGTGTTTTTGTTTATTTTTTGGAGCTCTATTTTCATTCACCTTCTTCCTCAGGATGAAAGCTGAGGAGGAGCGTCAGAAGAAGGAGGAGGAGAAGGCACGCCGGGACTTCATCAAGCAGGAGTACCTTCGGAGGAAGCAGCTCAAACTGATGGAGGACATGGACACGGTCATAAAACCACGTCCAGCCGGCAGCAAGCAGAAGAAGCCCCGGCCCAAATCCATTCACAGGGACATCTTGGAGTCCCCTAAGGCGGGGGCAGGTAACCCTGGACACGGCTTAGCAAAGAGTCTGTTCCCTGCCTTGCCCTCTGGCGGCATCTTGCTGAGACCCACCTGCAACCTTCTCGCTGCGGCTGTTTCTATTCTTAACAGTGCATGTCCTCTGTTTCTTAGTCCCTCCCGGCATGACCTGATGGCACCCAAAGGACCTGCTGAATGCAAGCTTTATTCTTACATTATTCATCTGTCACATCTTTTACTAATCTGCATCTCCTGGCTTCAAATGATCGATTTCTCTTCGATTTTCCTTTTATTAAAGTTCTGCACTGGATAGAGCCTGATCTGCACACTGTCTTTTCTGTAATTTGCGAATTGCTTGTGATTGTGACGGATGCGTTGATTATACAGTTTATTATAAAATGGAAGTCTCTTTACCAGACTGTTAAAAATGGGTTTTTATTCAAGGTATAATCAGTGGTGGATTGTGCCTAGAGTACCACAAGTGGAAGTGGCTAAAAAGGATTAAACACAGCTTTTATAAATAGCTTTTTTTATATAAATGGATTTACAAATTAATAAGAGGCAGCCCAGAGCAGCTGCAGGTTGTGCAGGTGTGTCAAAGCTCAGCGAACAGACTCGTTGTGTGTCCGTTGTGACTGTTTGTTCTGTGCCGACGTTTTGTCTTGCATCCAGGTTCACGGCCCCGTGTCTTTTCAGTCTCCAGCCTATCTTTGGCTTCGCTTAACCTGGGAGACAACGCCAGTGTGCAGTCTGACAAGAGGAGCCCCAGGTGAGCCTCCTGCCCTGATGTCAGCCAAGCTCGCGCTGTAGTCGTGTAGCACAGAATCAGTCCTGCATGTCGTTCGGGGTTGACAAGCCCGGGCCTAGCTTGGAAGCAGGTGGCCAGTTAAAGATGTTGTTTGTTAGCCAATAATATCTGGGGTTGATTAATGCATAGACTGTCCTAGGCTATAGCCTTGGGCCCCAGCAAACAACAGGGCCCCGCCCCTGCCCGGGAATAATGGAACGGTTAGTTAAATTGGCAACAACTGAATGTCCATGCTGTCAAGCTATAGCCCCCAGATAAGTTTATCTACCCCTGAATAAAATACCCTATTATATTTAAAACAAATTCCAGTCTTTCCCAGTGGCACGCCACTCTCGAAAGACCCATGTTATCATGTCGAAGAGGTCCAGAGAATGAAAACCAGTCCTTATTCTGTAAAGTAGGTTAGGTCAGTGCTCAACAGTGACATCTAGTGTTAGTTGTGCACATGCACAGCTGCAGGTGGAACTGAGCAGACTGCTCTTCACTGAGCTTTTTGTTGATCGGAGCCTGTAGCACACAAAGTGAAAAGATACAGGTGTGTGAGAGAAGACAGCCCTCGTCATGATGGCAGGGTCATTGTGCATTGAGGGGACCTATGATGGGATTAAGTGGACATTCTACCAACTGCAAAAGGAGGGGAGTAAGACATCCCATACAGGATCATGGGGGGGTCTGCAGCACAGGGCACAAGGCGGGTGTAATCTATGCTGGAGTTCAATTACTGTATGTTATTGGCTATCAGTGTAACACCTCCGCCATGCAACTTAAGGAGAGGTTTGTACTTTCTGTGTTCTCACCACTTAGCATTTGTTAATCTAACCCAATAAATTTCTACATACCGTGTCTTTTCTTCCACATTTTCTCCCTCCTGCTCTCTGAATTTATTAGAAGAAGTAGCTTAGCCTCAGGGAACCTTTGCTTCTTTTTGAGCCCCACAGCAGTGAAAAATTCAAGGTCAGTCTTTCTAGTCTAATCCGTCACTCCATCGCCGCACCTCCTGCCATTAACCATGCTGATGGCATCGCCGTATGAGACCAGCTTAGGCCTCGGCTTTGGAACCACAGAGAACCAAATTTCGGCTCAGTTAGCCAAGTGCATAACTTTGTGTGTAATAAAAACTCTGGGATCTTTTTTTTTTGACGTTTCAAAGGCATCATCAGTTACCCCCCCCCCCCCCGCAAGCGCTGCCAGCATCAGCCCCACTCACACGTCATCGCAGTGTCGCCACCTGCTGCTTTCCCACCACTTCTGATGCTTGGCTTCACGCTACACATGGCCCAGTTCCTCAACTCTGTATCAAAAATCATGCAGTCATTGCTTCACTGCCCTTTCTCACTTTCCAGGACACTTGGCCTCTAGTCATTGATGTTGCTTTCTTCTGAAAATGTTACTTATAATATCGTTGTTATTATTATTATTATTATTATTATTATTATTATAGAATCTTTCACATCAATGTAGGCTAATGTGCTTGCTACTCTTCAAACAGTAGAGAGGCCTCTGTAATGGTCTGTGTCTGTCTGTCTCTCCCCCCGCCCCACATCCCCAGGTCTGATTCCGCGGATGGGTTTCTACCTCCCTGCCGAACCGGAAGTCGCAACGGAGAGAGGGAATGGGAAAACGCCTCCACAACATCGTCTGTGACCTCCAACACGGAGTACACCGGTACGGCTGCCCCACGAGCTGTTTTCATGCACACCAAGCCAGCTTAGGTCGGCCTGGACAGATGGTGCAAATAAAATCCGTTTCGCATCAAAGAAACTGAGCACCAGGAGGCCCCGTTACCAAGGTGCCTAGAAGGAACAGTCCTGTGCTCCATCACTATCCTGAAAATAGATCGAGGCCTCCCTATGTATGCTCACACCCGGTACAAACGGCAGAAAGACGCGTGCCGAAAGGGATCTGCTGCCTTTAAACGGGATTGTGCAAAGCTAATGCCATTTTTAACCTCCTGCACAGGCCCAAAGCTGTATAAGGAGCCAAGTGCCAAGTCTAACAAGCATATCATCCAGAATGCTCTTTCCCATTGCTGTTTGGCTGGTAAGGTTAACGAAGGCCAGAAGAACAAAATTCTGGAGGTAAGAGGTCACTTTTTTAAGCAGGTATTGAATTATTCTGTAAATGTCAGTGTGAGGAGGTCATGAAGGTGTGACTGTGGTCTTCTCAGGGGGGAACAAGTCAGTGCTTGAGAAAATAACTCATCCCATTTGCTTATAATGCTCATGAACACAGGCTTCTATTTAACCGAACCTTAGATCTATCTTAAAAGTTTTGTAGATACCTGTTTGTCACTGCCATTTCCTTGTATCAGTCGGTCCCAAGAAGAGTCATTCTCACACCCTTTTAATCAAATATGGATGCTCCTCTACTTACGAACGTTCAACTTACGAACTTTCAGACATACGAATGAAGAGGATCTTTAAGTCCAAATTGTGTTCACTGGGCTCCCGTTTCCTCTCCACTACCTCAATTTTTTTTTTCTGCGCTCCAGTTCCGCCTAGTACGACTTCTGGCCACTACTCCCACCGCGCAGCAGCGTAGTGCGCGTACTCCCAGCACCCTAGTTCTTAGTACTTGCGTATGCCCTTAAAATGATGGTGAATAATGACTTACGAACATTTCAAGTTGCAAACGTATCTTGTTCATTGGTGGTCTGTAATCTTGAATTTCTCTCGTTTTAAAAGCAAATCATTTCAGGTTTATGTAACACAGCACAAACATGTTGTCTTAGCATTTCATGCTAATTCCAGTAGACCGGTCATGATTGCTTGATGATAATTCACACATCTTTGTTGTTGCTTGTTAATCACACGGACTTTGACTTTCCCAAATGTTCCTCTGCAGGAAATGGAGAAATCGGAGGCCAACAACTTCCTGATTTTGTTTAGAGACTCGGGATGCCAGTTCAGGTCCCTTTACACGTACTGGCCTGAGATGGAGGAGATCACAAAGCTGGTGGGCATTGGGCCGAAGAGCATCAGCCGCAAGATGATTGAGGGATTATACAAGTACAACTCAGACCGGAAGCAGTTCAGCCATATCCCGGCTAAAACCATGTCGGCCAGTGTTGACGCCATTACAATCCACAGCCACCTCTGGCAAACCAAGAAGCCAGGCACACCCAAAAAAGTATCCATCCAATCCTAGTATAACAAGTCTTTTCATTGGTTTATTTATTTTTTAAATCCAGAACATTCACATTCATTTACACTTCACTGTATCCATGACGACGTACCGCACGCGATTCCAACAACGATAATTGAGAAACATTTATTTCGTTCCTCTCTTTTCAACGTGAACACAACTCTGCTGAACTTATGCACAACTGGAATGTAAAACTTAATTTTTTTTCCATCAAGTATGAGAAATGATTAACTCTAATTGTATTATAGTATATGTGTGTTGGTGGTGTTTTTGTAAGTGCCAAAACCCAGCATTTGGGTATAGCGGTGATTTTTGTTTGGTACACTGAACGCTTTTGTCTGTATGGAGTAAGCTTGCTGATCTCTGTTGGCATCTGTGGCCTTGTGCTTGTTCGCGTTTGAATGTTGCCTCGACAAGGCGTTAAGTTATTCCATAAGATGACTTCCAATACAGGTCAAGTTTCTCTTTTTTTGTAATTATTTATATATATTTTTTCAGATGGTCTGGAGATTGGGGGCCAAAATAAATCACAGACACCGTGTTTTCTAGCTTGCTGGAAAAGGGTAGAAATATGGACTTCGTATTTTATTTATCTGCGTTTAAGGCTTCTAAGTTATGTTTTACTGACAGGGATACACAGCAGCCGTCCGTTTGTGCAGAGGCTGTCTGGTACATAACACTTTTGATTCTCTCTGAATCGACTTGACAGGCTAAAATATTTAGTCATTCACATGAATAATGCTACAGTGTAATGTCTCTTACCTAGAGTGGCACAGGAATCTGTCATGTGCATAGTTTATCACCAATTCCCAACTATGCCTAGATGAACCCTTCACAGGTGTTTACCATCCCAAAATAACATGCCGTCACCAATTCCACACGGAAAGACTTCATACTTCCTAATTATTTTGGGGAAACTGGATTAGAATCCTTGCAGACAATTTCCATTCATATCAAGCACCATAATTTGTAAGAATATATCCAGTCATTATTTATTCAGGGTTGTACTAATGTAAAACTTTTATTTGATAAATAAGAAAATGTTTATATTTAAAGTCGTATTCATTTTCGGCTTAAAAATATTTTAATTTCGTAAAGGTTTTGGAATGTACATTTTTGGTATATCCAGACTTCTTTTCTTTTTTAATTACATGGTCTTCCAGGAAACATGTTCATGTGGAGTTGTTTACAGAATATACACTCCAGAAGGGAAATGACACACGTGGTATGGGGAGCAGAAGTACAGTTTGCAGATTCCTGTTTTGCCTATTAGTAGCATTCACCTCCTAAGATGTTCTGTTTACGCTGTTTTATGTGTTCGATTGCTTCTCATATGTATGTATAGTTGAAATGTGTTCTGTTCCTGCTATTGTAAATATGTCAAGGCAGTCAGTAATGTTCTTGTATATTTGTTGAGCATCTATCAGAGACCACTGTTTTCATCTTGTCTTATTTCAGGATAAATAGCTTTAATGTAATTTTAATTAAAGGGGCTTTTATCAGCTTTTGCTACTTTTCCCACTTTTCCCATGATCAACATTTGTTGCGTTACAGATGTATAGGACAGATTCTCTATAATACTGACCCCCTACCCTTTGCATGAAGACATAACCTTAAAAATTAAATTGAAAGTGTTCAACTAACACTGGCCAAATTTCCATCATTAACTTTACATGAATGAGATGCTTTGATAAAAAATTTTATATATACTGACCTTCATACCAGTTCAATTTACATTTATCAGCTAAAAGAATGTATTGTTTTTGATAGATTTACCTATTGCACAAAGAACTGAGTTAATTATATAAAGAATTTTACACTTTAAGATTGTTGCCAAAAATATTGGTTTTTTCCATCTTTTATCAGCTAAGGCGATTTGAATTTTACAAACGTTCACAAATAATATTTATCTAGTAAAAAGGACGTTTACATTCCATCGTCTAGTGAGAAAAGGTGCCGACGTTAAGTGCAGGACATTCTGGTATAGTGGTGTGGGACTGGAGCAGAACGGTTACTAAAGCTGACCTACAGATTGCTGTATTTCCTGTGACCCTAAATACCCCCACAAACGGTCTGGTTCTTCAATTGGGAGATACATTTATAGAAGTGCTGTACAAGCGAATCGCGAGTGCTTCTAATCCAGGCAGTATGTATAATTGCGGCCCCTGTAAAGCCTTTCTGGGTTTCACCATGTGGTGAAGTTCTCGTTCAATGCAAGGCTGCTGCATTTCGATTTATTCGGCTGTTTAAATTCGAGAATGACGACTATTGTAAATGAGAACGACCGAGGATTTTTAAGGTGATCTGTGAGCTCATGTCCGTCATTATGAAGCATCGATTCACCTTTTTTTTTTTTTAAGACGCTGTGCTGTCATAAAGTGTCAACATATTGCTGGCATTTTTTTTTTCTTTGCATTAAATAAAGTAAGCATGGCCTCAAGTGTTTTTTTTCCACTATAACATTTTCAGTGTAAACAAACTAAACTCTTTGGACACTTTGTTTATATTTGAAAATGATTTTCGAATAAAACAAATTTGTCTAGAGTCAATTAGAGTTTGTTTTAAAAGGATGCATCTGGATCTTTTACTTACATTTTTACGTCCTTTGTTAGATCACTTATAACTAGTGGTTATTCTATTATAAAGAGATGTTCTTATCAAAACATGACCTAATATTTAAGATAATTATATGTGATTTTATTACTGTGGATATGTAAGCCTGGCGTTTGAACATTCTATGTAAAGACAATTCGAGACGAAAGGTTTTGAAATTAACCCGTATTTTCTAACTTCTTGCCCCTCTTGGGGAGGGGGGTGATTACGATGTCATATCGGTGTCTGCTCCAATTTCCTGTGCAAAAAAAACACCTCACCACTTCTGGTTGGAGTAAACTTACCAATTTCTGGAATCTTAATGTCACCGGGACAAGTGTACAGATGGTTGCCGATTAATTTGTATTAATCAATCCCGATTAACAAAAAGACTTTTTAAATATTTTACCTCCATTCACCATTGTGTGCAGTTTAATGACACTCGTCGTATGAATATGTGAATAATTCTGTGAAATGGGACATAAATGGCACAGCAAAAGTTTCTCTTTTTTGTATTTTAGAAAGGTTAACGCCACCAAAGTTGAGATAGAGGACATGGAAAAAGGTGCTAATTCACTAGGCCCAGCCTGCGGTCCACAGAGCACCAGGCAGTGACAGATGGAGTTTGGCGGCCGAGATCCATCACACAGGCTAAGCCTGCATTGGGAAGCTTCTCGCCACAAGTAACAAAGGGGGAAAAGTCACTGGCAGGGGCTGGAACTAAAAACTGACTCGATATGGATTGACTCGAACATCTTGATTGTGTTTTTACATTACATATTGCATCAAAACATCACAAGATCATGGTAGCTGTGGGTACAATAGGGAGACACTTCAAATAATGTGCATTCAAAACAGTATTTCTGACACTCACTGGTTCCGGCTTGATCATATATTTCCTATTAAAGAACAACGTCTGTTTCTGTCTCCAGCCCCCACAGACGATGCATGTGTTGACGTCTCCGTTTTGTATGTCCTGCAGGGCTTCATCGTTTGCAGCTATTGAACATTACTTCTCTGCTCTATAGGTGTCTGTTTATACTGTCCCGAAATCTCTAAAAAAACACGCAATAACTAACATCAGCTTAGGCCTACCCTACCTGTTAATTCGTCGCACAATCTGTCCTGTTCCAGCGATTCGGTTCAGACCGCATGTAGCCTGCAGATCCTCACCTGCGCGCACAACCCAACCTTTCTTTTAATGAAAGGCGTTTCGGGGACCTTCAGTATAACCATCAGCAAAGCAGGTGAATGAGCGCAGTGTCTAATACTGCGCCGAGGTGGATCCCCGCTGCGCCGCTCCGGAGCTTTGGCCGGCGATCAGCTGCACGGGCGCGGACTCCCGGGGCTGCAGCTACACGGTACGTGCCGCGATCTTCTTGGCAACTGGGAGGTTCGTTACCAAAAAGCGATGGGCGGAGAAATGCTGGAGATGGAGAAACTGAGAACGGGGGGTTTGTAGCTGAACTGCAGCAGTCCCGGGTTAAAAAGGGGCGCTGACGATATTTCTGCCGGAGAACCGAGATCTCTGCGCCCGTTTCACGTGTCTGTAGCGGCGGCCAGGTGAGATTTTAACGGCGCGGTGAAAACGGAAGCGCCGAGTTACACCGCCTTTGATCTGTAGCGGGGCTGCCGGTGATGGCGCACATTTAACTGCGGTCGTTTCACGAATGTAATGCGCCACCTGCTTTATTTGTTTTGCGGGGGGACTGGATGAGTGAAACCGACGATTGCTTTTTATTTATCGTCATTTGTCCGGTTTAAATTGTGGACGTGTCGCGTTTGTGAAGCTGTTCGGGTGGCGGGTCGTATGACTGAGGATTAAGCGGCCCGTTGAGCAGAGCTGCGGTTTAGTCCGGTTTCATCGCACAGCATTTGTGCGCTATCTGATCTTAATCCTCTTCTCTGGTTTTATGTAATCCATGTAATCGTTTCTAACATTTCTGTTAGTAGTAACGCTGCGTAGGGAGTTAAAATAGTTAAACCTAATGTCTATATTAAAAAGACAGACTACATAATTACGCAATTGGCATAACTTTTTGTTTTAAAATATGTGGAACTAGGTATTCCGGGGTGTGGACCACCTGAAATTGTCACTACATCATAAAGCGTTAAATCATCGAAGCATAATAAGATATTATAACATACCTGCAATGGAGCGCCACCTTCCTCTCGTTATTATTATTAGGCGTATCACTCATCCTCGTTTGTTAAGGGGTCTGTGGTCACTGCTTTGGAAAGGGCTGTATGCAAAATATACTATTCAGAGATTGTCCAATTGGTAGCATTACAATAGGCATGAACATTAGTCTGAAATATAGTTAAATATGCATTTACCAATGTTTTCTCCATATTATATTATTGGCATTTAAAGATGGTTCCATCAGTCTCTTTAACATCTTCAGCCATACTGGCATTTCCAGAGCGGTGGAAGGACCTAGAGGTTCATTTAAACCTATTTCCTGATTTACTTATTTTTTCTCCATCTTAAAGTAGGACAACATGACTGTAGAGGAGGTCATTAACATCAGGGAGACAGAGATCGTAAAATTGATCCTGGACTTCCTCAACTCTCGCAAACTGCACATCAGCATGCTGGCCCTGGAGAGGGAGAGCGGCGTCATCAACGGTCTGTATTCGGACGACATGCTCTTCCTCAGGTGAGACTCGCTGCACTAATAAGTCAAGGATACTGAGAGTACATCTAGCATTTCAACTTTCTGTGCCAGCCATACCGTATTAGAATTATAAAGCATTCTATATTAGCCTCCTTACTTATTTACCTTCTGAAGATCTTGACATTGGTGGGTCTGTCATATCAAATCAATTATTAAGCTACTCAAAAATGGAGAAACAAGTAACAGTGGTTATGGGGAATGACGTGTACCGCAGAGGTTCAAGGAAAGACTTGTATTACTGTTTAAGCCTGTAGTCATATCATCTGTTGTGATAATGACATTTTATAATCAGAGGACAACTGGTCTTCTTAAAATTGTAACTCGCTCAAGTTAATTCTGAGACCTCCATTCAGACTGCCAGGCTAACCAGGCAGAGCTATTAGGGCTCCCAGTGGTTGATGGGGTCTCCATCCTTAGCTAGCCTTCACGTTCTTTGTGAATTTGTCAATCGCTTGGTTTAGGCAGCTGGTGCTGGATGGCCAATGGGACGAGGTCCTTCAGTTTATCCAGCCTTTGGAGTGCATGGAAAAGTTTGACCGAAAGAGGTAACAGAGATTTTGTGGCCTAGCATCTGGTATAATGCTATAATGTCTCACTTTTGGGGGCGTATTCTCATTTAAAATTTTTAAAGTAACATTGTACATAGAATAAATGTGGGTTCTCAACAGATATGGTAACAATAACCAGTATAATTATTGTAGCACCGCAAGTAAAGTTTGCTTGATCTGTCCTTCCAATACAATTTTCTTGCCCAGAAAAGTGCATCATTAAATTGTACAAGTATCCATCGACCTGCTTCATGTCAAGTAATATCCAATTTCATTTATGTCCGAGGCCCATAGTAAATAATATACACTGATTGATAGATGCCAGAATCCAGCAGAGTAGCATGTTAGCGGGTGTATCGCTAAGTGTAACAGGTGCAGGAGAGTGGGCAGCCCTGCCGGCTGTATATTGACCAGTAATGTGTATGTGATGGACAGCGACAATAATCAGATATGATACAGATACAGCAGCTGTACTGTACTATTATAAAAAGAAACTCACTGCACTGTCCAATAAAATATAGTTTCATTGCAGCGTCAGGCACTGTCATCTTTCCTCAGCTGCCAATGTTTGGTACCATATGCATTTTTTGATTTCATAGTGCAATTCTTGATTAATTTCTCATTAATTTTAAGTGCAATCTCTTTATTATAAAGTGATGTGATTTTTTAAAAATGTTTTTATTATTACTTGCCATACAGTACTGTATATATTACTTAATGTTTTCCCTCTTCCCTGTAACTATCAAAAAAACGCACAAATTCACTTTCGGCCGATGGTTTTGGTCAGAAATACAGACGCAAGTCGATGGATACCTATATATTAAAATATCTATAAATTACCATTTACCTTGTCAGAGCTTACAGTGTATTTGTTTGTATGTCTTTGGTACTTTGAATGTATGTGTAGTAGTATATTGATACTATTATCGGTTATTGAATTTATAATAATTATGAATATGTTAGCTCCAAAGGTACCGTTGAAAAGCCTAAAGGAAATTTTTCCGGACCTAAAACTCTGACTATATTCTAGACTTTTTTGTGAATCAGTAAATAAATTCAGTTAAATCATCTTTAAATCAACCAAATTTGTATTTTTTTTGTCCACACTGTGCCAACGCCATTTGTTTGAATGGGTCAGAATAAAGGTAAATGTGCTATACATTTTATCCCCAGGGCATTGGACTGGTGACCCATTCTGACCATACCCCCGCCCAGTGCACCGTGCTTAGCTGGATAAATTCAGCATCTCTGTGACCCTGATTAAACGAGACAGACTATAATTATTGCATCAGTTTAATCTCTAGATATTCGTCTCCATATGCTTCAGAACGCACTGTTTTTGGTTTCGTTTTGTTTGGGGTTTCTGTGTCGTTCACTGCTTTCTCTGAATGTCCAGGTCGTGGATTTGGGTGTGGATGGTCTGGACATGTCCCTACCGGTATTATGGGAGTACCATGTGTGTTTAGGCGGGCCGGGGATTTGGGGCTGATTTGGCCCCCACCAGTGCTGAAACCAAACCCATGTCCTTGCTCCACATCCCCAGATTCCGCTACATTATCCTGAGGCAGAAGTTTCTGGAAGCTCTCTGTGTGAACAACGCCATGTCCGCCGAGGAGGAGCCCCAGCATGTAAGCGGGAGAGCGGCTGAGAAGCCCGCCGCCTGTCGCCGATAGCACATTCACTTTGGTGGCTCTTCGCAATGAGGTGCCCTGACCACTGAATTTCTTTTTTCAGTGTCAGTGAAGGGCCTTTTAAAGGCAAGTTGATTCTTTGAGCAAAAAAAATAAGCCAAACCCAAAATTACAAAATATTAAGCTTTTAATAGTCTTACTAACAAATCATTGGTCAGATAATTAGCAACAACTGAAAAACTGCCCTCCTGAGGCCTTGTGCCACCGTTTGCTCATCACTGATCGCTGCTGTAGTGAATCGCTGCGGGAAAGTGCTAGAAACAGGGAAATTCACTAACATGGTCTTCTTGTATGCAAAGGTAAAATCGCGAGAAGATTTATGTGTTTGATATACAATTCGAACTAACACATGTCTGGGTGTTCACAGTATTCTAAAATATCTTCTGGCTATTTGCTGTTGAGTCCATTAACAGCTTCTTTTTTGCAGTTTTGGGTTTGGCCCATTTTTGCCCAGGAGCACAAACATTGAAAACCCAGAATCTTTTTGTATCAAAGACATTTGTTTTTTATTCTCAAAGTCTCCAGAAGGGGGTTTATGTGTCGCCGTGGTAATGAGAGGATAGTGGCCTTCGGGGTTTTGTCCCCACAATGTGATAAAATCCTGTTATCCCCACAAGTGCAAACTCAGTTTTAGAAAAATCCATGACCATCCATCCATCCATCCATCCATCCATCCATCCATCCATGATCTCCCACTTACCCGAGGTCGGGTCGCGGGGGCAGCAGTCTCAGCAGGGAAAATCAGTCGGTCAAAAAACGAAAAATGCCAAAAGCCTTTTATGTTGTTTGGTTACTTACTGTATGGTTAAGGTTAGGGTTGGGTAGGGATTAAGGTCATCATTGTTGGGATTAGGGTTATGCCCATAGAAATGAATGGTGAGTGCCCGCAAAGCCATGAATACAAATGTGTGTGTGTGTGGGTGAGAGAGAGAGAGGCTGACTGATACACGTCCTGTTCTCGGTGCCCTGCAGCTGGAGTTGACCATGAGGGAGGCAGTCCAGTGCCTCCACTCCCTAGAAGAATGCTGCCCATCCAAGGAGGACTACCGCAAGCTGTGTCTACTGCTGACGCTGCCGCGACTGACGCACCACGCCGAATACCGCGACTGGAGCCCCAGCACGGCCCGCGTGCGCTGCTTTGAGGAGGCCTGCGCCATGACGGCTGAGTTCATCCCGGCCAACCGCAAGCTGAGCGAGGCGGGCTTCCGGGCCAGCAGTGACCGCCTCTTCCAGCTGCTTATCAAGGGCGTGCTGTATGAGTGCTGTGTGGAGTTCTGCCAGAGCCGGGCCACGGGCGAGGAGATCACGGAGAGCGAGGTGCTGCTGGGCCTCGACGTACTCTGCGGCAACGGCTGCGAGGACCTGGACCTCAGCCTCCTCTCCTGGCTGCAGAGTCTGTCTCCGGACGTCTTCTCCTGCGCCTTCCAGCAGAAGATGCTCAGCATCCAGGTGGACAAGCTGATGAGGCCGACCAAGGCGGCCCAAGCAGACCTCCTCACCCCCCTCATCAGCAAGCTGTCCCCCTGCCCCGTGTCTCCTTTGCGCCGGCCCCAGTCCGCCGACACCTACATGTCCCGGTCCCTCAATTCCGCCCTAGATGGCCTCTCCAGCGGCCTGTCCGGCAAGGAGAAGCGGGTGGCCGATGTCAAAAACAAGATCTCGCCCTTGTCGCAGTCCTTTGCCAACTTCCAGTACTCTGGTGGAGCGAACCTGACCCGGAACCTGATGGAGAACTCGGGTTTCCAAGCCAGGGACTCTCCTGAGAGGTCGGACCCACACTCCAGAGCCTCCTGTTCATAACATTGTTTCAGAATTGGAATTACTTGTATCTTTCAGATCTGGCTCTGAATCTCAAACATTCGTCATGCATTTTTGTAATCAGCTGCCGTGTTTAGACATTTGGTTCATTATTTTTTTTGACAGATGGTGGGCTGTTATGAGAGCTGAATATTTTTTATATATGAGCAGCATCAAGATTGTGATGTGCCTACATCTATTGCATTACACAGCATATAGTATATGGGGGTATTCTATTGGGTGCACGGGTCTCAAACCCATTGTTATCAGACACTAAGTACAGTTTTGTGTTTCAGGTTGAATAGTTTCCCAGGTGTACGGGACAGAAGGGTTGTTTCATTACATGACCCACTATTACCGTGCATCGTATAGTCCTTGAATGAGACACTGGCCCATTTCATGATTCTGAATACTGTCTAGCAAAGTTGAAAAGTGTTGCGTATGAGGTGAATGCAAGATATTTAATTGGGTCTGTCTAGTTTGTGATTTGGATTTCCCTCCTTAATGGTGCAGGCTGGACGTTCCAGTGGATAGCAGGGCAGGTTCTGGGGCGCCCCATTTCCCACGATCCTCTTCAGCTCCCGGTGGCGAGGCTTTGTCCTCTGAGAACAATGAGGTAACCACTCTCCCCCCAGAAAATTGTCTAGACCAAGTAGATTTTTTTTGTATTCCTTTTGCTGCAGTCTGTAGGTGCTAGGTTCCACACAAGGCATTGTCCTCTTTTGTCACCATTCTAAATTTATCAGGTCATAAATCCCAGTAAGTATCTTGTCTGGTCAGCATTGCAGAGGGAAGGGAGAGATCATACCAGTAGGATTTTACTGCATTTGCTGCATACGATTGGTCGATTATACCCCCCTTGGAAGGGTCTCAGCATTCGTTGTATACTGGTTCCAAGGCGGAATTGGCAGGCTCGTTATCACAGATTCTAATGATTAATACGTGTTAGCCTAACCTCCTACATCCAGCCTATCATTTGTCTGGGTAAGAAATGTTTTTAATTCAGCAGTACATTTTAAATGTATCTGAGCAGCCAGCCTAGGGTTGATTTGTAAAGGCAACTGTGAAGAGTAATCCAGGAACCCAGTAGGATGGGAACTGCAGATTTGCAGAGGGGGAGCAGTGCCATGACTCACTGCCTTTTTGGCACTGTGCCACTCGCACTGCACCCCCGTCCCATGCCTCACTGCGTTATACCCCCTCGCCGACCAGTTCCAGGAGTACTGCAGGCAGCGCATGCGCGTGCAACAGCACTTGCAACAGAAGGAGCAGCAGAGACGGCTCTACCGGCAGATGCTACAGGAGGGGGGGGTGCACCAGGAGGAGGGGCCCAAGCCGCAGCAGAACCTCACAGAGAAGTTCCTCAACAGGTCAGCCTTCCAGAGCACGTCTGCTTTTTCTTGGACAGCCTTCAGTAGACCTGCTTCCTTGGCTTTGCAAATTATTCTAGAGGTATATTCCAAACCAGGGGATGTTCCACTGGGATTTTGATGTTAATGTTACCGTGGCAATGCCACAGAGTTTTCTGGTCACTAAGCAATAGGGTTGCAAAATCCTGGGAATTCTTCCGTTAATTCCCACATATTCCTGTTAATTCCCATGGAAAGTTTCCAACTTGGAATGTTTCCGAAATTCCCCAGCTTAACTTCCCATGGAATAGAAAGTTTCTGGAAATGTTCTGCCCTTTTGCAGCCCTACTTAGCAGTCTTTTGTCCGTTTTTTAAATGCACACATTCTCTGTACTTTCCTGTAGCTCGTTTAGGATGATATAAATATGGCGTCAGGGTGATGCAGTATGTTGTCATAAGATCCGTATTCTGCTGGCTAGTGAACGAATTATCCTGATGTTTTTTATTTGAACTTGTTACGTTTCTATTAACCACAAATGCGTTATGTTTGACAGAATTTTGTAAAATAAGTCAGCTTTCCTCTGCCTTAGGAAAGAACTTGATTTGTATGTTATAATAATATACAGAACAGACATTCAAACATTGTAGTCTATACAGGCCAATATTCCACTCATCTCTGGGGGAGAGGTCTGTTAAGAGCTCAGTTTAATCTAGAAGTATGTTATCAATTAATGAAGAGTTTTAAAGATTATGAACTGCATGGCTGTTTCTCCTCCTTTGAGTTACACTTGTATTGAGGTAGCAGGAGAAACGGCATGTTTGACAGAATTTGCTCTGTGGTCAGATTAACTGTATGCATGTGTTTGCCCATGCAGGTCCATTCAGAAGCTAGAAGAACTGAATGTAGGGATGGACCACCTAGGAGGCGACGTGCAGTCCCTGAGCCAGCAGTGCAATGGGAGGCCGAGGAGTACAGGCCCCGCCCACAGCAACCAACCCACCAATCAGACTCTTGAGGGACAACTGCTGCAGGGTGGCCCTAATGTTGTCAGCAGCACACCCCAGACGGACAGAGCCTGTGTCATGCCCCTGCTGACGGAATCCCCAATCCTCATCCGCCAGAGGTGAGTAGACCTTCTCGAGCAGACGGCTCTCTCGGCAATGCCACTAAGATCACACCTGACTGATGTCCAAGGGAGATGACTTGTGTGGATGACTGTGGTGTGGCTGTCTAACCCCAGTATGCAGAAGGGCAGGGCTGCCCAGCCTGGGGCTCCGGAGGAGTCTGACTACTCCCTGACCTGCAGCAGGCTCGTGGAGGTGGGTCTTTCTTCCCTGTCATGGTTCATGGAGGTGGGTCTTTCTTCTCCGTCATGGAAGCAGGTCGTATAAGACAGCAGATGTCATTCAGGCGTTGCTAAGGTGCTAATTGATCCGTTATGGTCACTTGAATCGGAAAAGGTAAGATAAAATGGAGATATCAAACCCTTAAGCAGCTTTGAAGTTTAGTAGCTGACAGTCAAGATGATACTTTCTGTTCAAAATGGTTTAACGCATCGATTTACTGCTGGGACACAATGAGAAACCAGAGAAGCTGCGGCTTCCTATGGACATGATTGGTGGATTCTGTTCAAACTCAACAAAAATGATTCCTTTAGGTTTCTCTAGTTGCAGTATAATAGGGTACCGAACAAATTAGTCATACATTAGAAGCATTTTACAGACTCCTTAAATATCCTATGTGACAGATGTTTCTTTAAGAAAGTCATTGTTTAGGTGGGTGACTGTGGGCAATCGCTGGCTCTGTTTGTTCCAGGAGGAGAACCCTAAGGCCCTGTTTGTGGCTGTCAGCGTCCTGGAAGACACGCAGGCTGTCCGTGCGGTGGCCTTCCACCCTTCGGGCGAGCTGTATGCCGTAGGCTCAAACTCCAAAACCCTTCGAGTCTGTGCCTACCCGAATGTTCCTGATACCCGGTAGGTGATCCCTGCATCTTGCCTGTTTACATCATCTGTTCAGCTCCATCTTTGGTCAGCAGTGGTTAGACATGCTCAGTCAGCTTGCGGACTGTGCTGGTTTTCAACATCCAGTTCTTTTATAAGGTCTTATGCCTTTTGGTTCCCTTGGGCCCCTCCTCTCCATATAAGTTAACCAGCAGAAATTCTGAGCTCCCATGGAAGATGGTTCCCCACCCCTGAATAAGCAGCAAAAGTAAAAATGTGGACCATCTGGGGTCCCAGAAGACCAGGTTGAGGAGCACTGGTTTACAGGATACTTTTGCTGGATTTTGAATATAATGCAAAAAAGGTACAACAGTGCCTTCTTAGAATTTTAATTTGTAGCATTTTAGTCATAAGTCACGGATGTCATAAGCACAATGTCATGGAGCCAGTGATAAGGTACTATGCTAAGGTTGAGATGATGACCTTTCTCTCTCCTCCTCTTCCTCCTTAGTGACTCAGACATCCCCAAGACGCCCGTCGTCCGCTTCAAGAGGAACAAGCATCACAAGGGCTCCATCTACTGTGTGGCCTGGAGCCACTGTGGCCAGCTGCTGGCCACTGGCTCCAACGACAAGTATGTCAAAGTGCTGCCCTTCAATGTGGAGACCCATAATGCCACAGGTGAGACATCCTGCCGGGCCAGGAGCTCCACAGCCGCGGAGCAGATCACTGGGTTCTCCAGGGTATTGCTTTAATTGGGATGTTTTCCACCTAAAAGACACAGAGATTTAACCCTGAGAACCTGACAAATGCAAAATGCGTTGATTTTCACACCCATTAATCTCGGTTTCATAACTTTGGATATGTATCCACATATATAAGAGTCACATATCATTGGAATCAAGAGAACTTACTTGATCCAGTGCAAAATTGTGCAGGAAAGTACCCAGAGTAATCCCGTGTGCAATGAGGTATATATTTTAAACATTTTTTACCAAAACGCACCCCTAATGGTCCATAAAACAACAATATTATTCACATTAGATGAAAAACAAAGTACATATTCACTCACCCAGTGATCCCCGTACTACCTTTCTGGGGAAAAATATCTATTTTATAATTGATTTATTATAAGCATATGCATAAAGGGATAGAAAAACACTCAAATTGTCTGGAGTTCTACAAAAAAAACGCAGCATTCTGTTTATCAGGACGACCGTTACTTGATATTTTCGTAATATTTATTCACAAAAGTTTGTATGTATGTTTGATGTCAAGCTCTGTGACACCAGCTGAATCAGAAGGCGTCCATTGTGTAATTAGAAGACCTTCCACATATAAACACAATGACGTGCTACAGCTTTAGTTGTTTGAGGCTAAAATGCCGACTTATAGTTTAATTCTTAAATTTCACTTTACCAATCACAGCATATATGGGCAGAAAAACAATAACGATAAACTTTCAGCATTAGACTATAAAACTGTTTATCGATGTTTACTGTATAAGAACATAAGAAATTTACAAACGAGAGGAGGCCATTCGGCCCATCAAGCTCGTTTGGGGAGAACCTAACTAA
>JAODKC010000036.1:15465620-15513240 GCA_026777985.1 Mormyrops attenuatus | reverse complement strand
GCATCACCTCCCTTGACTTAAACTCCACACACCTAGAGATGTAACCTAACATCCTATTCGCTTTTTTTATTGCTTCCCCAATATATATGAAACCCCTGCATTCCCACATCTTAGAGACTCTAATCTCAACATTTAGAATTACATTTGATTATATTTGTAGGGCCTGTAAATGTTCATATTACATGAGACTAAACAGTAGCTTTTCCTCATAAAAAGGATATGAAGACTGTGTCGGCATTCACACATCAAATTATGATATATCTGAGTAGCGCAGAATGTCCTGAAAACATAAACGTAAAGCACATGTGGCTTAACTCATGTAGATACCAAGTAATAGACCTACAATCAACGCGATAGAAAAACACTCAAAAATGGATCGGATTGAAAGGGTTAAAGGAAAACAAGCCTGCTGGACATTTAGTGTCGAAACAAGTTTACTGTGTGTGTTTGTTGTGAGTTTGCAGGTTTTTGTGGGAACCATTTTTAAGGAAAAATTAAAGCATTTTGTCAGTAAGTCTTACCGAAACTTGATTGATGTAGCCAGTGACTCTGATTTATAAAAACTGCAATTCGGTGAATGCAGTCGAAAACCTAAAATAGCCAAAAGGCTTGTACTTTGGTTACTTCTGGTTAAGGTTAGGACTGGGTAAGGCATAAAGTTAGTAGTTAGGATTAGGGTTATGCCCATAGAAATGAATGGAGAGTCCCCACAATGACACAATGATAGGAATATTTGAATTGTGTATGTGTATAGGTCCAGATTTGGAGTTCAGCATGCACAGTGGGACTGTCCGAGACCTGGCCTTCATGGAAGGGCCGGAGAGCGGCGGTGCTATCCTGATCAGCGCCGGTGCCGGAGACTGCAACATCTACACCACCGACTGCCATCGGGGCCAGGGTCTGCACGCACTCAGCGGGCACACGGGTACGATGGGGCAGCATCCCACCCGTCAGCTGGGACTGGGCTTGAGGAGTGCAGCAGATCGTTCCTGAAACTTCCATGCCGGGCTTCTTGTTTTTGCTTCCAGGCCACATCCTGTCCCTCTACACCTGGGGAGGGTGGATGATCGCGTCAGGATCCCAGGACAAAACCGTGCGATTCTGGGATTTGCGGATCCCTAGCTGTGTCAGGGTGGTGGGGACGACGCTGCACGGCACAGGTGTGTCTCCACGCTGTTTACAAATTGGTTGCTCTTACTAGCAAAAAATGGCACCCTGTTTTAGTTCAGACTGTCCACTAGATGTCACTGTTGTTTCTTCATTCAATTCAATTCAAATAACTTTATTTGTCCCCAAGGGGGAAATAAAGTGCAACAGTGTTTGAAAGATGCTCTGCAAAATTGCAGTCAGTCAGGTAGATAATAACTGGTAAATATGTAAAGGGGGGGATTGTTAGTGGGCGCGGGGGGGTCAAGTGCAGAATAACTGACGGGTTCCAGTGGTAGGGGGGAAGGGAAGTCTGTGAATTGAGGAGTTGAACGGCCCTGAGAACAAAGGTCGCTCTCCTCCTCTGTGTCCTGCAGCCGGGACAGCCGAGCCGGCGACCTGAGAGGAGCTACTCAAACTCCGGGAACAGAGCATGGGAGGGGTCCTGCAGAATCCTGCACGCTGTTCTCAGAGTTTGCTGCTCACTCAGGGACGAAAGTGCTCTGACCGGGAATCCAATGATCTCAGAGCAGACTTTCACTGTGTTGTGTAGGCGGGTCCTGTGCTGCAGGCTGGTAGAGTGATACCAGCAGGCTGCTGGAGTGAAGGTTCATGGAGTAGTAGAAGGAGTAGTAGAAGGTTCATGGAGCTGCCAGTAGTTCCATCATGCTTGTATATTGTACTGAAATTGCTTACAGGGTGTGACGTGAGGAATGTTCCCCCCAAGCCCCCATTCCAATGTAGCCCCTCCCACAGTTTGGTTTCTCTGCGTGTTTCCCTTGTCTTGTTTTCCGGTTTTTGCTTCTCCCTGCCTCGTTAGTCCTGTCTCCACTCCCATGCCAAAATAAACCGCTGTAACCCCCCCAGGTAGTGCGGTAGCTTCCGTGGCCATGGACCCCAGTGCCCGGCTGTTGGCCACCGGCCAGGAAGACTCCAGCTGCATGCTATACGACGTACGGGGAGGCAGGATTGTGCAGACCTACCGGCCCCACGCCAGCGACCTCCGCTCAGTGCGCTTCTCCCCAGGGGCGTGCTACCTGCTAACCGGGTCCTATGACGGCAAGGTCAAGGTCACCGACTTGCAAGGTGGGGGGGCATACAGCAGTGCATAAAAGTCAGGTTTTGATCGCAGCTATATGAACAGTTGTTGCTATTCCTTACCCATCCACCTCAGTCATTTTGAAGGATGCTGCCATGCAGTAATTTTGCAGTGTCTGCCGTTCAGGGGTGGGCTGTGACCCCAGCAGCTGCTCATTATAAATGGCCACCTGCTGTCTCCTCAGGGGACTTGACCAAGCAGCTGCCGGTTATGGTGGCAGGGGAGCACGCAGACAAGGTCATCCAGTGCCGGTGGCACGTGCAGGACCTGTGCTTCCTGTCGTCGTCCGCGGACAGGACCGTGACGCTCTGGGCCCACAGACCATAGTGCTGGTGGCAGAAGACTCCCCGTGAAGGTCAACGTACGAAATCGCCACCTTCGCCATCACCATCACCCCAAGCAAGCCTGAGAAAAAAAATGTGATGACATGGTCTCTCGGAAACCATCATTGTGCTGGTGTGCTCAGATTTCACCATTCTCCACTGCTCTGTTTTTTAAGGTACGTTTATTCATCTGATAGTGAGGAAATGAAGTACTATTCCGCGAATGGTAATCCTGGTCACATTTTCCATTCAAATCATAGAGTAAAAAAGATAGTATGTATATTGTGCCTTGAGAGAGAAGTATGTTTGGATTTGCCTATAAGAACGCAACTCATTGCAATAATATCAACAAGTAACAAGTTTGAATGTGGTAATTGTGGTGTAACTATTCTTTTGTGAGATAATGGAAAAAGTTAGTGCTTCTGTGTTTCCTACATGTCTTATTTAATTTTATGGTATTCCTGTTTCTGCAGAATTTGCCGTGCAGCCATTAAGATACTGTAAATTCTGGAGATTAAGGAGTTTTCAGCGTAACTTTAAGGATTTTTATTAATGAGAAACGCATTTCATATTCCTATAGGGATCCTTATGGGACCCCTTAAAATCTGATTTTTAAATCGTGGCCTTACTGTATTAGTGCAGAATGGCAAGGATCTAAATCCTATTCTAGAAATGATTGCAAGTATTGATGCTGTACTTGTAATTTACTTATGTTTGGTATTAATATGATCAGAAATCTTGGTCATTTTGAAATTTATACCCAGCTTTACAGCATGACGTTTCGATCTGACATGTTTAATATAATAGAAAGGGATGCTGAAGAGTAATTACCTATTGCGCAAAAAATGTTTTCTCCTATATATAATTTTTGCACTTTGTCAAGGTAAATTTGATGCAAAGCTAATTCAGCCTCAAACACTATTTATTTGTCACTTTAAATGTTGTGAGAGTATTTCAAATAAAATATTTTTAATTAAAGCTTTAATGTCTATTCCTTGGATGTCTAGAGAAGAGTATTGCCGCTGTCATCTTAATAAAGGCCTTTCAAACATTTTATGGTCTTTGTATACACCGTCTTTAAATGACCGAAGTTGCGTTTGATTCTTCTTTTAAAGTGTAATTCTTTTCCAAAATGGTGTAGAATGAATACATCTGACGGATAATGTATACAGTAGTTTATATTTATTATTGTTAAATAAGGACAACAGCGCGGTACCGGCATGCTTTGCGCGTTTCCTTGCGTCACGTCAGAAAGTGAAAGTAAATTTGAGATCAGAAATCGAAACGGGTATTATGTCGCTATTATGTAATTACACTCACACTGTTAATGTATCGATGCAGCCAATGTCGTGACATCCACTCTGGTGAAAGTAACAGCATTTCATTCTGCGGTTACTTACCCTCGTTTCGGCAGAAGTTATTTTCATTTTCATGATTAGATATATATAGCAAGCTCGTGAGTGCGTATTTACTTCCTAAATATGACATTTACGTTTGGGAAAGCGTGCATTCTTTTGCTGGGATGCAATATCTTGTTGGCCGTGTTGGGACAAGATGATGAATGGATCGACCCCACCGACATGTTTCAGTATGATGTGACCTCGAAAACAATGAAACGAAACCTTAAAGATCACAAGGCAAGTCCAGCTGCCTGCTAACCAGGGTTTTACTCTTTGTTCATGTCATTTTTAAGACATATTTTATTCTATCCATCCTTCGATTGTTTATCTAGAGTAGGTCGCGTAATCTGTAATCTTGCAAAGCCGGCACACAATAATAATTTAAAAATAAAATGTATAATTAGAAATAAACGAGCAAACAAAAAATAGCTACTGCTACACATAAATCTTGAAAAAAGCACGGAAGAATAGAGTTTTATTTGTCTGTTTGAAGAAAAGTCTTCCCGTTGGGAACAAGGAAGAGAGCCGCTGTGATACAGACCTCAGTCAATGTCTGAAGGCGCTGTACGTCTTACGGAAAGAGGTATGTCCATTACCAATAATAAAACGTCTGCGTGGTATATATCTCATGTTTACGTGCAGCGCCTTTCGTCCATGTCTCTTTATTTAATTTATGTATATATTAAGTGCAATGTGTACCGTACTGTGCTAATTCAACCGTTTTTTAGATTCAAAATGTAAAACTGAAAGCTCACGATTTTATGGAACAAGAGGGTTTGAACCTGGATCCAGGAAGCAAACTAGCCCAGCTGATCAACAGCATTCAACACTTAACTGACGTAAGAACACGTGTTATCCGTTTTTCCACAACAATTAAGATGACTGGAGTGTAACTGTTGATAGACCATTGTTGGAAGTAAAGCACTTGTTTGGACTATTATTAACGGCTAACAGAGGTAAAGCATTAGCAAAACTTATCTTTGCAATATTCCAATACAGTAGTTTGTTAGGGGTGCTTTTCTTTAGTTAGCAGCTGACTTCTCTAAATGAAATTAACTAAATTGGCCAATTTACTCTAAACCAAGCAGTACACCACTGCTACTAATATCAGCAGCATTCACTAAGTTGCAGTAACGTCAGAATTTTGGTGCATAGTAGACTTATGTAATTATCAAAGTTCTATTTGAAGCTGTCGCAAGACTGGAGGTAGGAAAGGATACCCAAGGATTAGTCTGCAGATATTTACATTTATTTATTTGACAGTTTTATCCAAGGTGGCACACAACTGAGAAAGCAGAGTTAAGGGCCTTTGATTGGCCTTTAGTGGGGTTAAGGCCCAGTGATGACATCACTCGACCCTAGGATCTGAAATAGCCACCTTCCGATAACGAGTCCTAACCCACTGAGCCACACCAATATGATTTTTTCCCCAGCGATTAAGATTACATGTATGCGTTAAGCTGAATGTAAGTCAAGCAATTGCCTATCAACTATCCAGTACAAACGCATGGAGAGCCTAACCAACCAGAGGGCAAAAGGGAGGGGTGTACCTAAGGGTGTAAATATACATACTCTGGGCATAATTCAAAGAAGGCGATGATCCTAAATGCATGTTTTTGGACCGTGAGAGCAATCCTTCAAAACAGGAGGAATGTGAACTGTATACACACACAGCAAGGACAGGGTTCGAAACCTAGAGATGTGACGTAACATTGCCATCTACTGTCGATATGGCACTCTGAACGATGCAATGGATGCAAAAGCTTAGTTTTGTAACATTGTTGAATTTATACATTGTTTGTGTTTTTCATCATAGCAGAATGACAAGGATTCTCATACTGTTCCAAATCAGTGTCTTACTTACTGTACAAAAATCAGAACATCTATTATGGTAAGTTCATAGTTTTTTTTTACTGTTAAAAACTATTAGCTTTGATTCAAGAAGTACTACATTTAATTTCTTTCGTA
The DNA here is from genome assembly GCA_026777985.1 of Mormyrops attenuatus. NCBI lineage: Eukaryota > Metazoa > Chordata > Actinopteri > Osteoglossiformes > Mormyridae > Mormyrops > Mormyrops attenuatus. The sequence continues at coordinate 15,507,304 of JAODKC010000036.1, read as the reverse complement.
CAGATGCTGTTGGACAGATTTGTGCCAGAACTACTAAAGATTATGAATTTCTTGTCAGAACGAAACGCACACTGGCTGCTCCTAGCTGTGACACTCCTGCCCTTGGTAAGACGGCAGCAGCTTCTACATTTTCCATCTTCTGAAGATGTCTGGCACTTAAGCAAGCTCTTGGATTGCGAGCAAAGGCACACAGACCGTCCCCAACACAACACCACTTTTTTCTTTAGACTTAGCAAACATTCTAAAATAATCACTTTGTCCTGGTAACAAGAGTAACATCTCGGGATCTCAGGGGACTGATTTGAGAAATATTGGTGTACCGTATCTTTTTCTGAACCACATCCTTAAAATGTTTCCATATCTTCCTGTATTACTTCTGTATTATTTTGAAGAATTTTGTAACTGCATGTTAACCTGTAAAAGGCCTTTTTAATGACAAGGTTTAGGTAACTGCAAAAATAATGGATCAGCACTAGAAATGCACTTTAAAAGCCCACTAGGTTTTAAGCATGTAACAAAAGTGTCCCGGGTACCTTGCCACAGAAAATACAGGTGTCTGGAACACTACTGAAGTTATGTTGTTTTAGGGTGAAGGACAACACACCTGACATACACATTATTTAATTCACTTTTGATAGTAAACTAAAGCAAAAACTCACAAGCAAAGAGTCTGTGATTTTGTTCAATATAGCATCTCATTGATTCCATCTTTCCATTAATAATCTTAGCAATTTTCCTTCAGGCTTTGTCATCTCCACCTTAGCTGTGGTTCCTTCATGGAACATCATCAGATCCTAACTGGCAAATGGACACACCCAACACTTAAAGTCAGCTGCTAAGCGTATACATTTGATATTCATCACATTTGCACAAATGTTACCTTTAGTTTGACAATAGCCTATACATACAGTGAATGGTCAAACGTTTTTTAAAGTTTTCATTGGCTTTAATAAATGTTAATTTCCTTTTATGTTTCATAACGTTTGTCTGCAAGCTGGCAAAATACTTCAGGCGAAAAGGGGAGCGGCAGCAGGGGGGGCAGCCTGGAGGAATTGAGCGTCCTGAGGCCAACCAGCCCCCCATTTGCCAGAATAATGGCCAGCCGGGGGAAGAAGAGAGAGACCACAGCATGGAACATCCGCCACACATGCCCGCCGAGGTCCTGAGGTCTGAAGAAGCAGATGATGCAAATAGTGATGATCCAGGACAACAGGTATGCGATTAACAGTGTTTAATGTTAGCGAACACATAATTCCTAAACAAACACACTAACGCTGGTAATATATTTTCCCGTGGTAATCCTAGGAAGTATCTGTACTCTAAATCGCTTTTGATAAAAGCATCAGTTAAGTGAATTAAGTGAAAAAATGTATTAATCTGTAGTAGATACCATAGCTTAAGTGGAGCATTGCAACAACAACGCACTGTGGACTGTGGGTTCGAATTTCAAGGAACACACAAAAAAAATAAATAAAATTTAAAATATTGTAACCTTTCCATATATTGTAAGTTGCTTTGGATAAAAGAGTGACATAAGAATCATGTTGACCTCATTTATGAAGAGTCTTAGGAAATAAAAGTGATAGTGCTTAGAATATCTTTATTCAGAGTGACCGCTCCCAGTCTTCCAAGTCTGGGAAGTTATATAGGCTTAGCATCTCCTTGCCTTTTGATAAACTCCTTCCTGAAGTCACTGTGCCACCTGCAGCCAGTCTTTAAAATTTCTTGACCCGTCGTTCCTTTACAGTCCATGACGGAGGATTGCTACGATGAGAATTATGAGCTTATCAAGCCACCTACAGCAGAAACTCAGCCAGCCATTACTGGCCACCCAAGCACAATGGAAGACGACTAACAAGAAAATACTTCAGGACTTTATTGTACTTTTAACCTGAGAGAAAGTGACATCTTTAGCATTTAAATTTTGTGTATTGTATATGTTACTGCTGAACATGTGCCAAGAACTTTGTTTTCTTATTTCTCAAATGTTCTAGTTTGAATTTAAACCAGAAGATCAGAACAATAGCAGCATGATCGGCGTGGAATTTTAGTCCGTAGTTGTGAATTTGCATCCTTCCTTTGATGACCTTCACTGAAATTTACTTAATACTGTACATTTCTGATGCAAAGCCATCAGTTCCAAACAGATGTAACTACAGTAAGCAAGAGCTGACTAGGTAGTATTTCATAAAGCAAACTGGCTATCAACAAATTACACAACAAATTGTGGCGAAGCAAAAAATCTCTAGTTCAATAGGAAGATTCTTCATGATGTCTCTGCACTTTTGTCAGATATGGGTTTTGTGCAGTCTTGGCATTTTGGCTCCTATGAAAGTCTACCCCACTTTCACTAGAGCAGCAGTTTCCATTGATGGCCCTTCTAGTCTGTGGAGCATCAACACTTCCACTCTCCCAGCAGGATTCTACATTGGGTTGCACCCGAGTTCTAAGAATTCTTCTTTCTAACCCATCCTCTGGTGGAGTTGGAGCTGGACTGCTCTGATAGCAGATGGAAAGTGAGCAGTTTTGTTTGTTGTTTCTTTTTTTATTATTATTATTAAATTTACCTTTTCTTGCCCGTCCTACTATCAAAAACTAAACAGATCATCAGGATCCAAGAAAACCTTAAAAAGGGAAAACACAGGAGCCTCAAAATGAAGACTAAACTTATCCCAATGTATCCCACACTTACATGTCCATCTTTGTCAATATAGACTCTGGCAAACATGCTCCAACCCTGATTCCCTTATCAAAGACAATTGTGATATTTGTAGTCAAAATGGGCGACTGGACACAGCAGTGTGCCGGCTCAGCTGGAGCTGGGCCTACGTGAGGATGGACAGAACGTGGCCCGCTGCTCATCCATTCGCTTGGCCTGAGCTTGCAAAATAAGGCTGAAGAAATCATCATCCGGAACGGTCAGGCTTTTAGTGGTCAACAGAGGCCCAGCGCATCTCTGGTCATCCAGTCTGGAGCTCTATAAGGGAAACGTGCATGTATGAGGTTGGGGCACAGCGAACTGCACTTCAGCCAAACCCAAAAAAGGGCTCTGGTATGCCCCTCATTCCACAGTTGCTGGTTTATTATGTGTGTGTACGTCTTCCTCAGTCTCCTGAGCTGCCTCTGACACAGTCAACGGGCAATTTTTTTGAGCACGAGCACCAGACACACTTTCTGTCCCAGACTGTCACTATGAGGCAAATAACAATAATTAAAAAAAACTCATGTCGTTTTCGTTCATCCACACTACCACAAATCTTATCTGGCTTTTCTTCCTCCGTGTGCTGCTAAGCTGATTAGAGTCCAGCAGCACCTGCAAGTCCTCCATAGCCATCTACATGTCCTTCCTGACCTTACCAGACTCCTCTGGCCCCCTGAGTTAGTAGCCAAATTAGCATGTTGGTTTCAGTTTAATGGCAAGGTCTCAGTCTACTCAAACCAACCTGACATTTGACCAACGTATCAAAGAAGTCCTCGCTGGGGTCCTTGGCATCTCCGCTCTCATTCAGGCGGCTGAGAACAGAATGGTGGTGCTGCTGGTTGACCCGTAGGCCTGGGAGGAGGTCCGCACTGGCCCGCTGCTCATCCAGACGTCGGTTCTGAAAGCTGGCAATTGTATCCAGGAAGGGTTCGTGTGGTGAGGACGCCAAAATCGTGTGAGCTGGTGGGTAGCAGATGGTTGGATTAGCGTCTGTCTGCTAGCATTGTTGGACAGAATAGCCAAGAAGAAGCCAACTCACATTTCTTCATAGGCCTGGGCAAAGGTGGGGTAGGGCTGCTGGGGGCAGATAGATGGCTCTCGCCTTCCTGTATGCTGCATCTTTGGTCATCCATTCTACTGCTCTGGAATCTGCTCAGCAGGTCAAAGAAAACCTCGTCTCCCAGCATGTCATGGGCCTGTGACGCACAATAACCAGTCCCCAGATCTTAGCACTCATAGCTCAAACACTACAGTGTGCTATCGCCATAAAAAAAAGTCCAGACAGACTTTCCACTGAAGACCTGCATGGATGAAGGCTATGACATACCCCTCAAAACTGATGCAAATGAGAACAAGACATTTTCATCAAGTTCATCAGAATCAATTATACTCATGAACTGCTAGCTCATCAGCACCAAATTGTCCCTCTAACATACACAAAATCAGAACAAATATACAAAACAGAAACTACGTCGTATCAGGGAAACTCAGAACTCAATTTTTGGAGGCTGCCCTGAGCTGGTGGGTACTTCTCACAATAAGATCTGAACAGCTCTGTTCAATTTATTGGAAGGTGTTGCCAGTTCTGGGGGGTCCACTATCAGCCACCCTGGCACCACGTGACATCTGCTTACCTTCCCTGCCCCCTCTAGGTCTCCCTCTACACCCAGGCTGTAATTCTGCGGGGCCTTAAGGGAGGGGTGGCTATTCTTCTGCATCTTTGCTCGGAGGCGACTGACAAAGGACAGTCTGGAGGAGGTCTTAGCCAGCGAGACCTTAGCCTGGCTGCTTATGATGTCAGGATTCTGGTTCTGTTCCTTTACAAACAATAGATGGAAAACATGACAAACATTATCATCTGGTTCTTTAATTTTCTCATGCAAAATTAAAAAAAAAAAAAAAAAAACCTAAATATAGAACATCATAATCTAAGAAAAATTCTAAGGAAAAGCTTGATAATGAGAACAAAATTAGGCCAAAACTACCCATGCCTACACCTCATAATATTATTATCAATAATAATAAATCATACCTTTACAAGTACTTAAAATGATAAAGGAAACCTACAGGACAGTAAGTGATTATTGTTTGCTTACACTGATCTTGTCTGGACACAGTTTCACCTGCTCCATTTTCTCCATGCTTTGTCGTCTTCCTGCTCTGGGCTTTTCCTCTGAGTAACCAAGAACAGAGGTTGGCACTAACAAGAATGCCTTTCTTATTCATCCAGGGGCTACGACACGTGGACATTCAGGTAGAAAATTATTAAGGATTACCTTGAATGTCCAGCCCCTCGTTTTCAATCAAGGCTGCACTGCTGTCAGAGTTGTTGCGGAGACCGAGAACCGCCTGAAGATCTGAGACGTTCATGCTAGCAGTGAGTTCACCACGTTGATCTCCCGTCTGTCAAAGACAGAAAATTTGATCACGTCAGCATACAAACTTGGACAAAATGGATTTTGTTTAGTTAAGCGTAATTTATTTAAATGTGATTCAAGTTCCCAAATCCACAATACAGATAAAAGCTGACAAATAAATAGATACATTTTAGGAGATTATCATTCCCTACTTGGACAGCTGAGTGTGTATCATTTACTGGAGACCACAGGCTGACTGGACAGCCAGGACATAAACATGCACATTAACAAACGGCCACCAGAGGGAGCCAGCAGACATGTAACCCATCATATAGCCTTGGGCCAATAATATGCATCTACTTATTTTCCATTTAAATTACCAGATGTTTGGAATAGTCTCCTTTCATCTAAAAAAAAAAAAAAAAGGAAATTTAAGTGTGCATGAAACTTTTGGACAATATACATTCTAATAACATAATTGCTGGACGAGCGGAAGTACCTCTTTGGAAATTTCCAGATGTTTCTTAGCAAAGTGCATAGCCTGGTCAAGATTTCCCAAAGCGGTGTAGGCGTTCCCCAAACTCCAGCAGGCGCATCTCTCTCCCACCCTGGCCACAGAAGCACACCCAACAGAGTCTAATTTAAGAAACCTCTGAAAAGTAAGTCTGTAGAACATTCACAAACCAACCAGTACACCAGGGCTATTCAAATCACGGTCCTCATGGGTCAAGCACTGCCGATTTCCCAGCCTTCCTTTACCTGTGAGTCAGGTGTGAAGCCTCTGTGGCCAATCAGTATCAATAATTATGAAACTACTGACCTGGGAGAACTGAAAACAATGCCTGGATTTGGAATGGATGGCCAGGATTGAAGAGCCCTGTACTACACTAACTTCCGCAACACAGAAAGCATTCAAAGCGATCCTTTGATTTTGAATTAGCATGGTGACATTAAGCTCCCTAACCCAGGCAAATTTTGCAGACCAACCTGTCGTTGAGGTCCTGTGCAATAACAAGGTGTCTGCGGTGGTAGTCGATGGCCCTCTTATAGTCCTGAAGCAGGGTATAGGTGTTCCCCAGGCTGTAGAAGGCTTGGGCCTCCACCGCACGGACCTGAAGCTGTCGAGCCAGCTGCAGTGTCCTCCTGCAAGCCAGCCCGACACTTACTTCAGCCACACTCCCAGAACTGGGTCATTTCAGAACAAGGAATCATCATCCCCTGTCCCCAAAAATAGCTCCGCAAGAAAAACCTGGACAGGCCTGGCGCTTCACCTGCCTCGCTCGAGCAGTCAGAAAAAAATAAAATCTACTGCTATTCACATGGAAGCAGCATCTTCAGAGGAAACATTACTTGTAATGCTCTGCTGCCACTTCAAATTCTCCAAGGAAAATGTAAGCGTTCCCCAAGTTGCAGCACGCCCTTCTCTCCGCAGCCTTGTCACCAAACTCCTTGGCAATGAGCAGCCTCTTTGAAAACAAACGAGACTTTTTAGGTCCTAGTTATTTTAAACGCATTACATCAGAACTCATCTCAGAATTGAAAATTCAGATGCAAGACGAGGCTATAACAGGCAGCTGTAATATTAAGAAAGAAAGAACTGATGTGGCTGAATTTAGAGTGCAGAGTGTTTGGCGTGTAGGTCGGTACTAAACCGCTTAATGGAATGTCACATTTTATGGCTACTGGACGGCAAAAAATCAGATTCAATCAATAGAAAAAAAAAAAATCATTTACCCAACTAAATATCAAGACATAGTAAAACTTAAAAGAAATATTAAAATAAAATGCTTAACAATAAATACAAATCTAGCTTAATACTATAAGACAAGTATGAAATGAAAGTGTGATAAAAATTCTCTTTAACCAGGAAGGGTTTTGAAGTGTTTCAATCCAGGGGTCTGCAATAATAAAATGGCAAAGTGTGAGAGAGAAAGAGACACCAAGGTGCACCCATAGGGTCCTTGATGAGACCGCCAGGCCTACCTGCTCGTGGGCCATAATCGCGTTGCCGTAGTCACCCAGCATGTAGTGCGTGTTACCCAGGTTGCCATAGGTTCGCCCCTGAGCCGCTCGGTCCCCCAGCTCCTTCACTATCAACAAATTCGCCCTTCAGACAGGAATGAAAGGACACGAGAAGGTCTTCCACAGCTAGGACAGCTGACTGGATGAGCGGCTGTGAGACAGATGGAGGGGAGTGTTTGGTGGTCCCCTGACACCCCTATGCAGTGCCATTTAATAGGCAATGACTGGGGTAGAAGCAAGTCGCACGCAAAAGGGTCCATGTCACACAGAGCAATAAAGGTATCACTCGGGTTCTAAAGACACTCAAACAGAAAGTCCCTGGGCTGCCCGGACCTGTAACTTTTGTGGCTCCTGGGCACTTTTGTGTGTCGCTTTCACACCACATAACAGGAACTGGGACTTTATGCCAAATAAGCATGAGTGACTCAAAAAGCTCACGGGTTAAACGTCACACAATTTCATATGAAACTACACTGCCATGTCAAAACAATGGGAGGATACACAAGTCATTTTGTTAGTTATTGGGGGAATCGACTGCACTCAAAACGGGACACCGCCTTTTATTTATATGACCCGCAACATATTTATGATCCTCGTTAAATCTGGCCAGCTGATCAATCCTTTGTTTTCCGCAGAATAAAAAACAATACAACATTACCCCACTAATTAGCGCTGGCAAGTTTCACCACCAGCACCAGCGATATTAGACAAAAAGTATATTGGTTAGCAATGGAATTTTCCAAAACATAAATATGGAGATGCAAACAAAAAATGTATTAACTGATGCATTAAATGTAAATGTGGGGTGCAAAAATAATTAGATCTGCTCAATTTTTGCTCCGCTACATCTCTTTCTGCACTTCTGCATAACTTCCATGTTAGTGTCAGTGCCTGCCCAGTAGTTCGTGTTCCAACGAAAAGTACCTAGTCTGGAGTAAGGACTAAAAAAGGGCTCCGGAACTGCATCTGAGGAACTACAATTAATAATAAATAAGTAATTGATACTTTATTAATCCCCGTAGGGAAATTGTCTTTTACGCCTCCCTCAACTTGCTCTTCGCAGATTAAGCTGTCCGCGAAGGGCAGCCACCTGTAGCAGCGCCCAGGGAGCTGGAAGTTAAGGGCCTTGCTCAGGGACCCGCAGACGTGCTGAGGCTGGGTTTGAACCGGCGACCTTGTGATTACAGGCACACAGGCTCAGCCCACTGAGCCACACGCTGCCCCCTAATTGGGTTTCTGCAGTGTTCTGTTTCGAGTTCCTGCAGTGTGAAACGCAACACAACACACACACGCACGCACAGCACATGGCTGCTAACAGCCAGAAGGCTCACTCATAGAAGCTAACAGCCATCCTTAGCGCCATCACAGCGTCCTTTGGAAAGTCAGAGGGGTCAGGCCCACTCCAACAGAAGCTCCTCCCCTTGGCGTGGTACACGTTCCCCAAACTGTACAGTGCTCGGGCCTCGCCAACCTGCCATTTCAGAGGAATGGAACACACACACAAGCAGACTTTTTAACACTTAAAACTTCTTTCAAACTAAACTCCAATTCAAGTTGTACGTCTTGCTTAGTAGACGGTTTTGCAACAGCATGGTGGTAGGGTCAGTGCTTTGGTGATTTCTACAGCGTTTACTTGAAGCAAAATAGGATTCTAGGATTCTCCCTCAAGCTGTGGGCAGCCCTGCAACGTGAACCGGTAATTGTGGTCACATCCAGTTCTTCAAGCTCTGCAGTTAGTTATTTACAGTAACTGCTCATCTCCAATTCCACAGTCAGGCAAAGCCAAACACCACAATAAACACGCACAACTATCAAAAATGTTTCACCTTATCATGAAGGATCCTGGATATGTCCAGGTGATTCTGGCAGAAAAATATTGCTTCCTCGAATCTCCCCAAAACTTTCAAAGTGTTACCGATGTTTACGCTTGCTTTGGCTTCTCCAAGCTGATCTCCTATAGTCCTGTGAATGTAAACAGATGAATAAGAATCTATGAAACTAGTTGTAAAAAAAAAAAATTAGATCTATACAAGGGTAAGTGGGAAAAAAACAGAATACTTAGTGAGGGTGAGGTCATAGCGGTGGAACTCCAAAGCTTTGGCGTAGTCGTCGAGGTGGAAATAGGCGTTCCCCAGCTGGCTGTAAATGGCACTGAGCATCTGGAGGTCACCAGTCCCAATCTGCATGGCGGCCTCGAAGCAGGTGACTCCAGCAGCGTAGCTGCCCTCCTTGCACAGCCACTCTCCCTTCAGGGCCAACTCCAGACAGGACTCCATCCTGCAGGACGGTTACAGGTATACTGGGGGCCACCACTGCCTGTACTACAATATTTAATGTTACACCAGCAGCTGTCAACATCAAATGACACAATGAACACAGCCCAACAAATATCCTTCCTCTGAAGCACTGGGTTTTGCCCACTATACATAATAAATGTAGCGATGTGAATAGCTGTTTTCAGTTTATAAACTGATACTGTACAAGTGAATGCAGTAACTGGATTTTGATCAGACAAATGCAGGAACATTCTGAACAGAATCATCATACTAAGGGGGGTCCAGTTCCGGAAAATATGTGCTCAACATCCTGACAGCTTTTGAAGACCTTCTCCTGAAGTCTACACAAAAGCTTTTCCTTTCTTCCCGTCCTTAAAATACTGATGAAGGAGTTATTTTACTGAAAGATCCATGAAGGCAGCTCTGTCTGGACAGCAAGACGGTACCAGAACTGCACAAAGATTCATTCAGACACATTCAGAAAACAGATTTTCTCAACTTTGCAGCTTTGCACATGGAAACAAAGGAATACACAGTTCATTTGAATACCTCCTTAAATAACTGCACAATTTCCACGTTAGCTTAGAGTTTGTGTTATGTTTGCAGTTTATTAATATATGTTTATTCTCTGTGCCTATTTGTACTGTAAGACCTGGAGCCAGGTCGTCTCGTCTCACTGTATACATGTATATAGCTGAGATGACAATAAAGTTCACTTTGACTTTGATTGTGGTTGATCACCAGGGGATTAAGGCACCTAAATATCTCCTGCCTCAAGTTTCAGCCGTAGGAAATAACTTCAAGGGAACATTAAATTATTACCCAGCATCCTGAATTATACTTCTAATTATACTTATAATGCTTCAAACTTAGAATCAAACCAGACATAACACTGCATTTTTATTTGAAATACCTAATTGTTAAAAGTATTAAGAATAGATTCCATCCCCCCTCATCAATCATTCAGTATTATCAGAGTAGTCACAGCCATACTTAACACTAATTATCCCTATAAATTCTCTGTTTATTTACAGTAAAGCAAGAAGAAAAACAGAATGGCTGATGACTTTCCACCACTAAAATATCACCATACCTGCTTCCGTTTCCTCTGAAACAATCCAGGCATTTGGAAACAAGCGACATGTCAAGCATTCAGGACGTTTTCCAGTTCTGACTTGGAATCTCCGCTTAACATGGGTCCGTACACAGTCCTCAGTAGGAAGGATGCATAGGACATAGCATAACAAGGTATGCAGGCGTGACACACACGGATTGTACCATCAGCCATCCAACAATTTATTTTTGGGTCCCAAAAAAAAATTGAACATTAAAGAAATATAATAATATACACCCTTATATCCTGCTGTGCCTCTCACTGGCAGGCTGCCCTCTGTAAGTCCTTCAACAGGTGCATGCCTTAGACTTAGAGCACCAAACCATTGTTGATGCTGAAGCCAGGGTAACGTTAGGATTCGCAGATAAATGTTCAGTTTAATCTGGGCTAATCTGATTGCGGTGATTGTTACCTCTCACTTGTCCCTCGAAAACCTCAGAGCGTCTGTCACTTCCCATTAAGAGGAATCCGCTGCAGTGATTATAAAGGTATCTAATGAGCTCGGGGGGGGGGGGGAGGAACCATGGCTCTTTTACTGCTAAAACCAACATTAGATGGCTGGCTACATGGTCAGCCCCAGTTTATCAATGCCTTGTGAGGGTCTGACAGACCATCTGGCCTATTTTACAGGCAAAGACACGAACATTAAGTACTTGACGACAATGTAAAACTGGTGATGAAATGGTAATAGAAAATTGAAAAAAAGAAAATGGCAATGTGATTTTTGTATTAAAACTTTTGTATTTATGAATCGGCATTAAATTTTTGTTCCAAATTTAAAACATTTAAAAGATGTTTTTCAAAGAAAAAAGGAGAAAACTAAGCATCCTGAGAAATAAAGCAGCACATGGATATCGGGTGACCATGGTGACCTACGGACTATTTCACCGGATATAACGTTAGCGAGTGCGTCACCATGTTAATTTAGATATTCACACACATATGCATATTTTAGGAGATGCCCTACATACTGACCAATAAAGTACTACATATTGTTCTTCACTATATAAAAATGTAGCTACCTTGCTCAAAAACACACCCAAAACAACTAAATGTATTTCCCTTTTATATACACAAACCAGCCCAGGAGAGATTGTACTGTAATAGCTCTATATAATTCACCAGCATCCATCCATCCATCTTCTACTTGCTTACCTAGCAGAGGGTCACAAGCAGCCTCTATCCCAGGAATCACAAGGTGAAAGGTGGAGGAGCAGCCTGGATTGGATGCCTATCCCTCACAGAGCACACATCATGTTTCAGAAGGTACTTGCGTATCTATAGACAACTGCTGATCTTGAGCTAAGAAAAATGCATAAACCTAGTATAAATCCCACAAATCATTCCATACATGCATACACTACGTGTTTCCTTTAAAGTGTGTAGCAAGCAGAGGTTCAGTCAGCTGTGAGGAACCCCTTTCTTCAAGTAACTGTGGATGCTAAACATGAAGTCTCAGGCTACGGTGGCATGGAAACGCCCATCACTGAACAAAAACAGGACAAGGTGACCATGGAACTGTATGGCACTGTATCACTGTAATGACTGAGAAGCATATTAACTTTGAGAGAACAATCAAAACACTGAGAACATGTACAACCAACATGCGACACAAATAGCTCTCTGTTACTAAATCAGCAAAAGGAAAAGTTCCAGCAAGGTTCATGGGTAATTTAATCTCAGCTAGCCTCCATCTCTGTGCTATACATACAGCCAGATGTGAAGGGCAAAGTGTGTGGTGGCTTTTCCAGTATCGTGTGCCAGCAGAGCGTACAAGTGACAAAGCGGCACTGTGTTACGGGGTAGAATAAGACCAGGCCACAGACACACAGCTGAAGCCTTTCTGGCTTAATGACCGGTCTCTGCACAATATGGAAAGAGACAGAATAGTGAGTTCACTGCCGGAGACCCGGACTGGTTTGGAACGATTCGCCGGATTTGCACTTAGGGCCACAGGTACTTTACTGCAAACCAGTCAGGAGCTACTGCCACATAAAAAAGGCAAAAGTGCAAACAATTTCTAAACTGCCTAAAGGAACCAGTAGCAAAATGCTTTTTTCTGAATTTTCATGAAAGAAAAGACTAGCAATACCCAGTACTATATTGGATATAAGCAGATATTAGTACATTCCTTTAAACACACAATTTCCAATAGGCGAGTTCTACAAATAGATTTCACACTAGCTATAGAAAGAAAAACTTACTCTGATTTTATATATAGAATTTTTATTTTTTTTTTACTTTTTGTAAAACATAGGCCTAATAACAATGAAAACTCTGGGATAGTTCACATTTTGGAGCAATATAAAACCCGTCCCCATTACGCAGAGTTTTATTTAAATCCCTCAAAATGGCTGTATTATACCCTAACAAATAGTATTACATCTTCACGGGAAATTAACTTCCTGTCTATCTCCGGAGCTGTTTTCGGTTTACGTGTGCAAACCACAGGCAGAACAAGGAATAAAAAAGAAAAATCTAATCTATCTCTATCTCTATCTCTCTCTCTCTCTCTCTCTCACACACACACACACACACACACACACACAGAGCCAGGGGTCCGCTTCAGCTCCCGCTCGGGCATCTTACCACCTACATTTCAAAATGCGTTCATTTATTTCACTTTATGTTTACGCCGATAAAACGAGAGGTTTTACAATTAGAGTCGAAACTGAAAAGGCGAACAGCGAAAAACTGACGTTTTTTTCCTCTGTAATATAACCGATATAACAGACTCACCCTTCGGGCTCATGGCTAAAAATCACCCGAAAGGTTTATAAGGATTTAAGTTTGTAGGTCGCCACGTTCCGTCTGAAGTTACTTGTATCGCCCGAACCGGCGGCATATCTAACAGACCGTGGGGCAACATCGCCGCACAAACACTGCTCCGTTTATTTACAAATATACATCGATCTTTCGTAATTCTTGCTGTATTTGCAACCCGTGTTGTTTCCAGCGGCGAGTATAACGCTGCAGTCGTGAAAAATACGCAGCAAAACGCACAAAAGAGCGTAGAGCAAGTAAATAAATATACACGACAACATCCGGCAATGAGGCAAAGCAACAGATAATGCAGGACAGCAAACTACGGTGTTTGACGCTACTTAAGTAGCAAGTAAATTAATTGAGAAAATACTAAGTTATATACTTACTTAATAGGCTGACGGAGGCGCCTGTCTGAGGTCGCGTTCGGACCGGCCACGAGTACCTTTCTTCTGCGCCGTCTTTCACCGCGTGTCCCTTCCATCGCAAAACAAAAATACGTTTATATCATACGGAAAAACTGCGTTGGGTGAAAGTTAAAAATTCAACATTGTTTGTAGCTGGTTAAATTTAGCAATCTCGTTACCGGAGCGATATAAAGCACTCCCAGAATAAACTTTGTTTAATCAATAATGTCCGTCTTTAGCAACAAAACTGTGACGATTTATTCCCCGATGCAGGCCTATACAGCTGTTTCCACACCTATAATTATCGTAGTTTTCGTCGGAAAGCTATAAATCAAATTCATTTATCTAAATTCATTTAGATATATGTTTTCCAATTATTCTCTCGTGTAGAACACCGGCAGTCTTCTTATGGTATGTTCGTTGGTTCTGTTATTGTTTCTTTGAAAAGTCCTGTTTCATATTTTTCGGTTTGTTTTTAATAAATACTTAATGTTCTAATAATTCGGGTTTTTTTTTTTACATATAGGCCTATTCCTAGTTGAGATCTATAACCACAACTGTTTGTAAACAAGCTAAATGATCCAGTTAAAGTTTCTGTGCCGATTTCTGTCACAGTCGATAAAATTCCATCCATCCATCCATCCACTGCTACGATACGATGGGGGGCAGGCAGCTATCAGGCAGCTAGAGACAGTGGTGCACCCTAGATAGGAAGCCTGTTTTGTGTGACGTATATATTATATGGATGGGAAGATATTTAAAATTCCGACATAATTTATATAAAATTAAGCGGAGATCTTTATATAATGGAGCCACTTTAGAAATGTGCGTTATAAAGCATGGTTGTACATTTTTTAGCAAAGAGTAGTTTCTTTTTAGTCTGTGTCTCCATGGTACCTCGTCAAACAGCTACATTTATACTTTGGAAAGACATTTAGACGTAGTTTGTTTTGCCTTCTTATGTAATGCAGTTTAAATTATAACAATAGGTTGTACCGCACTTCCTAAATCAGCCTTTAAAAGTTTCAATACATCATTCTCGAATACAAAACCAACTTCCGTGTGTTTGTGAATCCATGAGTATGAATGTTTTTGTGTTTGTTGTGATTTTTCATTAGTGTGACAGGGGTTATTGTCCAAGGTAATTTTCTGTCACATGAATCTTAAATTCTTTTATATTTCTATGAATGATTGTCTCCTCAGGGGGCTCAGGATTAAATTCCTCCATGTTCCCGGCAGTTTCTCACACTACTTACACTACTTGTGCATCGAGGAGATGGGGCAAAATTAAAGTAATGAAAATGCTTCGGGAGACATGGATACCAGGCCTGGGGAGACAAAAGAAGAGCCTTCATGCAGAATAAGATGTAACACTTTACAATAAGGCTCCCTTTGCCTCTTGTAAATGGTCTTAACTCGTTAATAAAAAAGAACACTGTGTTATAACTTGTTTAAAATTGCCTATTAATAATTTACAAAGTGTTACAACCTAGTTAATAACCAGATTATTAACCATTCATAAACTCATTATGTGGGTAGCCTTATTGTAAAGTGGCACCGAATAAGATAACACACAGGACAGAGCTCCATGGCGTGGACATTAACCTGATAGAAAGGTTCATTATTGATATGGACGATAATAAGTACATGGGATTCAGTATACTTGCATCACAGGTCCAGAATCAGTTCTGATGGGTTGGGTGCACTATGAGGCAGTACCACATGAAACTATGTATTGTTGTCCTTTTCATTAGAGTATCATCGTCAGGGAGCAATCCATTCATTATCAAGATGGGCATCAACGTCATGATGTTTTTCTTTTATTTTACACACACGCATATGCAATATATTCCAGATGAACTTGTCCCAAGCGACATATAAGCGAGCTGGGGATCAGAGCAGAGAGTCAGCTAACATCCAGTGCCAGCCAGCGTCCAGTGCCAGCCAGCGTCCAGTGCCTGGAACCTTTAGGATTAAGGGCCTTGCTTCAGGAACCAGGGTGTCGGTCATGAGGTTCAAACACGACATTCCAGATACGGTCTAACCTGCAGAGCTACACATCACCTTCTAATGTTGCACCTTTTTAAAATAAACTATTAATATAACCTTCTAGATTTAAGAAAAATAAGTGTGACCCATGGTAGCAGTGAAGTTACTCTACAGCCCAGAATGCATTTCCTTCACGGTGCAGCTTTCCACTGCGGCCTTCTTCAGTTAGACAGCTGAGCCTCACCTTGCAGAAAGCGTGCAGCTAGCAGGCTTCCCATTGAGAACGGAGCAAAACCACATCCTGGCACCATTTATTGTTTCTTCAGAAACACACTTTCACTGACAGTTGTCCATTTGAAAACTTGAAACTTTGAAAAAATGGCTATGCGTATGCATGATCACAAATATAATGGTTCTCCAAATTTATTAATTTGTTCTTTCATTTTCAATATCTGCTTGTCCTATTCCGGGTCGCAGAGGTCCAGAGCTTATCCTGGAAACAAAGGGGACAAGGCAGGGAATGACCCAGTTTCTCCACAATACATGCCATAACTTTCCCATTTTATTCCCATTTTAGTGCTGTCTTTTGAGTATAATTATACAGAGAACTAGCTTTTGGATTGGAATTAAATTCTGTATGCTTATGACCTTGTCGGGATTATATTTGGCACTTCCTGCCTTCCAGACTTAAAATCAGAACAATGTGACTAATTATGGAATTTCAAAAACAAACTGTAGCTCATTGATTCTGTTTCATCATTTGTAAGCTTTTGTCCCCCCCACCCACCAGCCCCCACATTTACACTGAAAACGTTTAGATTTGCTACTTTGACTATCTATGATTTGTAATATCATGTCGCATGATTTGGTTTCTAGATCCTTTGCCTTGGAGCAACTATTTTGGAGACATTATAGAAAACATATTCAGATTTGAATGGAAGAACTATGTAGATATGTTTTAATACCTGAACATGCATACACACACACATATATATATATATATATATATACATATTACATATACATACGTATTTTATCTATTTAAATACTGTATATACACTATATACAGTGTGTATATATTATATATATGTGTATATATATACATTTGTGTGTATATATATATATACATACACACATACATACAGTACATACATATATATAATACACACACACACAGCAGTGACGCAGGGCCCACAGTGGGTATTAACTGGGCTTAATCCCACCACCACCTTTCCCATTTAATACAGATACCTTTTGCTACCACGAGGAAGGGGCTACTTTAGCCGCAGAGAGACAGGGAGCATCGCTGGACGAAGGTCACTGCAAAGACCCGGGAAATGCGCCTCAGGAAGCGAGTGCCTTGTGCCAGATGGCCGCAGCCTTCCATTACAGTTCTGAGTAATACCCCCATGGTAGAAGGTGGAGCCACCGGACATAATGTATGAAAATCTGCTGGTCTGGACCTGCCCTCCAAAGCACGCTATCATGTTGCTGATGATTCATCTCTGATACCCGCGATT
The DNA here is from genome assembly GCA_026777985.1 of Mormyrops attenuatus. NCBI lineage: Eukaryota > Metazoa > Chordata > Actinopteri > Osteoglossiformes > Mormyridae > Mormyrops > Mormyrops attenuatus. Next base: position 15,490,155 of record JAODKC010000036.1, on the reverse strand, counting down.
GGATAAGTGGACAATGGGCGGTATTTTATGGCACCTTGGTGAACCTAAGACCTTATTTTATTATTGTTAACTAAAAGGAAACAAGGCCTCTGTCTAGTAAGTAATATACCTCTTTTATTTGGCACATTTCTCAGAGCCATTTTAAGTGTAGAAATGTTACACCTGACCATTTGCCAAGTCTTTAGTTCAGTTTTTCCCTAAAATATGACATAAGTACATTTTACAGCATTATATAAACAATATATTATTTAGTGGCTGCTGGTTTATTAATTCTAATATGCAATGTAAGTACTAATAGGAGGAGACTTTTATGAATCCGCAAATGTAATTTATGGGAACAGATCACATTACAGGCAATTTTAGCCAGAGAAAAAACATACAACCAATTACAGTATAAGCAGGAGATTCTGACGATTGTCAAACGTTGAATTACCTGTTAAATACTTCAGGCTGGATCAAAATATAAATCACACCAGTACGTCTTGTTTCTCCAGATGAAAGCAGTGTTTTAACACTTCAAGCACCATGCCTATTGGTGCAAATGTTCAGTCTTTGTGATTTTGATTTTGGGTCAAATCAAAAAGTCTGGTTCTTCTGCTCTGATTATGTGAAATATATTTTGTATGCCCTATATAATGGTGTAATATATAGACTGAGATTCTTTTGTTTAGGTCTTAAGACTTTCAAGGTGATTTATGGAGGGATTATGTTTCCACAGAAAGTATTATAGACTGTTGAAATGCACTACAGGGACATTTCATTCCAACCCTGACACCATACATTCCTCCGGCGAGGCTTTTCTGAGAACTTATTGTAAAAACAAATAATTTAGAGGTTTCTTTTGCTCATTCAGATATAGAGGATCCAAGCTCCTACTATCTGTGGTGACCTGAAGATAACAATTTCTCACAAATACGGGAAGGAAAACAGAATAATCATGTACTTACAGCACTGTTCTCAACCCGGTCCACGTGGATCCACAGACGGTCCATGTTTTCGCTCCCTCCCAGCTCCCTGCCAGACAGTTCACATTTTTGCTCCATACCAGGAATGCTGGGAGGGAGCAAAAACATGGGATGTTTGTGGGTTCAGAAGGACTGGATTGGGAAACGCTGACTTACAGGGCCTGAATGAGCATACATGTGATATCTCCATGGAGACAATGCAGCTCCCGCCTTCAGCCTTGGCGTCATCACTGCGTTTACACCAATCTCTCCATACGCGAACCCAGGCGGCCGGTCAGCTTCCCGCTCGTGTCTCTTCAGGTCAGTTTTGCAGCTTAGTGCCACAGGATGGTTTTACCGTAGTCAAAGCCAATTTTGGTTTGTTGTTTTATTTTCAGGGATGATTGTTGTTGTTGTTGTTGATGATGATGATGATGATGATGATGATGATGATGATGTTGATGATGATGATGATGGTGATGATGATGTTGTTGATGATGATGATGATGTTGATGTTGATGATGATGATGATGGTGATGATGATGTTGATGATGATGATGATGATGTTGATGATGATGATGATATTGATGTTGATGATGGTGATGATGATGATGATGTTGATGATGATGATGATGATGATGATGTTGATGATGATGGTGATGGTGATGATGATGATGATGATGTTGATGATGATGATGATATTGATGTTGATGTTGATGATGATGATGATGATGATGATGATGGTAATGGTGATGATGATGATGATGATGGTGATGATGATGTTGATGATGATGATGATGTTGATGATGATGATGGTGATGATGATGGTGATGATGATGATGATGATGTTGATGATGATGATGGTGATTATGATGATGATGGTGATGATGATGGTGATGATATCGATGATGATGATGATGATGGTGATGATGATGATGATGATGATGATGGTGATGATGATGATGATGGTGATGATGATTTATTGATCCCTGTGGGGAAAATGATTCAACATATATACATCAATCAGCCATAACATTAAAACCACTGACAGGTGAAGTGAATGACCTGTGAAAGGTGCCATTATATATCAGGCAAGTGAACAGTTAGTTTTTAAAGTTGATGTGTTGGAAGCAGGAAAAAATGGGCAAATGTAAGGATCTTGTCATGGCTCGATGACTGGCTCAGAGCATTTGCAGAACTGCAGGTCATGTGGGGTGTTCCCAGTATGCAGTGGTCAGTACCTACCATAAGTGGTTCACAGAAGGCTAACTGGTCATGTGGGTCATGGAGGGTGTCATGGGTGCCCAGGGCTCACTGATGAGCAGAGGGAGTGCAGGCTAGCCCATCTGGTCCCATCCCACCGAAGAGCTACTGTAGCACAAGCTACTGAAATCGTTAATGCTGGCTATGATAGAGTCAGAACACACAACGCATCACAGCTTGCTGTGTATGAGGTTGTGTGGCCACAGAACGGTCAGAGTGCGCATGCGGACCCCTGTCCACCCCCAAGAGCGGCTACAATGGGCATGTGAGCATCAGAACTGGACCACAGAGCCTCCACACTGCTTCCACCGGTTTGCCTTCTTCCCATAGTGCATCCTGATGCCATACCTTCCCCAGGTACATGATGCACATGCATCTGACCATCCACATGATGCAACAAAAAACATGAGTCGATAGACCAGGCCACCTTCTTACACCAAAAAATGGCACCAGGATGCACTATGGGAAGAAGGCGAACCGGTGGAGGCAGTGTGATACACAGGGCAATGTTCTGCTGGGAAACCTTGGGTCCTGTGGTCCTGTCATGTGGATGATACTGTGATACTTTGACATACCACCTACCTAAACATTTTTGCAGACCAAGTACATCGTTTCATGGCAAGGGTATCCCCCTACAAGGCACCCTGCCACGTTATACAAATTGCTCAGGAATGGTTCAAGGAACATGGAAAAGAATTTAAGATGTCGACTTGACCTCAAAATTCCCCTGATCTCAGCAAGCTGAACTCCAGCTGTGTTGACCCCACCTATCACGTCAACTTAGTGATGATGTTTTGCACAAAGATTCAATGAATTCAATAAATGCAAAACACTGATGCAAAGCACAGTAGCAGAGAAAGGAATGTTGGCAAAATTGGACATTATGAACAATTCTGCTCATCCACTGCAGGGTGCGCTATCCTAGAGCACATTTATCCACCAGCTCATTCCACCATCGTGTGCTAAAAATGCTACAGGGAATCGTTCTTATCTCCTGCCGTCTGACACTGCAACATCTTCGCCTGACATGATACCCCCCCCCAGCATGACACATTATAGTATCCATTTTCTCGCTATAAAGTCTGGTGCTGTTTTTTTGATAGATTTTTTTATTTTTACTGAATAAAATGTTAATATTTATCTATTTCATTAATATTCCATACTATTCTGTTTCTCAGGATTATATTTGTATGCACCAAATTCACTTTTTTGCACTATATGTAGTGTGTGTGCACTTTGGTATTGTAGTAAATGTAAGATCCACAAGACTTCCTCTCTGGGATCAATGAAATTAAAATAGTTGAATGAAATCTACGTGGATCTGCAGATTTTCAAATTTACTTATGTCCCTGTGACTTTAATAACCATAGTCAGTCAGCACCACAGGAACCCCCTTCAGTGTGCTGGTGTGTTGGTGTTTGGTCTGCAGGGAACACTGCCTTCTACTGGCCAGTTTCATCAGCAATTCTTTTCCGTCTTAGAAGTCTCCTATCCTAGGCCCAAATCTGCAGAGATACAGAGATGGTTGGCAAGTAAGAAGCTCTAAAAGTTACCAAAAATACACGAGAATCAAAGTTTTAAAAAAAAAACAACCGCAAAAATGCGGGTGCATAAATACTGGACATTTCTGGTTGGTGTTCTTGAATGCTGGAGATGGGCAATACCTTAATTGCTAATCCATGCCTCCTCTTTGGGGATGAAGTTGCAGGATAATAGGTAAATAATAGGGTTAGGATCTATCAATGTAGCTTTGTTGCTTCTGCGGTCCTCCAGGGTATTTCAGAGTAATCACAGACTCTCTAGGGGAATGTTCTGGATGGGAAGGTTGACAGCCACACCTCCATCGTGGCAGAGTCAAAATCTAATAGGTGCACCATTCATTTACAATAAATTTTAAAACAGTAAGTGAAAAAGTGTTATTTACGGTATACCCAGATTCTCGGATACTTGCAACACTCGCTCTGAACATCTATCGAACTGCAGCTATCATTTTATCCTTTAAGAGGGTTGACGTGGTCCGTGAGTGTCCCTAGAGAGAGGTACTGGAGAACAAATGCAGAAATGTGGCTATTAAATAATACGTAATGTTGCATAATTAAAAAATATTGACGGTCTATATATAGTACTGATAGCTTCAGTTTATATCTGACTACTGCAAACCTTTGAGATGCAATTATCATTACCCCATACAAATCGGGAGAAGCACCGTGTTATATATCACCCGTAACCTGAGAAACACACGCTAATCGATGAAGTAAGCTATACGTATTAGTGTATGAGTCTGACACAACGAAACAAATTGAGGCGACGGGAAAAAGCAGACGTCGATATAAAGTAGGGCACATTTCACGTACCGTATTACATTACGGCAGCTTCATAAGTTGGTCTCGTAAGTGAGTCGTGCCCATTGTCCGGGACTAACTCGCTCATCCGACACCTCCGCACCTCCAGCGCCCGATATCACAGACAACACCAGCTGCTATTCAGTTTCTTTTGAACTTGTGGTCACGCTTATTGTAATGCCAGCTTAGGAAAATATTTTGTTGCAAAATATTCTGTTACTTCTGTTTGTGGGGTGGCATCTGATTAGCCGTTTTTTTCCCCCTTTTTTCCACACCTGCACTGAAGAAGACCCAGTTCTTGCAATGAATAAACTGCGCTGACAAGGTGTTAAGGAAATACACTCTAAAAATTGCTGTAGTTTCCTGAATGAGAGACGCCGTTTGATCATTAAATCTTTACTCAGTAATATTACACAGATATGCGCATACTTTAAAATTCAACAAGCACAAAATCAACAGAGTGGTTCGTACTGTATCACGCCTCAGAGTTGTGGCTTTATTTCCATCCCTGCTTGTTCTCCGTTTATATAGGTTTTCACTTAGAGTCGCAAAACATACACTTTGGTTAATTTGTCACTAAACTGAACGCCGTTTCTGACTCCAGGCTCGCCATGATCCTGTACTGGAAAGGCGGCATGGAAGATCAACACAGTGCAAAACATGTATTTGACATGAAGTTTTATTCTCAAAACTTCAAACACATTTCATTTAACTATATATTCTTACAAAACAGGGTGAGAGAGGGGTAGATGTTAAAACACATAGTTTGCACATAATACTCAAGTGGTTCATATTTCACCAAATCTAGCCTTTAAGTGTACCTAAAGAGAAAACACTGTAATAAATTTATGGAACACTATTGCAAACAATTGTAATTAACAACATAATCTGCTTATTAACCAGTTATTATATATATAAGACATTCATTTAAAAATTACAGCTTCTGATTATACTTGCAAGTATACAGGAAGCCAAACCACTGAAAGATTTTTTGTCTGTATTAAATATGCACAGACTCTATAAAGTTTGTATTTCAATAATTCAATACGTCATCTTTACAGTAACAGTAGCTCTCATCGGTTTGGTCATGTTTTTCCTTAAACCAAATTACACACACCAGGTAATGATAACTCACTCAGAGTTATAGACAGGAAGTAGCCCCTTGCGACTTATGTGGGAAACAGTGAGACAGAGTGTCTACTCTGCCGCCTCCAGCACTGGCGACTCTTCTGTAGGGGGCTGGCTGAGGGCTTTAATGTCATCTAGGAGAGCAGTGGGCGTCAGAATATGCGATGACCCTAAAAAGACAGGTAACAATGACGGATTTACAAGCAGCTAGTTTTATAAACGATCCATGGAACTGAAGGGATGGCCCGGGTACCAACCAATGATGACCTCGCAAGACTTGAACGCCCGCGTGACTTCGTAGGCGCAACGCATCTCTGAGTAGCTCATCCCACCAATGATGAAGATAATGAGCCGGGACCTGGCGCGCAGGACCTCCTGGCTGCTGAACTTCTGCTTTTGGCGGGCGCTATGACAACAGGAAAGCAGACTGGTGCAAAGACCTACTGTGGACCAGAGCTGGTTCTACCAGAGTCCAGCTGTGGAGGGGGGTCAGACTTTCCCTGAATCTGCACCAGACACTGCAGCATGCCCACTATGGGAAACTCTTGTTAAAATGATTATTTATGATGCTTATATCTCTGACTGTAACTAAAGTGAAAACAAAAGTTGTAAGGACACATGAAATAACTACAAGGGGAAACACCTACACATCCTGTTTCCTGTTGACGAATTCACTTTTTATTATTGCTTCCTGCGCCACAAGGAGTGTTGTGAATCAGGCAATGATATGGGCTTGCAAACAGGAGAAACCCCCCTTTTAAGCACATATAAAACCTGGTTATAAGTGATGTGCCATACATGGAAACACCACCTGAAATTTGAACCAATGACCTTCAGGTTATGGGTCTGTGACCTTAACCACTGCATCACCTGATCCGGGTTGCGAAAATGCGCTCATACCTCATAACTGCAGCGCTGTGCCAGCCGGCCGGACTTTCGGACTGCTGGGGCCAGTCTTTGGCGTCCAGCTTATTCTCCAAAACATCCTGAGGTTTGAGCAAGAACAGCCGTCACACTTTCACCGAATGTCATTAAAACTCACTGGGGGCGGGATTAAATCATTCATTCCATGGGGTACTCTCCACCAGGGAAATAATCTGGCACACAACCTGTAAATGTGCAGTTTTAGCCCATAATATGACACTAATTATCACAATACTCTCTTCTAACCGTAATAATCCACTAATTATGCAGGAGTAAGTACGAAAATTTACGCCAGTCTGCCCGGTCTTAATAATTCCCTCTTTCAAAGCTGCATTTTCAAAAGCTGCAGTAAAACCACATTAAAGCTTTAAGAAGAGACTAAATGGCTGGTGAAACGTATTTTCTTCTTCAATACCCCACAGGTATCACAATTCTGGGTTGCAGAAGGAGAAGGTGTGAGTTCAGACCAATAAATGTACTACAAGTTTGAAATAGGCTTGTAGCATAGTGATACATGTTAGCCTACAGAGGAGTGGTCCTGTAAAGATCATGCTTTCTTAGCAGAAGACACATTAGACATGAATTTTTTGTCTTTTTCACGTGTCCGTTAAGGTGCACCGTGCTTGTGTTTCACACAGGTTCAGCCTTGGTGTCTGGTGATTTCTAGGGGGCACGTGAGATTTCCCAAACACCCTAACCTCCATCACGTCTTTGATGACCGGCGTCCAGCGAGAGAGGTTGTACTTTTCTTCACTGGAACGGTCCCTCCGCGATGGTTTGCGTGTTGAGAACAATGATAGCTGGGGAAAAAAATAAATTTAAATATATGTATATATTTATCCATCCAGCTGTTTCCTCAGTACAGGGTCACCTAAACTGTATGTTTTTAGAGTAAGGGCAGGAGCTTGAGCATGCAGAGGAAAACAGGTAAGCACTGCGAGAACATGCCTCATATACATAAAACATTACACTAACATTAAAATCCACACTAGTGGGTTTATATGCAAACCCCCAAATCACATACCGAAGAGATGATGGGAACTCCAAGCTCTCTCCAGTTCAGGATGTACTCCATTGCATCCTCAGCATTAACGTGCTGAAGGAGTTTATTCAGGTTCTCTTCAGTTGTCCCTAATGGGGAAAAAAAACACCGAAAGCTAATTTATTCATTCTGTACTTTATAACACAAATGGATGGCAATCCGGAATTACACATTTGGCAGACACCCTTAGCCAGAGCGACTTACATAAATGCTTATAAGTCTCCATCAGTGAATAGGGTGTTAATAAATGCACGTGGCATTCATTTCATCCGACACTCTTATCCAAAGCAACTTAATGGAGGAATTACAACTCATTCATATTCCTTGGGATTTGAACACATAACCTTAGGGCTGTTAGCACAATGTTCTAGTTGTTGAGCTACAGGAGAATACAAGTCAAACATCAGACTCTGTGGTTTTGTGAGAGCTGTTTATGACCCCAAAAAAAAGCATTTTCAGTGTTAAAAGGAAAAGTGAAATTGAAAGCAAACCGTTCAGGCTGAAAACATAAAGCAGCACAACACGGATCTTGTCTTGGGTGGAATGAGGATTTAGCAGCACAGGAAGGAGCGTCCTCATGGGGTCCTTTATCTTTTGACCGTCTACGTCAGTGCCTGTGGCCAAATCCTGAGGAAAGGAGCAGTCTACGTTTCATAACGAATGCTTACACCTATTTCTGTTTAAGAAACAGCCTGAATGACCTTTTGAATATTCATTACTCATATAACTTTGAGCATTGCAGACAATACCAATTGATTTCTAACTGTCAATATCCATCCATCTTCCACTGATCCATAACCAGAGTTGGGTAATTCAGGCCCAGAGAGTAAAAGTCCAGACCGGGATTTTGTTTCAGCCAAACAACAACAACAAAAAAAAGATCTTTAAACACTACCTGTTCAACTTTACACAGTTTCTCCACATTCTTCTGAAAGCGGTTCATACAGTCCTCTGTTAATGTAATGTGTGTGCTTTTCTGCAATTAAATTGAAAAACATCAAGTCACCTGTAACATCTTGCACAAGTCAGGTTCAGCACACAAGGAACAACCAAAGTGGCCAAACTTTTTAGCTGTATAAAAATTTAATGAGAGGAGCCCATGTCATGCAGACAGCTGGTGAATGCAAACTAAACTCTTGAGTTGAGTTATCTACTGGATAAATTAGTCATAGCTGAAGAGATTCCTTAATATCATCACTTCTCAACCCCACCCCTGGAATACAGTGGAACCCGTTTCAGCAGTTCCAGTTATCCGCGGTTTACTGTGGTCCGAAGAAAAATTGGAGAATTCCAGAAATAAATGGTTCATAAGCTTCAAACCGCGAGTACAGGCTGTAAATCCGCCAGCCCAGTCATGCCCAGTATGACTCATCCCTGTTTGTGCCCATACCCACGCTTCTCAGCAGAACTCTCATCCAGTCTGCCTCTCACTGATCACTTTTGTTGCCATATTAATGCAGTGTCTGTTCTATAAAAATGTATAAAATCATAATTTTCATTGCTCCGTCATCCCTTGATACATGATATTGTTCAATGCTACGTCATCTCTTGAGAATTAGGCTAGAACATCAGAATCCCTTTCATTCGAGAGAATGAGTACAGTACTGTACAGTGTACTTTATTGATCGTTCAAGGGCTATGAATCCAACAATTGTTTTAATGTTATTCATTTTGTTAATTAACTAAGTGTTCATTAATGGCCAAAATCAACAATGCTTAGAAACGTTCTTGAACCTTCAGTTATTTCTGAAAACAACTTGGAAAAGGGTCTTCAGCAAATGCGATATTACAATTTTAAAGATTATAACATGACCCAGTCAATCACTTTCATGAAACCTCATTAATTAAAAACAAAGTGGTGTAAATAACATGACACTGGGATAACAAAGAGACACAAGTGATTGTTCTCAAGCAGCCATACCATGCCAATTTATGGTGTAAACAAACAAGTGCTGGGAACAAAATACCAAACCAGAGTGTAGTGAAGCCCCCGGCTAGTGAAACGGATGTCAGCACCAACCTGCGCCAGCTGCTTACGGTAATTGGGCATCCTCTGCATGAGCTGAGACAAACCACTCATTGACATCTAAAAAAACAAAGTACAACATCAAACAGGCTGCTGCATGAAGATGAACTCAGATCAGATCAAGGCCCTTAATGTTTGACAGTGGCGTCACACCTTTTCGTCTGTCTGTTTCTTGTTCGCAGATATCTCCTTCAGTAGCTTAGGGATCTGTCTAAAAGTATTAAAATTTCCTGCTTAAGTAAAGGGTTTAGAGCAGTATAGAGCAAATTATCAAGAAAACATATTTATTTCGTACTGTAATTTTGACACGCTTACTCAGAAACATCTGCGATGTGCAGGTGTCGAAGTCTGACCCAAAGGTCGTCGCTTTCATTCAACTGTGCCTCCTTCATCGAACCGTCCTTATTATGAAACCTGGGCGTCCAATGAAAGTCAAGCAAATCAAGGTCAATGTGAAGAGCACAGCTCTACAGGTAATACAGCAGGCCCGCTTCTGCTCTCAGAACATGTTTCAGAGACAGGATAAGTTTTATGATTAATAGGCCAACTGGACGGACTTGTATGCGTCGTTCTCCATTGGGATGAGGTCGTAGGCCATGGCTTGGTATGTCAGCTCATGCAGGACTGGAGTGACTGGATCAAATCCTCTTTCCACTATGATCAGCTGGGCCGGCGTTTTCCCCTGTGGTGTAATATGAGAATGAAAAACATTGTGCACATCACACAGATCATCGAAAAACCCTGGTAAGGCCACGAGTTACCTTTTTCTGGCCGTGCTCACTCTCCCTCTCATAATGCTGCGTCAGTCTGCTGTCTACCAGCGCAGCCAGCTTCTTTGCATTATCTACCTTCAAGTCCCTAAAATGAAAAATTAAAAAGAATCATTGACCTTCATCCATTCATTTATCCATCCATCTTCCAACCACTTATCCTGAGCAGAGCAGCACAGGGAACAAGGCAGAGCTATATTTAGGACAGGATGGAAATCCATCGCAATGCACGCACACAGGCATACACACATGTACACACACATGTACACACACTCGTACGCACACACATGTACACACACTCGTACACACACACACTCGCACACTGCACACACAATCACCTGACTGTAAAACAAAATTAAACACATATAATTACTATAACATGCAGTTTTTGCAGTGAGGAAAACAAATGAACTCTGGAGTAACATGGGTCTGTTTTACTTCTTGTATCGGATTCCAGGATACTCCTCCAGAGCAGCGCAGAGTGTGACTATCTGATCTGCCACCCCTTCTAGTGTCCGGACTTTGTCTTGGCTGTGCGGATTGTAGATGTGTTGGAAGGCGCCAGGATTTTCACAGGTGAAGACCTAAAAAACGAGGGCACCAAACGAGAGCTGAGACGACACCAAAAACCTGCGAGCACTGTAACTAATTAACCACACTCATTCCAAATGCCAGTATGGCACACATAACAGGACTATGCACTGCAGATGGGAGAAATGGGCGGGGTTAGCGTATGATGTCAATCACTGCACAGTTTCAACCAATGGGAACCATTAGAGCAACCAACCAGTCATGGGGTGGACAATGTATAATAATCCCACCCACATTGGGTTTTGCAGCTTCAGTTGTCCCACCATTGCTATGCACAGGTCACCAAACATATACAGTAAATATTAATCCTGAAAAACAGTAATGTTTAACAATGATGAAACAAAGCCTCTTCACCTGGGAAAAATGTATATCAGTTTGTGTGTAAAGCAATCAGAATATAAACCAAAGAAATCGTTTTGTTTTCATGTAGGGAAGCAATTTTCATTCCATAACTGACAGTCTCATGCAACCATTATCTTTTCACAGTTGAAAATAATAAGGGGGAAAATAATAATTAAAAAAATTAAAAAGTGTATAAGGGAAGCTTCTTATGCAAATACAACAACATAAGCCACTATATTTGCTTTAATCAGAAGAAGCAAAGAGTGAAGACATCATGTCTGAGAAAATTAACATTAATTTATTCGAATAACACTTAATTTTGGGTAACTGTTAATAAACTGTAAAACTTACTTGAGACTCTTGGGGGAAAAATGAGAGGTTTAGCTCCTTACAGACTCGTATAAACTTTGCACAGTGCAACTTCATTTTTTCAAAAACTGGATCAGGGCAATCTGAAAGCGTAAGGGTGCAATTATCACCAAACACATTTGGCTGACGCATATTTGTGAAATATATCTCGTGCACTGAAAACACTGCCAGTTAGTGGACTGTTTGCAGCTTTCAGTAGTTCATCATGGGTTTGAATATCATCTCACTGACAATAAAAACACAACAATTTGTTCTTTTCAAATACTTCCTTCAGGGCTCTTTTCACCAGTAAGAGTATCTCTATAACAGTCTTTGGAAAACTACATCCTACTCATACTGTCCTTCCAGCAAAATACTCACAGTCGGTGAAATACACGTACGCAGACTTATATTTCGGTTTTGGCGTGAAGTCAGTGATTAACACATCAATACACTGGAAGAGAAAATTATAAACACAAACCAGTCATTTTTACTGCAGGTAATTTATCAATAAATTCACAAAAATTCTTGAATCTATTCTTTTCTAACTGAACTTTCACTTCCTTAAACCCAAAGGGAATACAAAATGTCTGCAAAATTAATAAGGAACAAACCTTCTCATGTGGAGAGATGAAGTATATAGCTTTCATTTCTGGAACTGGTTCCCGGCTTTTATAGAGATCTTCAACAACTGTGAAAGAGATGTGACACTTTAATTGACTGATTGGGGTTAATGACACAAAAATGTCACCTTTACAACTTAAAACCCAATATTCAGCTTCGGATAAAAAATAATCCCAAAACTGACACCTGTATTTACTGACAGCATAGATACATATTATGGGTGCTACAGTGACTGACAATTTTGTGTTGTGTGCCTACCCCCACAATACATTTTTTGTTAACAAAGGATTTTTTTATTTCAGTTTTAAGTGTTTCATTCCTGATTTTGTATTCTTACCATCCTTTACATGTTTTGCAGCATTCACATACTCGCTGTGGCACGTTTTACAAGCATATTCTGATGCATTGTGTCTACAGATATGTGTGCCCCCCAGCACTGAGCCTGGGCTGCGCGTCACGCAACCCCATAACCCTGACCAGGAGAAGCAGTTAGATGGATGGATGGATGGATGGATGGATGGATGGATGGATGGATGGATGAAACTCACTAGTAATGCCTTCTGACATCAGGTCAGACATATTGCAACATGAGGCCATCAGCTTGGTGGTGAAGTGGTCCAGAATCAGCACCTGAAATGGCACAGAAAATACCACTGGGTCATTTGACTTGTTTATAACCAGTTGCAGGTAGAGACCTTATTCAGTATTTGTATGTATATCAGCTTAAAAACTAAAAATACCTTTCAAAATAACTATAACAGAACCAACAGACATAGCTATCTGTACTAATTTATTTTTTATATATACACGTTTGGTCTCTGGGTTTTTAATAATATTTTTTTACAGTGTGTTTCAGTTCCTGGACACTTGAATTTCCCTGAGGGGATCAATAAATGAATAAACTATCTATCTATAAATCTATCTTAAAACAGCTGTTAAGTCAAGTCTAACTGGAAAATATATATCTATATGGAAATATACATTGAGTCAAACATAATGTTTAACATCAGAATGTAATATTTTGACATTTGCAGGGATCCCACCTTCCATACTTCTGACTTCTGACAATCTGCTATAATGCTGTCTTGGATTCCTGTAAAGAAAAAAACAGCTCTCATTAATAAAAAATTAAAAGGTTTTTCCAAATTCTGACGGCATACACTCATAAACATTAATTTAAAGTTATGACTAATTGCATAATTATATATTACACACACTCATGCATTCATACATACACACTCACGCATTCATACATACACACACTCATGCATGCATACATACACACTCACGCATTCATACATACACACACTCATGCATGCATACATACACACAAACAACTCTACTACTCCACTGTAAGTGGTGCTTTACTAGCAGTCCGCGGTGACTCATACCGTACACTGCGTACAGCCCTCATGATACGCATGCGCGCGTCATTCGGTCCCCGGTCAGCCAAAGCGCTAGCGGCGGAGGTCTGACGCGGTGCGACCCTGGGTGTAAACTAGCCGGCTTAAAAGTTATTCAGCTAGCAAAGCAATCCAAATAAAAAAAAAATCCAAAGTGATCATTTAAGTCATGCACTTGTGACCCCGACTCAGTCCCTTTCACTATATATATTATATATATATATATATATATTAGGAATTTTCCAATAACTTGTTTACTTACAGCAACAATAAGCTGCGTAACAAAATGCCGTTCATTAACGAATTACGGCACCCGAGGTCGCGATCGCAAAAAGTCATTTTCAAACTTGCCCGTCCGTCCGCGGTGCGGGGAAGCTGCCGCAGCCGCCCCAAGCGCAACGCCGCCGGCCGGTCAGTGCAAACACGCGCCGGGGGGGTCTCCATTTTACCGCTGACAACTCGGTCACACCGCGTCTAAACTACGTCCGGGAGCCTGGGAAGAGCAATAGTCACCCGAACTTACTCTGCCGGACGACCCTCTGCAGCCCCCGGTTTGCTTCCGCTGCCATCTTACTTTCTCTTCCCCTGTTCGGAGCTCCGAACGCGTGTTCCGCCGCCGGGAGACTCCAGCCGACAGCCGGCCGGGGAGCGCTGACATCACGCGGTGGCCGGGCGCAGACACCGGGATGCCGCACCGGCGTCAACCTGCTGGGGGGTGAATAGATATAAAATAACACTGAGTACCTGAGTGTCCAAAAGCGGTCACGGCGCATAATATCCAGTTTCTTTACACAAAATATAGAAAATATTGGCTAAATATTTTTAATAACGAATTTGCATAACACAATATTGATATGTCATACATCATATTAATGTTCCACATACCTTCCTTTAATATAACAGGACGTAGGCTACATCATTTAAAATCTATTTTCATATAAATTCTCATGTAGTATGTATAACTACGTCCGCAAATGATGCCCTGCGGACGGACGGCGGCTCCAGACCCACCTGTCGGCAGGTGAGGCGCCCTGGACACACGCTGATAGGCGCGTCCCTTTCGGGAGGAGGGGTCACATATAAGCAATCTCGGCTAAAGCCATATCGACGATAGACCTGGGCAGTAAATGGAAAGAAAATAAGATTAACGGGGCGCCGCGTTTATTAACAAACTGGGGAAAAGTACAGGACCAGAATTAACAGTCAATTAATGTCAAGACCTTTGGACATTTGGGGGAGAGCAAATACTGAAGGCATGAGATCTATGGGTTTAAAGTCGCTTATTGCTGTTGTTTTATTTGCCATGTTTTCCCAGGTAAGATTATTCCATGTAAAATATGTTAAATATAACTAAATGATATTCCGTGGTGCATGCAATCGGTAATGGGTCTGTGGATTTGTTGCATTTAAATGAAAACAGTTGCAGTGAGACGGTATTTCAATGGGATCACTGTATCTTAGGGTGAAGATAAATTAATAAATAGAACATGGGGTTACTGATCGGCACATTCTCAACATGTGAACGATTATCCAGTTGACAGGTTAAATCATGTCAGACATGACAAAAACGCAATAACATGACATTCATAATAACAGCTAGAAAGGTTGTATGCATCAACATTTAATTTAATAACATTTTAGATATTCGAAATTTAAAAAGTCATTTTTGTGTTTTATTCACAGATAGCTGCTCAAAATGGTAAGTTCTGATTCTTCAGAGAGAACATCGGGCTAATTAAGAAACTATATATATAATGGGATGCAATATAAATTCAATATAAATGTATACAATAAATATCTTTCAATTTGACTTATTCGTGGTTATGTGTAACCAATTGTGAAACACAGTGGAAAGTCCCAAACCTTTGTAATTGTAGCACAATAACATGTGATTACACTGTGTAGGAATTCAGATGTAATTGTGTAATTAAATGTGAGGATTACTTTTTTTTTTTTTACAGAAATTGTCTTGTCTGTGTACACGGTAACTTCGAAAAGTGTGACGGTCCAGTGGACTACGGTTCTTGGCGCCAGTTCATACAAGGTGAAGGCTACCCCGAAAAGTACCCTGGAACCGTCGTCTTACTCACAGTTTGGCGGAAACTTTGTGCTGGGCTCCGTCAACTCCCTCAGGCCGAACACCATCTACATAATGGAAGTGGAGGCTGTCGATGACACTTCTAATGTCCTCAGTCGAGCTAAGATCGAAGAGATCACAGGTCATTTCTCAAGTGAACCTACTACATATTTGCCAATATGCATAAATATGACTAGAATTCGTTTTTTATTCAGAAAAATAGCAATAATAAGAGCCCCAAATGAATAAAATAATAATAGTAGTAATAACAGTAAACAAATGCTTTAAACTGATTTTATTTGTAATTACTGGCAAACAATCACTTGTAGATTATTCACAAATAAAATTTGACTTAATAATGGGTTGTCACACACTCTTGTCAAGCGCCTAGGGGTTTCTCTTATGAAAGGTGCTATGTAAAAATAAATTGAACTTGCAATGCTTTAAATATAAATGATGTGTGATCCTGTACAGCCCCGGATGTGCCTGCCATTTCCAAGGCCTACTCCAAACTAAGCAACAGCATTACAGTGGAATTCAACACAGTGCAAGGGGCCAGCTCTTACATTCTTCGGGCTGAGTTGGAATCTGCCAATTTCTTCTCCGAGACCAAGGTGTCAAGTTCCCCGGGGACTGTACTCAACCTTCAGCCCTACACTGAATACGTGCTCAGTGTTATATCCGTCAACAGCGGCGGAAGAAGCCAGCCGTCTCTGCCCCAGAAAGCAAAGACAGGTATTGTCTTCGACCACTACAGTTGTACATTTCAAAGAAAGTCAGCTCAATAATACAACAACATTATTGTTCTCTGGGATCTTGTTTACCTCACTCAGTGGTTGGGAGTCCTGGTCCTTTGGAGACTGCAGTATGTGCTTGTTTTCAGTCTTCTGTGGGGTCGTAGTTACTCTTGTGAAACTGAATTAATTAAGTGAAGCGAATAGTTCACCTGGTGCTCCAGACGGGTGACCCAAAAAACATGGCAAGTGTGGGCTTCAGTAGGAGAAGGTTTCACGCTCGTGGCTAAAGTGATTGGTCACGTTTGTTGCCATGGGATTTAAATTCCCAAAAAGTCCTTTTAATATTGGAGGAACTGTATGGACTAAAGGACTTCAAATACAGTTAAATATTCAACCATAAGAACTATTTTTGGAGTCCCCAGAGTTGTCAAGGTGAGTAACAGGAGAGGGTCCACTGATATAATTGTATACCAGATCAGGCTGGTTAAACTTGACATAGTTGTACTACATCTTTTTTCCTAAAAACAAAATATGGTTTTAGGAACTATGCTTGACAGGTGAAACGGCATCATATGATTATCTTTCCTACAGTCGTGTTCTTTGCTGTTATGTAAACTATATTAAAAATATTATAACCAGTAGGACACAGTCATCATGTGTGCTAAGAGGCCTTGGTTAGTTGGTGGGGATTTCTGGGTTTGAGACTTGATGCCCCCTTCTCCCCGACATGCTAAGCTACACTGAGATGTCTGCAAGATAACCTACCATTGACTTGCAGAATAGCAGTACTGGTGCTGGCGGCTGTTGAAAGTCGGAGCGATTAGAAGACAGTAAAATAGCAGTTCTCATCCTTCATTTACAGTGCAACACTACTGTTGGTAAGGGAAAGGAACTGGGAAAAAATGAGGCACAAAGCATGTATCTATCTCAACCATGTTTTGCAAGGGTGCATGGAGAAACGCAGGATGAAAGTGAATCTGAACGCAGGTCTGAAGTTCATCTCGTTAGACTTCTTTCTTTTTTTCTTTGATAGAGTTTTATTTTTTCATCCCTCCCATGCAGCAGCTAGGATCAATGCCTTCCACTGGACAGAACATTTCCACCCTGTGGTGGTATTTCCACAGTTTTGCTGTTATTGTTTCACAAGCTTCATGTTCCATGTTTTTGGTTGGCAGACGTTTATGGTCGGCGGTAATACTATGGCCTCTTTTACACGGCTTTCCGTCCACAATTGTTGATCATGATTGAGTTCCCACACACTTGGTTGTACCTCTCCATAGTTTATGATTGCACAGATGGGACAAGTGATTATTTCCAGTTTCACCACTGCAACTGTCTCATGCAGTGTCCTGTCTCATGCAGTGTCCTGTCTCATGCAGTGTCCTGTCTTCTGCAGTGGTGGGAGCACCGCAGCTTATTGCAACCTCACTCAACAGCAGCACCATCCAGCTGCAGTGGGCCCAAGTGAAGAATGCAGCGTTCTATGCGCTGGACATCATCATGGAGGGCTCCGGCACCCGTATCAGGCTCAACACCACCAAGTTCTCTGTGACCATACCCAATCTGCAGGCCGGCACCACCTACTGCACCAAGGGAAATGCCTTCGATGTGGACAACATCCCTGGCGATGACATCACTGTCTGCCAAATCACTTGTAAGGAATCCACAGGGTCCACTACATTGAAGAACACTAGCGTTACAAAGTAACATATTCTCTAACAGACATGGTATGCTCCTTACCGTTGGGAGTGTTGCAAGGTCAAGTCAAAGTACTGTATTGTGCAAAAGTCAAAGAAAATGTTTAAGGCTGTTTATCTATGGAAGTATACATTTTGCGAACACAAAACACAGAGTCTAACCTGTAAACATGCAAATTAACAGCAACTATAAAAAATAAACAAGAATTTCTTCTGTTCTCCAAAGAGTTACTGATATCTTGCTGGATAGTTAGATGAACACGTGTTTGGTTCTTAAACCTTTACTAAGCGGCACTCCACCAGTAATTAATTAATGAACGTAATTAGTTAAATAACTCAATGAGGTATTGGTTAGCCAAACGAGGTTGGGTAGTGATTGAGTAAAAAAAAAAAAAACATTGGTATATTGGACAGTTGCTACAAACACCAGGTGACTTTAGGCGAGGTTTTGAAATGGCTATGCTGACATAGTTTGACAGATGTAAGACAAAAATATATAGATAAACATCTATTCCTGATATGTATTGCTGCTCCTGATAGATCATGGCCTTGAAGCTTCTACTGTTCTTCTTCTCATTTGTTGTCTGCCTGCACAGGTCCCTCTCCCCCACTGATTTCGCAGATCACGCTGAACTCGGGTAGCCCCCAGGGGTTAGTTGTGAGTTTCGGGAATGTGCAGGGAGCAGATCGCTACCTAGGTCTGAGCTCCACTGGTAACAACTGCACCTCCACTGGCAGCCAGTGCAGCTTAAGCCCAGTCAGCTGTGGTCAGAACCAATCCATCACCATCACAGCTATAAACCAGGCTGGCCCCTCCGGCCCCTCGAAGTCCGTGATCTTCATCACCTGTAAGTATCTGGTACCTCCATTTCACCCACGACAGGCTTCCTGCTTTGTCACTGTTATGATCTTGTCCTTTCTATCAGAACCTATTGTCACATTACAGACGGGTCTAGATTTGCGACTGGGCTCCATTCTGACAGCCAGGTCATATGTTGAAATGGGCGTATGTTGGACTGGGATAATCGCACTGACTTTTAGGTGTGAGAATGAGTCTGGGAGATGCGTGTGAGGCTGGGACGGTCGTGCTGCCGTACAGTGCAGTACCTTCCAGCAGCAACTATCGTATGGCGGTGCAGCACGAACTAGGAAGTGTAGCGCAGCTGGGCATCTGGCCACCCCAAATTCATTTTCACATTTACATTATAAAAAAAAACTTTACACATAAGGGGGAGTTTCATAGGTTCTGACTCTGGATTGATGTATTGGTTTTCACTGCTCTTCTTCCCATCAGTTTTGTATTATTTATTTACATGTCATGTTTTGTGTCATTTATATGCGGCAAAAAGCACGACAGGACACAGCATATGATTACAGCAGAACCTGCCATAATCTGTGAATGAGGTTGTTTAGAGAATGCTGGTTTTCTCCCTGCCAGTCCCCTGCTCTCCACAGACTCTCTGGGTGGAAGAGTCGGTCCCTGGTAGCTGCACATTACACTGGGGCGCAGTGACCTGGGTGGAATACTACATGGCCTTCATCAAGAGGGACGACGGAACTGAGGAACTCTGCAATACCACCAGAACCAAATGCAGCTATACCTGCCAGTGCGGCTTCACTTACTTCATGAACGTCTTTGCTTACAACAAAGCTGGTCCTAGTCCTCCAGGCCAGGTGCTCAACTACACTACCTGTAAGTGACAACAGATGTGGCACCTACACAGTTTTGAGGATTATGAGAGAAATCATGTATTGTTTAGAAACTCTTTTTTATTCTAGTCTTCCTGATAGATTACAAGTTAACCAAGAGGAGCAGTTTACATCTTGGTAAATTTGTACTGTTTTAGTGGTGAAACTATATTTCTTTCCACTATCCCAAAATCATCCTGTTTGGATGAATTGCTGACTATAATTTGCCCTTAGTGTGTGACTGTGTCTGGCTCTGGATCACTGTCAACCCATAAATAATTTAACGTGGCTGGATTGAGTTTCTATTTGACACTAATGGATGTTCATGAAGATAGCAAGTGGCTGGAAAGCTGGAAAACATGTGAGATGTGAAACAAGTGAAAATGTTTGTCGAATGTCCTCTTTACAAGCTGAAACAAATCAAATCGGACGGGAAGAGGTTATTACCCACAGCCCGTGTGTTCCTGCAGTTCCCTGCTGCCCCAAGAACATGTCCGTATCATTGGTTTCCCCTGAAACCCTGGAGATCACATGGGCACCCGTCCGTGGGGCTGAGGTGTACGAGACCAGGGCCGTCGACGCTTCAGACCTCATCCTATGCAATGACACATCGCCAGTGTGTGCACTGTCGAACCTCAGGTGCAACACCAAGTACAGCATTGTGGTCTGTCCATGTAGTGAACGTGGCTGTAACAACAACTGCAGTGCAACAACTAAGGAGACAGGTAAAGCACTGAACTTTTAGGTAGTGCGGTCAAATATTACATAGCATACATGCAAGATATGTAATATCTGCAATATAATATAATATAATATGTGGTCATTGTATGAGTTGATGTATTGTACCACTAATCCACAGTATTGAGGAATTCCCATAAACATAAGTAGGAGTCACTGAATGATTCTGCGTTTTTTAGTATGCTAGTATTCTGTATATATGCTGTTATGTTCTTCATTGTTTTTTCATCCTCTCCACCTGAGCTCCCTGCCAACCCATAATCACAAGAATCCAACAGCTTGACCCATTCTTGGTGAGTGTGTCTTGGAGTGCCAGTAACACAGGCGCCATGTACACGGCTAATCTATTGGAAAAGAGAGGGTCTCATACCTGCAGTTCGACGGGGACGTTCTGTGAAGTCACCAACTTGCCCTGTGGCACCTTGTTTGACGTCAGTGTGATTGCAAGTACTTCAGCGGGGTCCAGTTTTCCCAGTTTCACAGTGCCCCTGGAGACAGGTACGGGCTGGGGGGCTGACAAGTCCAGAGAAAGGGGCTCAGTTAAGATCCAGTATGCCATTACTCTATTTTGCATTTGCACAACCTAAGCAAAGCTTTCTGTATGCTTACGTTGAAGTTGTAAGATGAGCCATATCACTCTTGAAATGACTCTCCCTTTAGTTCCCTGCTGCCCGGAAAGCTTCACTGTGACGCAGGTGACTCAGGCCATGACAAATGTCACCTGGTCACCAGCCACTGGCGCGAAGACTTACATCACCACGCTGACCTCGCCGCGTGGAAATGCCAAGTGCCGCACACTCAGCACCGACTGCCTGATGGGATGTATCACCTGTGGCACTAACTACACTGTTTCCATGGAGATCTTCAGTAGCACGGGGCACAAATCATTGTGTACCTATCACGGTTTCTCTTCCAGTGAGTTCAGAACCTACATTAGATTTCTGCACTAGAACTCAAGGCAACATGGTGGCTCTGTGGTTCATACTGCTTGTCTAACACTTACAAGGTTGTGGGTTCAATTCCACCCAATAGCTATGTAGGTGTGGAGATTGTATGTTCTCTGGTTTCTTCCTTTGATCCATAGAAATGACGATTAGCTGAAATTGGAGGGTGTTATGGGCAGATACATCAGACCCTTGCTCATGCATAGCGGTCACGTCATAATGCGTAAACAGTACCAAGATCAGGCCAAGCCCTCTGGGACAAGTTAAGAGCTAAATTGCCAAATCGATCGAATCTCTGCTGCGGCTGCAATAACTCGAGTGTTGTGTTCTCGTCTTCATCAGCCACCTGCTGTCCCTGGAGTGTCAAGCTCTACCGGATGACCAATAACATCATCAGAGTGTTCTGGCATTCCGCCAGCTCCCAGAGCGCGTACATAGCTGACCTGTACGGCAGCGTCTCCAACTACACCTGCACCCCACAGGCCGGCGCTAACTTCTGCGACGTGTCTGAGATCATGTGTGGTGACGTTTACACAGTGGTCGTAGCCCCTCTGTCACATGGATCCAAGATCAAATTTTGCTCCCAAAGGATGTATTCAGGTAAATAGCATCTTTAAAGTTGATATTAATTACTATATCACTGCTTTCCCATCTTTTGAATTATAATCAGCCTTGAGGGGTCCAAAGATGACCTTCTCATTTGTACTGAATTGTACCATGTTTGAAAAAGAGAATCTCTGCTTAAACAACTGACTTGTTCTTGTGTTATTTCAGTATCCTGCTCTGGAAGTAATGTAGGAATGGGTATGTATAAAAGTGATAGATAATATGTTTACATCTGGAGAAATTACAGTAAAACAAAGAGGACACCTATACTCCCCTTATCCGGGTGTAACTGAATCCTAGAAACCACTCAAATTCCATGATTATTCTCATTATCTCTTATGGGGAAAATTATAAACTGCTGCCAGCCCCCAACTGATCCCCCTAAAAATTGCCCCCTAAAAAAAGGACTCAAAAATACCCAGTTAAGCATGATAAAGAACAACTGAAACACCGATCATATAAATATGGATTTGTGTGTTTATATACAGACTTTTTGTAGTGTTATACATTACGGTTTGTAGTGATACCAGGGACATTTAATAGTCTATTTTATGTAAAAAATGTGAATTGAATGTAATATGAAAGAGAAAAAAAATACAATTTACATACTGTGTTTTACCTGGAATTTTTATTTGCGTGAATTTCAAATTTTCCTCTGCTGGTTTTAATGTTTTCGCTGAGATGCTTCATGTGTATTAATATATATGGCAAAAATTTAAATAATGGGGTATAGGTGTATAATATAATAGTTTAGATGAATTAGTCCCGTCTACTGTATTCTGCCATGTGAATTCTTTCATTTTCACATTTTGAATTTAAGCATGTTCTTTTTTTCAGTAATTTATCGTGGGAAGAGAAGTTTGGATTAGCATACGGTATGTATATTCTGTATCTGAGGCACTTAAACAAAACACCCTGATGTTTCATGAACTATTATATCAAATCCCTCTTGTGTAAAAAAAGGTCCATTTATGGCCTAATTGTATTTGTGGTATCCACCATGCTGCCTTTTTTATATTTGGTTTTGGGAAATATATGTAACCAGCGCATTAGATGTCTGCTAAAATTGAATATAAGGACTTTCATGGCATTTTCTCAGCAAGTACAGGCAGACAATTGAGAATGGTTATAGTGTGATAATATGAATCGTATTTAAAAGTGCTTTATTTCTGTCCTGGAATTCTGCAGTTCTTCACATAGCTATTACTGCATTTTTTTTAAGGATCTTTTAGAAAAAGCCTAAAATAATCCCCTAACTTTATACACAGCACAAATCAGAATGGGAGTGTTCATAATCATTCATGATGTATATGTGTGCTCCGCTGTTTCATTATTTAGAGCGCAGTATCCTTTTTAAGGCCCTTTCAAAGCCTAAAATGATCGATAATCTGTATAAGAGCGTTGAGTTTGTCCAGCCCCTGAGCACCTAGAGAGCTCACTGATGTACCAGTTAGCCTAAACACCGCGGGGGAACCATTCTGTACTGGAGCTGTGTGATCATCATCTGCTGTCATATATTTTCATATGACCTTTGCTATCATCCACAGGATTTAAAGGAACTGCGAACCGGCCACCCAGACTGAGAAGCAGCCGCACACCCCCCTCCTGTCTGTTTTGCTTTTTTCTGTCAATTTTGCAATATTGTTTAAAGTTTCCCCCAAAAACTTCCTTTTATACATCACCTTACCATGTGATATACAACTACTTCTGAACCATATAATAAGTAAGACCTTGTGACCAAAAACACAAGACAGCCATACTTGTGAATAAAGGTGATTTTTGGGACTGTGCATTTCTGTCATAGTGATGCAATTTTAGTTTGCAAACAATTGATAATAAAGTGGATATGCAATTGATTCGTGTTTAAAAAACTCTTTTCCTCATTTTGGAGTTTTGTAGTAATCAAAAACCATCTACTGAGTTTGATATGTACAAACACGCAGACCAGTCTGTGACAAAAACACATTCAGAACTAAAGACTCACTTTCCATTAGGATGATAATAAAGAATTTAACAAATACAATGTTTTACATTTCCTGTTCTTTTAATAAAACACATACCTTGCATAATATTGTTGTTTGAGTCATTGAGTAAAACAGGACAGATGTGTGTGTGTGTGTGTGTGTGTGTGTCATGCCTTGAGGGATGAAGGACTCAAAGACAGGCGTGTTGGCGAAACAGAAAAGGGTTTTATTGAAATACATGAACAGGGACTGTAAACAAACATAAGAACATAAGAAATTTACAAACGAGAGGAGGCCATTCGGCCCATCAAGCTTCTTTGGGGAGAACTTAACTAA
>JAODKC010000036.1:15429852-15456081 GCA_026777985.1 Mormyrops attenuatus | reverse complement strand
TTCACTGAATGGTAGCAACTGGCGTACTGACGCTCGTGGGCAGTCGTGGCTTTGTCTCGAGAGAGGTAAACAAGGGTTGTATTTTGACTCATACAAGTTCTAGCACGCGAGTCGTATTCCAAACAAAAGTTGTATACCAAGCACATTTTTTTGCGTCCAAACAGGAGTTATTTCAAAGCGGACGTATACCGAGGTACCACTGTATAAGTTTTAAGAAGACTTAAGCTCTAGATAAACAATATCTGGGTGATGCCTTCTCATGCACAAGTGAAATTCCCATTTTTGTCCCTAAAAAATTGAGCCTTCCCCTTCTTCAATAGCAAGGACTGCAGTCAATAAAAGTTTTAACTCTGGCAGAGAACCTCTCGCTTTATTTGTTCCTTCAGCCCCATGCACTCCGTCCAATGTGGTGGTCCAGACTAACTGCTCGAGTGACAGGGCCTTTGTGTCCTGGGGCGCCATTGCAAATGCGGTGTCCTATTTGGCGATGGCGGGGGGTGTGGATGGGCACATCTTGTCCTGTGAAAGCAGCGAGCCTGGCTGCTGGATCGAAGGTCTCTACTGTAGCCGGGAGTACAACTTTACGGTTTCGTCGGACGACGGCCAATGCCAGAGCCTGAGCAGTGAGCCAGTGCAGCAGGAAACGGGTAAATGACTCCGTATGGAAACTCATGTTACTGCTGTCAGCAAAGGGGTGTTTTGTGACTGTGTACCCTGGGGTTTGCTGTTTTTATTCTTTAAATAGGTGATAAAAAATGCAAAATAGACTCGTATTGCATATCGTTTGATCCTCTTTCCCATCAGCTCCATGTGTGCCGCAGGACACAGAGAGCCACATTGACTGCAGTACCAGTGTTTTGACTGTCAGCTGGGACTCCCGTAGTGAACTACTGTTGAACTATAGTGTAATCGTATTGGCTGAAGACACAAACACATATTCTTGCACCACCTGGGACGCAACCTGCAAAGTCGAGGGGCTGCAATGCGGCCGGCAGTACCACGTCTACATGGCGGCTAGCAGGGGCAACTGCAGCAGCATGACGACAGTGCCGGAAATTGTTCACACGGGTATGTTTCATGCTCCCCTGGCTGGCAAACTGATACCGTTGTTATTACACTCCAGGCTCACTGCATAAGAGGTTAGATGGCCTCAAGTAAATTGATACAGATTATAGCGGTTGAGTGTTGATAACAGATCAATCTTCTTGCCTCTGCATTGGCAGCACCATGTGTCCCACAGACTGTGAAAGGGGCTGTGATGTGTGGCACAAATACCCTGGTGATATCGTGGGACAGCTCTTCTGGGGCCACAGCCTACACCTCTACCGTGACCAGTTCAAGTGGTGACCCGAGCAAGTTCTGCTCCACCTCAGAACTCACCTGCATGTTGGACGGCCTGAGATGCACCCAGCAGTACACTGCCACTGTGGTTGCCCAGGGCAGACTGTGCAACAGCACAGCTAGCTCTGCCATCTCAGTGGTGACAGGTAGGAGGTGCCCTATGTTGGATAACTACATGGTCCCAGCAGTTTCCCTGTCTGTGACTTGTGTCCCTGCTCCCCATGTCACCATTACCCACAGGACCTTGTGAACCTGAAGGTATGGCGACCCACCTGGGCTGCGATGACAATGCAGTACTGGTTTCCTGGAATGCCAGCCCAGGAGCCCTGGAGTACACAGTGCTGGCAAAGGGCAGGAAGGGTGACCCTTCCTCTTGCCACACCATGGAAACCACCTGCCTGTTGACTCAGCTCGCCTGTGGTCAAATGTACAACATCACGGTGTTGGCTGGCGATGGGAATTGTAACAGCAGCTCTCTGGCTTACAGAATCGTGGAGACAGGTATAAACCCCACTGACCCCCTAAGATGGCGCGTATCTTCTTCCCCGATGGTTGGAAAAGAACAATGGAGGTCTTCTTGCACCTCATGCCATTTTTCGTCTTACAGCTCCATGTGCCCCTGTCATGATTAACCACAGCCTAGTCTGTGAAACGAACATGGCTACTATCTCATGGAGAAGGGAAGATGTCGCTGTGGGTTATGTCATCAACGCCACCTCGGTCATGGGCCACAGGGACACGTGCAGTGCCAGTGGAACGTTCTGCGACCTGCCTGAGCTGCAGTGTGGCAAAACGTACACGGTACAAGGCATGTCCCTGGGGAAGGAGTGCAATAGTGAACCAAGCTCCCAGCTCACTATTGTCACAGGTATATCTCTGGTATGGATGGAGGGCTGTGTTTATGGCATACAAAAGACTGTAGTTCAGGGGAGGGCAATCTTATCCAGAAAAGGCCGTTGGGTATGCGGGTTTTCGCTGCAACTCCCTAATTACTAATTAGAGGACTTATTAGCTGAAGAATCCTCATCCCTAGGTTTGAACAGCTGATCTAAAGGTAATCCCAAAAACCTGCAAATACACTGGCTTTTTGTGGATAAGATTGCCAACCCCTGCTCTAGATCGCTGCCATTACTCATTGTGCTAATCCTGTTGGGCACAGCATCGATATGCTGTGATTGTCTCTTGCCGTCACATGATGGTTCTGAATCTTTGTCCATCTTCAGCTCCCTGTTCTCCTGTGATGGTAAAGTCCACCTACTACTGCAGCAGCAACATCGCCCTCATCAGCTGGGATGAGAGCCTGGGCCGAGAAAGTTTCTTAGTGCACGTGATGGGAGGCAGGAAGATGTACACTCAGAACACGATGGAGACCACAAGCACCTTCACTGGTCTGGAGTGCCAGGAGAAGTACAATGTCACCGTTAGAGCGGTAGCCAGACATTGCAACAGCAGCCAGGTGGCTTCAACGGAATTCCACACAGGTATCACATTTTCTCCTCCTGAAAAGCTCCTCACAAGGGTGCCTCAGCTCCTGCTAATGGCCTCCTCTTCCACAGCTCCCTGTGCACCACACAATGTGAGTGTGATCCTGCTGTGTGCTGACAACACGGCAGAGGTGACCTGGCAAGCCAGTCCTGGTGCGGCATCCTACAACGTGACTGCCTTGGCAAGGGACGGCGACAGCAAGAATTGCTTTACCACGCAGACACTTTGCCAACTGCCCAAAATGCATTGCGGACAGACGTATATCATCACAGTGGTGCCCAACTCAGATACCTGCTTTGGATTCTTCAGCACTGCCATCACCTATATAGCAGGTATCTGTATTGTAGGATTATGCTGTTAGAACGTTCACCACAGGTACTGTGAACCACTGGAGATAACTAAGGAAGAATTTACGGTGGCTTCAAACAACATAGCCTGTTGCCCTGGGACCATGTGTAAGTGGAAGCAGAAAGGCCTTTCCTGCTACAATGTTTCTTATCCTCTTCTAGCTGTCAGAAAACATCTCCGTAGGCATCTCTCGCACATGTCTCATATTCTGTGTCTGTTTCCCTACATGCTGACTTTAACACTATGTGGTCAGGTTTGGTAGAGAATTTTTGCTGCTTGTCAATGAGCAAGGAGAAAGGGAATCTGAAGGATGCAACTATCTCAGTATAGATGTACTGTAACATTGCTATGATGCTGCAGGAATGCTCTGGTTTGCTTCATGGTCAAGGCATCACTTATAAACTACTTAGAAAAAATAGAAAAGTTTGGCTAGGATGATACAGTGGTACCTCGGCATATGTCCTTAATCTGTTCCAGATCCTTGGACTTATACCAAACAGGACGTATACCAAACACATTTTTCCCATAAGAAATAAAGGGAAAATGATTAATCTGTTCCCATGGAAAAAAACCCTATTGTTATTGGCATATTATACATTGATGGGGTTGTATAAAATAATTTATAAATACTAAATTAGATGAAATAAATGAAAAGAGAGTTATAGCGTGAGTTGTTCACTGAATGGTAGGAACTGGCGTACTGACGCTCGTGGGCAGTCGTGGCTTTGTCTCGAGAGGTAAACAAGGGTAGTGCGCGGTGTCGTGACTCATATTGACCTATACAAGTTCTAGCACACGAGTCGTACTCCAAACAAAGGTCGTATACCAAGCAAACTTTTTTGCGTCCAAACAGGACATATACCAAGTTGGACTTATTCCAAAGCGGACATATACCGAGGTACCACTGTATCTGCATTTTGGACTTTCACTGTTTACTGAGAACTTCAAGAACAGTGGCCCTGATTGGAAGACAGGATTGCTGCAACATTGAGTAATTACCCAAATTTCCTAAAACTACTCCTGGGACCAGCATTGTAATCCTTTGATTGAAGAATCATGGATTCAGCGAAGCAAGATTCATTTTTGTCTTTCTCTGCAAGGTCCTTGTCCTCCTAAGAACATATCCATGGCGCTGACATGTGAAGGCAACCTTGGTCATGTGACATGGGATCCTGTGATGGCAGCAGAGATGTACATAGCCACTGCCAGGACCACAGACGGCCATGTGCAGACTTGCAAGAACAACACGACCAGCTGCTCCTTCCTCAACCTACACTGTGGCGAGGTCTATTTTGTCACTGTGGTAACTCTTGAGAGGGGCTGTCAAAGTGAGCCAAGTCCCAGGAAGAACTTCAGGACAGGTTTGTTTTCGAGTTATATTTCATAAGGCTGTAATATTCTTCTGTCACGTGAGACCAAAAGTTCTGATTCAAGGTCCGATTTCTTTGTTACTCTTTTAGCCATCTGCCCTCCCAGCAACCTGAGAGGACAACTTATGTGTGTGACCCATGGCCTGATGGTCACATGGGACCAGAGTCCCAGAGATGATGTGACATACTTCCTGAATTACCAGACAGAGGAAGGTGCCAGCACCACGCTTGCAACCTCAAGCATCTCCTACCAGCACACAGGCCTGTGCGGAGAGCGTTATTTATTTAAACTACTGGCACAGGACGATACGTGCAACAGTAGCTGGACTCAGTCCGTCAAAATGGACACAGGTGCCTCCACATTGCCACCATGCTCTCTGCAAAGTCTGTCTTAAATGTGAATGTTACTGCTCTCACATGTGATTGTCATTCTTTTCCACACAGCTCCTTGCCCACCCAGCAGTTTGAAGGCCCAGGTAGACTGTGGCACCAACAGAGGGAGGGTTTCCTGGATGCAGAGCGCAGGTGCATTAGTCTACACTGCTGTGATTACGGGAGCCCATGGGCATAGAACGTCCTGCTCTGCCAACTCTACAACATGCGGCGTGAGGTTGGACTGTGGCCGCCGGTACACCGCCATGGTGTTCTCCTCAAACGAAGCATGTAACAGCACAATGGATGCTACTGTCGAGTTTGTTTCAGGTAGCTTCTTGGTACCGTGAAGAAAAATTAATGTACATTTTAACCTTTATATGAGTAATATGTACTTAATTTGGGGTACAAAGGTTAAAATGCACAGTGATTTATTGTAGCAGAGCGCACACACATGAAATAAGTACACATCAGTCATGTTACCACAAGAAATTGCCACACGTATCGTTATATAGCACAATTGTGTACCAATTATGTGCATCCCTGTTTATAGGGCTGTTATATATTATGTCCTAAATTACAGGAACCTAGAGCCCTTTCAGATTCATGACGATCTGTGTATTCTTCCTATATTTTAAAATGTTACATCAAAATGCAGTATAATGTTTAATTCTACAATATAATTGATGATAGATTACAGACAATTTGCCTCCTGCGTGATAGCCTATGTACTAGAACTGAATAAATCAACAACATCAACATTTATCAACAACTAACAAATAACTGATAAATGTTTGCTTGAATAAGATCAGCTGAGTGCTGGGTGCATCACAGTCATGTCAGCTGAAATGGATTTCCTCCCATTAGCTGTGTTATGTTACTAACCTTGTTATCGCACAATGCGCGGTCTGCATACATGCAGACATATTCAGACATCATCTCCCTCGCTTTATCCAGCCCCATGCCTACCAGGAAACATCAGAACCAAGACAGACTGTGATGCTAATGAATTTGCAGTACAATGGGAGATGACCCCAGGGCCTAATCTATACACGGCTCTAGCTATTGGTGGCAATGGGCACCGCGCCACCTGTGAGACCACCGAGACATTCTGCACCATCCAGAACTTGCAGTGTGGCCAGACCTACAGCATTGTCATCACTACCGCCTCCGCCAAATGCAACATGATACAAGACTCCAACCACAAGGTCAAATCGGGTACAGCTGCCATACTGAGAACTACTTCCCACTTCGGTTCTGGGTTTGGGCCATTATTAAGGCAAATGCTGATGTTGTGTTCCCTTCCCCCCACTCAGCACCTTGCAGGCCCACGAACCCTACAGTGGACCTGAACTGCAGTACCAATATGGCCATCATATCCTGGGATTACGTACAGGTGACACAGATGTACCAAGTGAAAGCGGTGGACAGTCGGGGCGAGAGCACCACATGCAACACCACTGGTGCCGACTGCACCTTCTTACAGCTCGACTGCGGGGAAAGGTACATCTTCAGCGTGGTGGGCTTCACTGATCAGTGCGAGAGCGCTGTCAGCGGCACTGTGGATCTTCTCACAGGTGAGGTCCCACTGATCAAGATATTAAGTTTAATCATGCTGGACCTATTTAACTCATCGAGAACCTACCCTTCATCACCATCTACCAACATCTCCATCTTAAAGAAGTGTCTCTGCTTCTCAGTACCTTGCTTTGGCCATGTCCCCTCCTGCAGCTCCCTGCAAGCCTACTCATGTGACGGCCAGTCTGAACTGTGAATCAGGCATCGTGTCGATCGTGTGGGACCCCGCACAAGGCGCCAACACATACATAGCACGGGCTGAGGGCACAAGCGGCCATACTACCTTCTGCGCTGGCAGTGACACACATTGCACCATGAAAGATCTGCTATGTGGCCAGGACTACTCCATCACAATCCTGGCCGCAAACAGCCACTGCAGCACCGGTTCAGGCGAGCCAACCTCTGTGACAACAGGTAGAGTGCCGGGTGTCTTCTCCCTTCCTGAGCTCCCCCAGCCCCATTTGTAGTTGGAGCCATGAGATGAATGTCATCCTACTCTCCACAGGCCCTTGTCCCCACCACCAACTGGCGGCATCCATGCACTGCGCATCAAACACAGCTACAGTCTCCTGGAGCCCAGGGAAGGGAACCTTATCCTACAATGCCTCAGCTGAGTCCCTCACCATCACACACTCTGCTTCCTGTACCACTGCAACTTCCAGCTGTGACATCACCTCCTTGGAATGCAGCCAGGAGTACAGGGTCAGCGTGAGCGGACAAGGCCTTTCCTGCCCTAGCCCGGCAAGCTCCTGGGTCACCTTTAACACAGGTAACCTCCTATTTGGACCATTACTACCGGAAATATGCAGCGTCTCCATCCATCACTTGCTTTTCCAGGTTCCAGGGCACTGGGAACAATGAAAGGGAACACACTGGATGAGATGTATGTCCATCGCTGGTCCAAAATTCACATAAACAATGACATGCTATAGGCAATATAGAGATAACAGTTCATCAGCCAAACCTTAGGTGTGAGAAAAAAGTCAAGCGAAGGGAAATGAAGTACAGAGAGGAAACCTGCACAACAGGAGAGAATATGCCAACTAACCGCAAACTCCAAGCTAGTGTGGATGGAAGAATGTAGCGGTTAACACGGCCAACTCACACTGCTGTCCTTTTTAGCCATCAGAGTGAAAGGGCACATGTAACTACAGTGACATCATAAAAGACGCACACATGCAGTCTCCAGAAAATCAGTGTAAACAGTCCGCAAGAGGTGTACAGTAAACATACAGAGTAATTAATAATGCAGACTAACGTTCCACCTCCCTCTGCCCATGCCACCTGCGTCTCCCAGCCTCCTGCCCCCCCACACAGGTTACAGTCCAGTCATTCTGTGGCTCGGACACAGTGTCTGTCTCCTGGACTCCAGTGAAGGGTGTGATGTCATACATGGCTGCCGCCGAGGGGCGTGACGGACATGTGGCGTCATGCAACACCAGCCACACGGTCTGCGACATCCCAGGCTTGCATTGTGGCCAAATTTACGAGGTGTTTGTCGCGGCCTTGGACGAGCACTGCATTGCGGGAAAGAGTGAAATGCATATCCTGAAGACCGGTAATTGGCTTTTACTAAACATTTACCAAGCAATTCAGGTCATCTCTCGACTCCTTTATATTAAGTGCCTATTTTTAACTATTTAGCAATTCATGAGTCATTATGCAATTTAATATGTTATTATTACAGAGTAATTAGAATTAATAATTGTTGATGAGAAATACAACTTCAACAACTATTTTTTTCTTCTTCAAAGTAGCAGTGTGGTTTAGAAAAAAAGCTAATTCATGGAAAAAATATTGAGTATGATCTGAATAATCTGGAGCCACTACATGCTCCTTCACGCTGCTACTCCTATCCCCAGCTCCCTGTGAGCCCCAGGGTGTGGACATCCATTTGGAGTGCCAGTCAGGTGTTCTTGAGTTATCCTGGGAACCAAGCAGCGGGGCAGACCGCTACCGAGTGGAGGTAGTCAGCGACAACGGCTTAGTGAAAACGTGCAACACCCAGAGCACCTCCTGTGACATCCCTGACTTGCAGTGTGGCCACGGCTACACCGTTAGCGCTATGGCACTTGACGACAAGTGCAATAGCTCCCACAGCTTGGCCAAGAGCTTCACATCCGGTCAGCCATTTCCCTGCTTGTTATACTCATGTACTGAGGTGAGATGCTGCTTCTTCATATATATGTTTGACCCCTATTCACACAGCCCCGTGTCCCCCTGATCACATCAGTGCCAGTGCAGATTGCTTCACGGGGAACATCTCAGTTTTCTGGAGTCCCACAGTCCAGGGCGTCCAGTATGTCGTTACTGTGAAGGAGCCCGGCAGCCGCTTCCAGGTGTGCAATGCCACAGGCTTCCAGTGCGTCATCAGCGGCCTGCAGTGCGGCGTGGAGTACACACTGGAGGTGTCCGGAGAGAGAGACGGCTGTGTGGGGGCTCCCAGCACTGAGCACCCTTTCCAAACAGGCATGTAAACTTTCGTGGCAAAAAAACCACAAGCTTGCACTAAATGGCACTATTAAACTCATCTACCACATGCAACTATGCTTGTCTGGTAGCGCTGTGCTTAGTTTGTGAGTGTAATGTCTGCATGGTCTGCCTCCAGTGCCCTGTGTCCCACTCCTGGTTGGAACAAAGATGGACTGCCCATTAGACTCCGCCTGGGTGGAGTGGAGGAACTCACAAGGGGCGGAGCTGTATGTGGCCAGTGCGGAGGACAGTCAGGGGCAGGTGGCTTATTGCAACGGCGGCAATGGTGTCAGCGGCTGCTCTGTGGCGGGCCTGCGGTGCAGTCTACAGTACACCTTCACAGTGACCGCTTCCAATCAACAGTGCACCAGCGCACCCAGCAACACTATGCAGATGCAGTCTGGTGAGGAGGCTCTCTCCATCTCCATCTCCATCCGTGCTACATGCCATGGCCATCATATCGCCTTCTGAGCTCATCTCTCAATTTTTTTGTCTTGAGTTTTTTTTTTCTTTTACCTTTATCCATAAATTTATACATAAGGCATCCTACATACGGATGGATATATATCTACCATTGTCTATTTGTAGTTACTATGTATTTATTTCTCAATATTTTTTATATAGTTGTTTTCAATTCATGGAGACCCCCAGTCAATTTAACCAGACCATTTAAGATAAATGTAAAACTGGAAAAAATACTTTGGCACAACTAGTCTAGTCTCATGACTAATGATGTCCAAGATGACACTTTGTGAAGTATTTGCTATATTTTTGACCCCACTAGATGGTGCTCTCTGTTCGAAACAGGACTCATGCTCATGCTGCAGAACAAACCAAGAGCACTGTCTAGTAGGGTCAGATAATACCACAAATGGTTCATTTTGGCCATCACTAATTAATACTGTTCTATACGTATATGACCATCTGTCTGTCTGTCTGTCTATCTATCTATCCATTCATCCATCCATCCATCTATCTATCTATCACGGTCAGCGTCTATCAGGGTGGCCAAAGCCCATCAATACAACATGTGAACATATATCCCATTTCATACAAACAAACAGAAAGGCTACTAAGGCACAAACTGCAGATAATTTTAATGATGGCAATGGCAAGGAAATGTGCTCTGACTCTGGATCGGGATTGTTGATCCACCACATGCCACAGATGCTCACCACATGCCACAGATGCTCACCACATGCCACAGATGCTCACCACATGCCACTGATGCTCACCACATGCCACTGATGCTCACCACATGCCACTGATGCTCACCACATCCCACAGATGCTCACCACATCCCACAGATGCTCACCACATGCCACTGATGCTCACCACATGCCACAGATGCTCACCACATCCCACTGATGCTCACCACATCCCACAGATGCTCACCACATCCCACTGATGCTCACCACATCCCACTGATGCTCACCACATCCTTGGCCATCCACATGATGCAACAGAAAAGTTGTTCACATCTTTACTCCTGCACATTTCTTCTGCATTCAACACATGAACTACAAGTACCGAATGTCAGCTTGCCATCTAATGTATCCTAAACCTTGACATGCTGTTTTTACAAGATAGCTGACCTCATCTGGCTCATACTGCACTGATAATGCTGGCTCACTGGTGTATGTGCAGATATTTCTATGTGAATATTGATGTCTGCATCTATGATGACCTCTAAAAGAAAATACCTAGTTATGTTCCTGATTGTCACTCTACCAAATCTTGCATCCCCCAAAGCCCCATGCCCACCAGAGTATGTCAGCATGGATGTGGACTGTAAGAATGGGACCATGACAGCATCCTGGCCCCCCAGTTGGGGCGCTCTGAGCTACACTGCTACTTTGCGGGGCCCAAATAGCAAAACGTGGGCATCCTGCACTACCAATGGATCGGACTGCAATGTTGGCACGATGCCCTGTGGGGAGAGCTTGGTCCTGGCAGTGGTGGCCGAGGGAGCCAGCTGTTATAGTAGGCGGAGCCAAGACTTCCCCATCAGCACAGGTAAGGCGAATATATCATACTGTACATATGACGGGAATGACACAAGGGGGGCAATATTAGTAACAACTGTGCGCCAAATGGGAAAATCTGTGCAGAAATATCTGAACATGTTAATGTCAACCGTTTCATAGGGCTTCCAAAACTATAGGACGATTCCTTTCAATGGGCCAAAGGCAATGATTTTGCAAAATTCACCAATAAACCAGTAGGTCTCTTACTGAAAGAATAATTCTTCGGACATTATTCTGAATACCACACAAAGCTTTGATAAGAACGATGGGGTTAGACCTGGATGTCCTGTGATAGGATGAAATCACGTGGCACACATACTCACCCATGTTGTTAACCGCTGCCTGATTACTTTGTAAGGCTTTATTTCATCTCTTGGTCCTAAGACATGGTCTCAGACCATAAACCTAATTTCTATTTTGCCGTTTCCCTCTACTAAAGCTGAACTTACCATCTTCACAATTTCCTTAAAAACATCTTCACTCTTGCCAAGTACACTGTCTCACAGCTTCCTCTATAACCACTAAAACATTATTCCAACTCTTTATGGTTGGAAATGCAAAGTTTTACATGTCACACGCATTGATTTGTTTCCTCTAGTACCTTGTTCTCCACAAATCCTGGAGGCCACCCTGAGATGTGGTGACAACATGGCAACCGTGACTTGGAACAGGAGCAGGGGGGCAGAGCGTTACCTAGTTAAGGCTACCAGCAGCGATGACCACCAGGCCACCTGCATCTCACGCGGGGCTACCTGCTACCTCAGGAGCCTCAGCTGTGGGAAGATATACACAGTCACTGTTCGGGCAGAGGACAGCACCTGCTCCAGTGCATGGAGCCATCCTGTTGAAATTAAGACAGGTAACTATAGTGACCATACTGCCAGTCTACCCAGACTCCTCCTGGGTTAAACCCCCAATTATAGTATAGCTCTAGGTCTAGTTTCTCCTTGGCTTAATGGTTGCCCATTCCCTTCAGTCCCCTGCATCCCTGAAAATGTAGACGCCCACTTCGACTGCGAGTCAAGGACTATGTTCGTGTCCTGGTCGGCAAGCGATGGCGCAGACTCCTACACGGCCATGTTGGAGGACAGCGACGAACGCTTCACCAATTGCCAGACTTTGGGAGCCAGCTCATGCAATGTGACCGGTCTGCACTGTGGCCAGGTTTATCACGTGTCCGTGACCGCGTCGGATGGCCACTGCACCAGCCAGGAGAGCACCATGCTGGATGTCCACTCAGGTGGCATGGAATACCGGAATACCAAAATTTAGATAAGGGAATGCAGGCCAAGTGGGCAAACCTCTGTTGTAACAACCAGTTCTGTGAAGCAGCACCAATGTTCTACTAGAAAATTCTCCAGCAATTCAGAAGCTAACCAACCAATGTTGCTTCTTCTCCTACCAGTCCCTTGTCTCCCCAGGCATATCCAAGCCTCCATGGACTGCGAGAGGGCCACGGCGGTGGTGACCTGGGACTTCTCTCCCGGGGCAATGTCCTATGTTGCTACAGCCACGGCAACATCTGGCCACGTTGCCACCTGTGACACCACCCACACCAACTGTGAGATGAGCAGTCTGGCATGTGGAGAGCGATACTTCGTGTCAGTGCTCGCGCGGGGGGAGACCTGCAACAGCACATCCAAGATGCCTCGCCAGCTGATGACAGGTAAACAGGCTATGACTAAACATACCATGCTATAAAGACCTTTGTTAAGTAAGGACACAAGTAGGATGCAATTCACGGCATTAATTTGCTTCCCGTACCATAAGGTTCTCAGTCTTTTTTGAGACATTGCTCCAGAATGATATCCCTAAAAGATTTTATATTATATGTTAATCAGGAATTGTGAGTTTGTAATGCATCAGGGGCATTACTTTAATGTAAAAACAAACCTTTATCTCAGTTTTGGCTGTTATTGATTTACCTTTCAATCTCAAAGCACCTCAAGAAAACCTCCCGTAAAGCTTCACACTCCTGAGGAACGTAGGGCTAGCTCACTCAACAACCCATGGTTTAAATACTGGAATTAATAACTTAATGTTCTCATTTACATGTAGAACCATGCATGCCTCTTCATGTTAGCATCCAGTACAACCCACCAGTAGGCCAGGTCTACTGGGACACAGGCATGGGGGCCTCATACTACATCACAGAGGCCGTGACCAGTGACGGCTTCCAGACTTCATGCACAACCACGGACAACTACTGTGCCCTCCATAATATGGCCTGTGGCCGTGAGTACAACATCACGGTCGTTTCCAGCAATCAGGCCTGTGAAGATATCGTCACCTCTGACCCAATAAGCCAGACCACAGGTGAGGCAGTGATACTTGAGGATCAGACATGGGGTTTCCAGTAGGACACCTTCTCAACCATCCCTACTTTTGTTTATGCCATAGCATCTTACGATATATATCTTCTGGTAAACATCTTCTTGTACACCTCCAGGAGCACAGCTCGATTGCATCTGAGTTTGATTTGCCTATATGTATCCACCAGTCACACTAAGGTTTCCTGGTCCATTGTTCTCTTCATTTCCACATTAAACTTGACTTGATATGCAGAGCAGAAATTCTGTTGGGCAGGAGTGTCCAGAACGATACACAAATAGCTTGAACCTGGTGTTGTCATGCTCCAGAACCTTGTCCCCCGAAGAATGTTCAAGCCCGTGTGGACTGCAGGACAAACATAGGACATGTGTCATGGGAGGAGAGCGATGGGGCTATAGGCTACCTGGCCATCCTGGATGGGAGGGACGGAGATTTTGTCTTCTGTTACACCACAACTACATCCTGCACTTTGGATACTCTCCATTGCGGCACGGTCTACTACACCAGAGTCCAATCCATAGGAGAGACATACAACAGCTCAGACAGTACCACCAATAGCCTACTCACAGGTCAGTGTCCAGAGGCTCCATTTCTCAGGTATTTTATTAACCAACCTTGAAAGTAGAAGGTTCTCTGCTAGCTGTTTCGCATATCGTTCCAGCTCCTTGTGTGCCAGACATGTGGGAGGCCCAGGTAAACTGCGAGAACGAAACCGCATTGGTGTCCTGGAATTACAGTAATGGGGTGGAGTCCTACACACTGACCGCCAGAGGCATCGATGGACATTCCACTTCCTGCATCACCAGGGAAACCTTCTGTACCCTATTCGGCCTCAACTGTGGGAATGCGTACACCCTCAGCCTGGCTGTCTCCACCCATCAGTGCTCACTCATGTCCCCCACCGAATTCACCCTCCAGACCAGTGAGTGGAGTAGGAGGGATCTCAACAGCCTTGAGTACATGTCCTTTTAGATAAATCAACCCAGGAGTGTTGAATCTCACCATAAACATACTAAAACTATAGCCCACTTCACAAATCACATTCCATTAAATCCCATTTCAATGTAAGGGTCATCCATCTGTCCAAGCAATCACTTTCTGTAACGCCTGTCCAGTATAGGGTCCCAGTGAGCCTGGAGCCTATTCTAGGAATGACAGGTTACCTGCATTCAGATACACAATGGGCAATTTAGGGTCATCACTTAACCTAACAGTATGTTGTTGGACACACACACAGGGCAGGGGTTGGGAATCAACTCCGCAACCATATAGTGCTAATAGTGCTAAGCACCAAGCCATTGCACCATCAACACAAATGACTGAAGCAGATTCAAGCACTTTGTCATTGTGTAACACAACGAAATTACACCAAGTGTGGTTAGCGCCAGGTGTACCTGTGCCACAGTCTGGATGTCTGAAACCCTATGCCCCTTCCCACAGAGCCATGCCCCCCAGCCCACGTGTCGGTGGAGCTGCAGTGCGGCTCTCGTTCTGCCACCGTATCGTGGAGAGAGAGCGAAGGGGTGGAGCTTTACACAGCCAGCGCTGTGGCTTCTGCTGGCATGTACGGCGAGGACTGCAACACCACCGACACCACCTGCCTCTTTGCCAACCTGGAATGTGGGGAGACCTACTCCTTCACAGTCAGTGCATACAGCGGTGAATGCCGGGGCCAAGCCAGTGACACCATCGTTCGCAATACAGGTGCTTAACCACCCAGTCACTGTCATCTTTGCTTTATTATGGTTGTTTAGTAATCATTCAGTAATCATTCATTAGTAAGTATATGTTTTTTTTGGGCAAGGAGGAGCAGGAACAGCAGTACTGTACGTCTGATAAGTTTGCAGTTCAGCACCTTTAATGCAAAACCCCCTTTAAACGTGTTTAGCGCCCCCGGTGTGGTAAATCTCAGCCCTTATCATGCAGAGCCATGCCGGCCCACCAACATGACAGTGCAGGGATCATGTGAGAATGACACAGCCATCCTGCAGTGGGCGGAGACTAAGGGGGCGTCCATATACCTCGTGAGTGCCCTGGGTGACCTGGGGTACGTGGTGGATCTCAGAACCCCCAACACGTCCATCCCGGCTGAGCTACCCTGTGGACAGACCTACAACCTCAGTGTGGTGGCCTGGGATGACTACTGTGACAGCCCCAGAAGCAGTGTTCTGCAACACAGAACCGGTCCGTTGGGGTAACCCTTCAGCTTTTATGGTTTGTGTTAAATGCTCAATTCAGTGTGATGACATCCAGGACAAAGAAAGGTTTCCATTTAGTAAGAAATTCTTCTCTTGGGCATGTAAAAACTCAGGGCAAAACATTTTGGATAAGAAAGAGAAACTAGCAAGTTTAAAGAAACAGGAACACCAGACGGTCATGAAAACTGCGAGAACGACACTGTGTTGGCGTCCTGGAGTTACAGTATCAGGGAGGAATCCTTAGATGTTGATCGATCCATCGTCTGACCACATATCCTGAGCACAAGGAGCCTTTCTCCTATTCCAGAAAACACTGGTCAAGCTGCAGGAGCACACAGACACACCCCCAAGCATAGCATCACACACTATGGGAAATTTTGTGAAAATGTTTTACTCAAAATCTCACTTTTAGACAACCGGTCTGTAGTACTGAAACAAACCAGTTCTGGTTATGTACTTACATAAACACTATCTTTCCTCTCCCCCTTCCCAGTTCCATGCACCCCCAAAAATGTGGTGCCCAATGTCCAATGTGAGGACAGCGTGGGCTCTGTCAGCTGGGCACAAAGCGATGGCGCCGAGGCCTACGTGGCAGTTGCCGTGGGACTGGACGGCCACACCCACACCTGCACCAGCCACAACCCTAACTGCACCTGGGACGACCTGCATTGCGGCAACCTCTACGGCATCACCGTCATTGCCGAGGACGAATTGTGTAGCAGCCTGCCTAGCAACAGCGTGTTCATCCACACGGGTACCTGTCCTCGTGATTCCTCATACCCAGGCGTACATGTCAAGTCATTTATGTTTTACTCTGCAATAAGTTTTCAAAAGTATTACACAGAAGTTCAGCCAATTTCCGCACCGTCACCGTTTAAACAAAACTCAGTAGATATTATTCTAAGAGGAAAAGCAACCACCACCCCCACAATCTGACAGGCGGGTGCAGACTAGGGCTGCATGATTAATCGTTTTGGATTCGGGATTTTGATTCATACCCCAACAGGATCTCAGTCTTACATGACACAGATTCTACCGTGTTTGCATTAGAAGGGAGATCCGCTGCATCAAACCAGGCACTCCCTTTTTTATTCTAAGCTGTAGCAACAAATCCCAGCACTATGTTACACCATTTGACAGGAAGAGGGGGCAGAAAAACAGGCGCTGTAATACAGAACAGACAAGGTTTGTTTAGAATTTCTCATTGGAAATGCCACCACGGATTAATGGCATGATGTTACATAGTTTATAATTCCGTAGAAAAATAGACCTGTGGGCCTGATTTAATAATGAATTATATACAAGTCGCAGGCTGGTATTTTGAGACCTCTTATATCTTGAAAATAGATTGACTAAATCCCTCATCCCCCATTTATGAAAAGCACTTTATAGTTCAACCATCTCCATTATTTTAGCTGTTGTGTTTTTAGCGCTGGTGCTGCTAATGCTGAATATTGATTGTTGACTGTTAAGTTTAAATATCGGGCGTCAATATCACCCAAGACTGCTACATCGAAGTGATTCCAATATCTTGATTTTTAACGATTATTGGTTGATACCGATATTTTAACTGATATATCTCTACGTTCCATAAAGAAAATATGTAATGCAAATAATAACAGTAATAATAAGAGAGAAATTTATTGTTCTAGAATTGTGAGGAAAAACTGAGTGAAACAAAATCATAGTTCATATTTTACCCAGAATCATGCAGCCCTTACCATGCCAAAGATAACCTTCCCAATGTCTGAACTGTACAGCCCAACCATGTGGTGGGACGCAGACGTTGCAGCACGGTGACAGCATGTGTCTGCCGAAACCAGGTTGCAGTGCCTGCTGGGTGCAGATGCCAGTCTCCCTTTATAGACTCACAGGATCAGAATCTCAGGCTTAAGTTCTGCAACTACCATCCTGTCTTCTGAAGTCTGACTTGTGCCCTTTTGCTTCTTTCAGCGCCCTGTGTGCCCCAGAACCTGAGGGCCTCCCTGAACTGTAGCACCAAGGTGACACTGCTGACGTGGGACCCCAGCCCTGCGGCCAAGTTCTACGCGGTGAGCGCCGATTCCATCGACGGCCAGAGAGTGCAGCTGAGCACGGGCAAAATGCACGCTCACATCTCTGAGCTCACCTGCAGTCACGTGTATTCCCTCACGGTCACGGCCATGAGCACACATTGCACCAGTGCCACCAGCCCTCCCATGTACTGGCAGACAGGTATGCAGATGCATCCCAGATACCGTATTTAAACCCCTAGCGTTTGGTTTATTTAATTTACATAACAAAGTTAAAGCGCATCTGCTTGTACTCCTATTTAGAGACCTGCCCCCCCACTGCCACTACTCCCGAACTGGACTGTGTGTCTAACATCGCTGCAGTAAGATGGGAGGCAGTCGAGGGGGCGGAGTTTTACATCACCACTGCCTACTCTGAGGACGGCCAGTCCGACACCTGCATGTCCCCCACGACCCGATGCAGCCTGGCCGGCCTGCAGTGCGGTCAGATGTACACTGTGTCGGTCACTGCTGTCAACCAGCAGTGCGGTTCTGATCCGAGCATCCCTAGCACGTTCCACTCAGGTAAGGGGGGGATCTGGCCCAAAAGCCCTGGTGGGGGTGTAGCC
The DNA here is from genome assembly GCA_026777985.1 of Mormyrops attenuatus. Lineage (NCBI taxonomy): Eukaryota > Metazoa > Chordata > Actinopteri > Osteoglossiformes > Mormyridae > Mormyrops > Mormyrops attenuatus. The sequence goes on along the minus strand of JAODKC010000036.1, from coordinate 15,437,939 downwards.
TGGACTCAAACTGACCTTTTTCCTTTTGTCCCCACCTCACTTTTCCCCATACAGTTCCCTGTGTCCCACAGGGCCTGACTGTAGAAATGCACTGTATGGAAAATGAAGTCCTTGTTACCTGGAACAACAGCCAGGGGGCGCTGTCCTACAGGGCTGTCGCACAGCATGATGGAGGAAGCCCCTTCTTCTGCGAGAGCCACGACCCTGGCTGCATGCTCACCGGACTCCTCTGCGGTATGCTGTACACAGTGCATGTGACTGCCATGGGAGAGGCCTGCTCCAGCCTCCCCAGCAAGTCCGTGGACTTCCATTCAGGTGACTCCCCCGAACTCTCCAACCCGCTACATCTTTCTTGGTCCTACAATGGTTTGTTCAAAATAATATTAATTTTCATGAAGTTAAAATCATGTTGTAGGCCCTTTTCATAATTAGCAGTGAAGACATGAGAGATCGTTCTAATTCCATAACCATTTACCCGGGAAGCACAAGCCACAAGGCCGGGGAATACCCTGTATAATGCGTAACAATGCTACACAAGGCCGGGGAATACCCTGTATAATGCGTAACAATGCTACACAAGGCCCACACTCACATATTATGGACAAATTAAGAGTAATTTACCTAATGGCATATTTTTGGACTACAGGAGGAAACCCAGTAACCAAAGCTAAGTCACATAAACACAGGGAGAACTTGCAGACTCCGCACAGAGAACAGAGGGCAGCGATCAAACCCAAAAACTTACAGACACTAAGCTCCGAGCCACCGTGCCAGCTACCAGAAATCATAATGTTCCATATGTATGTTGTGGTGGCAGCTGATGCTAACTGCATAGTATCCCTCCTCCAGTGCCTTGCACTCCAGAGATCACTTCTATGTACCTGGATTGCGTCACCAACTCACTGATGATGTGGTGGGATCATGCAGAAGGTGCCACGTCGTACGTGGCCCTGGCAGACACCCGCGGCGCTGACAATGTCATCTGCAGAACCAACGTCACAGGCTGTCATTTTCTGGACCTGGACTGTGGCCGTGTATACACCGTCAGGCTACTGGCCTCTGACGGGCAGTGCAACAGCTCACTAAGCACCAGCGAGGACATTGAGTCAGGTGAGTGGGGACCCGCATTCCTGCCCTCAGCCCATCGGATAAGACCTTTGACATGTCAGTTCCCTTGATAATAGACTTTGCTACTCTTTTTCTCATGGCTAGTTTAACAAATTTTTAGTTTAACCAGTACTCCTTCCCATATGGTGTAGTGCCGGGTATGTGGTGTAATTTTAAACCTGAAACTCTGGGTACAATGTTAACATGTGGAGCCATTTCTCTCTGCCTCTGGGTTTCACAGTGCCCTGCACGCCCGAAAACGTGCAGGTGGAGCTGATCTGTTATTCTGACGCTGCCTACGTGGAGTGGGAGGCCAGCAGGGGGGCGGAGTCCTACGTGGTGCAGGCCGTGGGTGCTGAGGGCCACGTCAGCTTCTGCAACACCACCGAGGTGGCCTGCGAGGTGCCTGACCTGGTCTGCGGAGATATCTACAACATTAGTGTGGTGGCTGTCCGGCAGGACTGCAACGTGTCAGAGAGCAGCGTGGTGGAGTTGCATAGCAGTAAGTGTGTCGCACATGCCGACTTTCCCCAGGTCGATGTTGAACATATGGAGTGTGTGTGGAGGCCTGACTCAGATGACCAGACAGCTCTCTTGGTTCTCTCCCAGCTCCTTCCTCTGTAATTCACTCAGCTGGCCCTACTTATCCCTTTCAGGGTAATCAGTCCTTTCAGAGCCAGCTAGGCTTCAGAAATTAGGGGTTTATTGGCATACATCAGCAAAACTTGGCATAAGTTGGCCTCATGCCAGGATATGTGCTGGTTTCTGAAAGTGCATTTGTGTTTTTTCCTTCCTGTTTGTCTATAATTGCTATAACAATGATTGCCAACCGGTCAATCGTGATCGACAGGTTGATCACCAAGACATTTCTAGTCAATCGCGACAAGTTCTAATCCTTCCAAAGTATTTTTTTGTAAAAGTAGATCTTGCTGTAAAAAAAGTTGGAGACCACTGTGCTATAAGAAAAGTGTATCTATTTTTTGTTGTTGTATGGTGTTACATTTGCTTGTTTGTGCCCACATAGAGGCTCTTAAAGCCTGGGCTCAGCCACCACGTTTTCTGCAGTGAATGAGTACGCGGTGCTTCACCCTCCTCAGTGCCCTGCGCCCCGCAGCTGGTCGATGCTGCTGTAGACTGTGAAACGGGGGCCGTGGTGGTGACCTGGGAGCACAGTCTGGGAGCCACATCCTACACTGCCTTTGCCCAAGCGCTCACGGGCTACAACTCCTCCTGCAATGCCACAGACACCGTGTGCGAGTTCACTGACCTCCTATGTGGCCTGCCCTATGCCTTCCACGTTGTTGCGCTTGATGATGACGCCTGCATCAGCCTGGAGAGTATGGTGGCGTACGTGGACACAGGTAAAGATGCCCCAAGGTTTAGCTGATGGGTTAGATGCTCGGTGCCACGTGACCTCAGCCCTAACAACCACTGATAATTTTAACAACGAAAAATGTTTGTCATCGTCAACGACCTTTATTTTCAGACTAAAATGAGACGATAACTAAATAAAAATGATTTCGCAAGGCCTAAGACAATGACGAAGTGTCTTGACACTTTCATCAACGAATAAAAACTAGACGAAAATGTTTGCCGGAGAGGAGATGGTGGCATTATAGCCTATGCACTTTTTCCTCTGAAGTGATTTTATTTTTGCACTAATGGCACTACTTATTTTACAGTACTCAGTTTCTGGGTAAATAAACATGTTTCAAATAAGAGTGAAATCTGTGTATTTGTGTACTGCACAGTCAAACCTTAATACCATCCCACTGGCTTCATTTCATCGTGGTTAACATAATGACTTTCAGAAATCGAAGGGAAACTTTAAACATTATACTTTGCACTTTTAATTTTAGTTGACTAAATCAACTGTAGTTTTATTCGACTGTAATCTTATGATATTTAGTCAACTAAAACTAAAATAATTTTGATGACTAAATTATGACAAACTAAATTACATTTCAGTCAAAAGACTATGACTAAAACTAAATAAAAATTTCCTGTCAAAATTAACACTGCTAACAACAATGTCCCACCCCACAGTTCCATGTGAGCCCCATAATGTCACGGTGATGTCTGACTGCTCCTCCGATGGGGGGCTTATCAGGTGGGATGAGGCAGAGCACGGGGATTTATTCTACGTACTGGCAACAGGCCTAGACGGCCACCAGACTACATGCGGCAGCGACCCATTTGCCGAGTGCTGGCTCACCGGGCTGCACTGTGGTCAAAGGTACAACCTGACAATCACCGTCCAGGACCATGTGTGCAACAGCAGCCGCACCTATCGGACCCTGCAGTCAGGTGGGTGAGCTTCTCATGGACCAAAGGCTACGGCTCTTCTGACTGGCAACTACAGATTTTTCATAAACATTTTGAATTTTAATAAAAATTATTAGCATGACACTAAGCTCCACACATGCCACACGTAGTTTTCATTTCAGGGGATGTTTATCTAATACGACTTTTGCAGGAATTCCTGGTCTAGGGATGCAAACCTGAACCTGAAAATGCCTGATTCCCATACAGTCACACTGGTCTATTTCCTGGTTCTGAGCCTCTTCCTGGACTTCCCCCCCTTGTTCCCCCTCAGCTCCCTGTGAGCCTCAGGATGTGCAGGCAGTCGCACGCTGTGGCTCCAGTTCGGCCTGGGTGTCGTGGAGAGATAGTGGTGAGGCTGAGTCATACCAGGCCACAGCCACAGCCCCCGGGAGCCAGGCAGTCTACTGCAACACCAGTGACAACCACTGTGAGCTGGATGGGCTACAGTGCAGACAGACTTACGACATTTCCGTCCTCTCTACATATGACTCTTGCCGCAGTGCCGAGATTAGAGGCCAGCCCTTCCATACAGGTGAGCATGGACCTATCGGAAGTGGGCTATACGCCACTTTTCTGGCTGCTGCTGACCTCCTATGTCCCCTCGCAGCCCCCTGTCCACCGCAGAATGTGGAGGTCCTGGGGTACTGCAGCCCAGACAGGCAGCTGAGGTGGGACTCCGACTCTGATGCAGATTACTTTGTTGTGAGTGTCAAACCTGAAAACGGCACGCAACACTCCTATAAAACGGGTGAAGCGAGTTGGCGTATCAGTCACCTGACATGCGGCCAGACTTACTATGTCTACGTCACGGCCTTCCACGGTAGCTGCAAGAGCATGCCCAGCCTGACCGTCCAAGTGCCATCAGGTACCCACGACCCTTCGCAAACTCACCTTCAGGGTCTGAAATTTCAGGCGGCCACATTTAAATGTTCACTCTTGACAGTCCTGCTCTGAAGCGCCCCCTGGTGGCTTTTTTTTTTTTTTGCAGTCCCATGTACGCCCCAGCAGGTTTCTGGCAACCTGGAGTGTGGGACTAACTCAGCCTGGGTAATGTGGGAGCCTACCCCAGGGGCTCTGACCTACAGGGTGACTGCAGAAAGCGTGGATGGCCACAGCTCGTCCTGCACTGGCTCCCCCTCCAGCTCCCCCTGCAACGTACCGTCCCTGCAATGCGGGATGACCTATACCTTCAGGGTCACTGCCACTGGCCACAGCTGCGAGAGCCAACCCAGCTCCACCTACAAGCTCATGACAGGTACCAGTGACAGCAGCTACATCTCCTCAAGATGTCACCAACAGTGGTTGAATGCTTGACCCCTAAGGGCAAATTTTAACACCCAAACATAGCGAACTGCTAAAATTGCATGATGTGCCAACATCAGAACGTGTATCATTTTCTAACAGTGGTACATGACAGTTAGATAATATGTATTATGTGACACTCAACAGCCCCCTGCCTTCCCAAGTCCATCACGGCCGTCACGGAGTGCCACAGCGACACCATCCAGGTGAACTGGGAGAGGACGCAGGCCTCCCCTCTCTACATCGCTATAGCAGACGGGAATGACGGAAGCTCTCTGTCCTGCAACAGCACCATGGGAACCTGCCAGCTGGCTGGTGCTCATTGCGGAACACAGTACAATGTCATCGTGGCCTCCTACTCGGACAAATGCAGCAGCTTGAGGAGCTCCCCATACACCATTACAACAGGTACACTGCTATATAAAACCTGTGCCTTCAGGCTGATCATGGGGGGGGGTTCCAGTTATATATTGTATATTACATATATTTTGTTTTTGACGGTCATTCCATCAGACCTCAGGCAAATGGTTCGACACACCAAAATAGTGTAAGATTCTAGCTTAACCTACGCTACCATATCCTTAGACTACCTTAAGCAAATTTAGCTAACCTCTATAAAGTCCTACCGAGTACACTATAAGCGCCTACCAATTGCCACTTACATGGACATCTTGACTCTTAACAATTGAAATTCTAAAGTGAAGCAGATCTGGTTAAACAGAGCAACTCAGAACAAGGTATCTTCTGGTAATAAAAATAATAGTGATGTTAATTAATGAACAATAACAATTTTACAATCACATAAGTCTGTTTTCTCCATTCAAGCACCATGCACCCCTCAGGACATTGTAGTGGATGCCTGCAACAGTGAAGGCATTAAGGTTTCCTGGCCACACTCATTCGTGGCAGAGTTCTACCTCATGACGGCCACAGGGGAGGACGGCAACACATTGACCTGGAACATGTCTGAGAGCCACCTGACACTCACGGGGCTGCGGTGTGGCCATGCCTATTCCCTTTCCGTCATTGCAATGGCGATGGGCTGCACCAGCCTGGCCAGCTCTCCAATCACCCTAAGCACCGGTAAGTTCCCCGTCCTCTCTGTGGTTACCCTGGATAGCTTTTTTCTTCCATGTTGGCTACATCGGCGCTTAAACTCCTATGCTTTCAAATGTCCCTCTACCTCCTATCTGTACGACAGCCTTCTTGGAGCTGCTTATGATCGTTCTTCAGTCCTCGATGTTCCAGGCAAATCAGGCTGTGAGATTCAGGATAGGGGCATTGAAAAAATAAATCAAATCCACTAATTGTCAATTAGATGATGAGTACAAACACTGCTACAGTTTAAGGTTCACAAGATCTTCGCCGCCCTATGACACTCTACTGGATGTGTGAAGATGGATGAAGATCCTTGCCATTAAAACACATGCAACAATCGTGGGCATTAGTCACCATCCAGTGTGGGGAGATGGATGGATGGTGACTAATGCCCATGATTGTTGCATGTGTTTTAATGGCAAGGATCTTCATCCATCCTTACACATCCGGTAGACTGTCATAGGGCGGCGAAGATCTTATGAACCTTAAACTGTAGGACTCTTTTTCTTCCACCATTTCTTTAGGTGACATTAGGGGTGTTATTTTGGGAATATAATAATAAAATGTGCCCACCCCCACAGCACCCTGCATCCCGGACAATCTGATGGTACAGATGGAGTGTGCCAGCAAGTCGGCAACTCTCTCCTGGGATGCGAGTGAGGGCTCCCTGGAGTATTTCGCCCGTGTGCAGCCTGAGCATGGCGACGCACTGTTCTGCGGCGGGACGACCACATCCTGCAACATCTCCGGACTAGAATGCGGTGTCCTGTATGACTTCTCAGTGCTGGCCTCTGACAGCACCTGCAATAGCTCCTTTGGCAAGCCAATTACCCGGGGCGCAGGTACTCCCACCTTCTAATTGCTGGCATGATGCCTCCAATCATGACCGGGACGGTCACATCCCACTTCTTCCTTTTCCTAGCTCCTTGTCCCCCCAACGTGGTTCAGAAGCGGCTGCTGCCGATGACAGATGGAGTCCAGATTGTTCGAGTGTACTGGGACCCTGTGGACTGTCCTGACGTCACGTACCTGGTCGATCTGATCGGAATGATCCAAGGCAATGAGCAGGCGCTCATCAACATCTTCTCCTATTGGACTGACTACACCTTCTTCGAGATCCCTGTTCCCTGCAGCTCCACGTACTCTGTTACCGTCACAAGCAAGAACTCAGCAAGCACTGGAGATCCCTCGACGGCCATTACTGGAAGCACAGGTACTGGGGCAGGAAGACATCATGCCTTTCCCTACTCGTCACAGCATAATACAGAGTGTTTAGCCCATGTGGTTACATCTACGGCTGCTGTCATTTCAGCTCCCTGCCCGCCGTCGGCTATCACGTTCATTGGGGGCGACGGCTCTGCTGTCCTGTCCTGGAACCCCTCAATCTTCGCCACCAGCTACACAGTCTATAGGCTCTCCAACAGCACCAGGTCTCAGGTCTGTAGCACTGCACAGCTCTCCTGCAGGCTGCACAACGTCAGCCACGACGCTGTCGAGGTAACGGCCAGCAACTCCGCGGGACAGAGCAATCCGAGCCGAGACATTCAAGGTAAGGGGCTGTTTGTGGGGTCTGTCTATCCCAAAGCAACGCAACAGCACAGCATGCCAAATTAAGAGCATGACCAAACCTGCAGTTACCTAATGTCCTCAATTCATTTAACAGATATATCATCCCCTCGCACCAAAAGAGCCCTGAATGAAGCCATGATTGATAAGAGGGGTATGTATGCTTTCCAAGGTTTTTTTTTTTCGTAACATACTTAAATAATCTAGTAAATTAAACTCTTCAATTTTAAGAACACTTCTGAAACGACCGCTGTCTAATCACAGGTTTACGAGCAACTTTATTCCTCTTTTAGACGAAATGCCCATTCCGATTGTGCAAGTGGCAGTAGCAGGGATCTCTCTGCACGTCAGATGGAGCCCAGTAGGGGGTGCTGCATATTACACATTGATGGTCAGGCCTGACTCCGGCAGGCAACCCGTCAGACCCATGTTGATCCCCGTGTATGGGGAGTCCCACACAGTGACTGACCTGGAGCCCAACACCAGATACTGCGTCTCCCTGTCTGCCACAATGGCTTCTGCCAGCGGCCCATTCTCTGAGCCAAACTGCATGCGCACAGGGACAACCCTCTAGAGCCCCTAAGCATGAGAACACGTGTACACCTGTTCTGTTGAACGGACCGGACCTGGCTGGGTGCGTGTGTCTGCAGGTCGGGGGGAGGGGGGCCGCGAGCACGCAAGAGAGACGA
>JAODKC010000036.1:15383208-15412998 GCA_026777985.1 Mormyrops attenuatus | reverse complement strand
TTACTGTGCGATTTTACCCTGTTCATATATGGGTTATGGAGGTTCATGTCGGTTTACATTATGTACCTTCTAGGACTTGTCTTACTGTGCGATTTTACCCTGTTCATATATGGGTTATGGAGTCTGTATGGGGTTCATGTCGGTTTACATTCTGTACCTTCTGCACTGGAGTCCAATAAGCCGGGAGTAAAATCCTGACTCTGTAGGATCTTCTCCACAACGTCATCGGCATCCACCCTGGTGGCATCCACGCGTTTCAGCTGCGATTCGACAGAGTCCTGCTTGACAGGAATCCTGCGGGGAATGTCCGACAGCCATCGGAACTGCTCTGACAGAAATTAGGCCAAAGACCTTGCTAGGTCCCACAAACAAACATCAATCCATTCTTTTCCCATAACCGTTTACCCCAGGAAGCAGAGGGAACGTGGCAGAGGACATCCGGATTGAGATCCCATTCGACTGCGGGGCACTCACTCACAGAGATGCCAATTAACATAACCGCATGTGTCTGGACTGAAATTTGGAGGACCTGGAGGTGGGAACATGCAAAGTCCAGACACACACAGAGCTGAGGGCCGGAATGGAACCTATAACCCTGGAGGTGTGAGGCCACAGTGCTACCTACAGAGTCACCACGTTGGCATCAAGTGTGGGGTCATGGCGAGCTTGCAGCTCAAGGCAGGGGACACCCTGGACATGATGGACAGGATGGTAGGATGTACAATAATTATAAACAGTGGCAGTAAGTTAAGGCTGGACTGAAAACAGTACAGAAATGTGCCATCAATTTAATACACCATGTACACTTGGCTGTACCTACCGTTGAGGACACCGAGGTGAAGTCTTCAGTATTTTTTCCGGCAACTCCATTAACCACGATGTATTACAGGGCACACCTAGGAGGGGCTAGCACTTTTGACCTCAGTATTTTTAAAATCCTGGCTACTGCTCTGCAAGTACAGTACACTGACGGCTCCAACTGTTAAATCTTTCATGTCACTTTATTACCATAGAAGGTAACGAGGCCTCCCTCTGTTCTGACGAGCGCGTGTCACGGAGGATGCCTTACTTAGACGAGAGGATGGGGCTGTCAGGGTCTTCCGGCACGGCGGCGCAAGCGGCCCCCGTGGCACAAGAGGGCGCTGTTCTGGACTCGCGGTCCTCACTGGGTTCCGGGATGCTGCCGATGCCCGTGGAGGTGCTGCTTACCGAGGTGTTTCTCCGGTGGGAGGACTCGGAGAGGCTGGAGGAGCGGGAGTGCCCGGTGCTGTATCCTGCGGGATGCCATCACACACACACAAACACGCCTTACAGAAGGGAATGATGAAAACAGCACTTCTAAGATAATCTGATAACCAAGCTGCCCTTGTCAGGTGTGCCCGCTTTTCAATTGACCTTCCATTAATTTCTATGGGAAAAACCCAAATCCCAGCAATGATCGCCTTAACCCCCACCCAGCCCTAACCTTAACCCTAACCCTAACCCTAACCTTAAGCCTAACCCTAACCTTAACCCCAACCCAGCCCTAACCCTAACCTTAACCCCTACCCAGCCCTAACCTTAACCATAAGCAACCAAACAAAATACAAGACTTTTTGCATTTTTAGTTCTTTGATTGCAGCACAGGTTTGGTCCTCACAATGTACGAGTAATGTATGCCTGGACCATACACAGACACGCACATGTCGGGTAAACATATCCTTATGGCAGGGGTGGCTAAACTTATCCAGAAAGGGCTGCGGTGTAGGCGGGTTTTCGCTGCAACTGCCTAATTAGATTACTAATTAGAGGACTGATTGGCTGAAGAGTCCTGACACCTGCGTTTCAACAGCTGACCTAAAGGTTACCCCAAAATCCTGCATACACACCGGCCATTTGCGGATAAGACTGGCCACCCCTGACCTAAAGGTTACCCCACAAACCTGCATACACACCGGCCCTTTGCGGATAAGACTGGCCACCCCTGCCTTATGGGGACTGCTCATTTATTTCTATGGAAAAAATGCTAACGCTAACTATGACAACCTTAACCCCCACCCAGCCCTAACCATAACCATAAGAAACCAAGCAAAACGTTTTTGCATTTTTAGTTTTTTCATTGCAATCACGGATTTTTATAAAATAGAGTTTTCCCTTAAGGTCCCCATAAGGTAAGGTATACCCGCTCACACACACACACACACACACACACACACACACACTTGTAGATATAGCAATGTAAAAGACAGGCGTCAGGTGACTGGGAGTAGTGTGCTGAGTCAGTTCACGCTGTTTTGCTGATAGTATAAAATATCTGTTTTTCTTCTCTATTCCCCCCCCCCACTGCCTCTTTTTCCTACACGCGAGTTTGCTTATTTTCTTATTGTCATCAGAACACATCTTGCTTTAATTTATCCTGCTTTTTGGGTTAAAATTCTCTGCCTCACACCCAAATCCCCCAAAGGGGAAAAGCCACCTCCAGTAAAATTCCCAGCTTCACCCCCTTGTCACTACTTCTGGTATCCATTGTGACTGGGCCAATCAGAGTGCACTTCCCAGCATATACCATTTTACTGTAATTAGGAATCCATTACCCCAAACCAGTAACTCTGAGAAATAGACTAAAATTGATGTTGTTCTTTTAGTATTTAAAAAGCATGACATTTGTCATGACGTGACATGTGTGTCTTTATCTCAAACTTTGCCATATTCAGGACATCTAACCATGTCTACTGCAGTGTATATGCGACCTTCACTTTCCCCTCATTATATACAAATTTTCTAACATTCCACATTACGTCAGCCCACCTCATGAATTCCACATCTATGGCATTTTTAAGCCTATCAGAGGCATTGTGTCAAAGTAGCTTCTCATAGCTCAACGCTGCGGTTTTAGTGCCGACCTTTCATTGGTCATTCCTGGGCCCTCTCCTGACCCTGGGAACAGCAAGCGTGGTTTGCCATCATCTGCCGGGGGCCATTCACGAAAGGCTAAGCAGACCAGGAATGCGTGAACACCCACACGCCTGTGACACCCGCGTCCGTGACCAACCGATTAACGTGTCATGTGGTTTCTCCACATGAGAACTTCCTGTCTGTGCCATGAAGGCCCCACAGGGCACCTTCCAGAATTTTCAAGGCATGAGAAGTTGCCATTGACTGATACTTGGTTACTTCAAAACACGTGCAGATCCAAAGGAAATCACTAATCTGAAAAATACCAATACTGCCCTTTTCTGAAAGGCTGGAATTCCTCTAAAGGTTGTGACCTGATATCTACATATCAGAATGGATGCAGCAGGAATGTAAATGTTTCACAGCAGGAGGACTAAATGCAATTAATATGCTTAACGACGAGTCGCAAGCCGAGCGTCCGTAAGATCGCACCTCGTCAAGGGGACCGTCAACACCTCCTCCAACTAATCCTGATGACGTTACCACAGTAAACATGATTAGGAGAAGCATACAGAGTACAATGCGTGGGAGGAGATCTGTGGCAGGCAGAAGTTTTTCAGAGGCAAGGAGCTGTTCACTGATGCAGAAGTTTGACAAGTAGAAGCCACGGCAGCCAGTGAGTTTCCCGTTAGCGGACCACCATCGTAGATACATCTCTCTCTGATCCCCCTTAAGCTTCCCGCTTAAGCTTTTAATATAGAGACCTATAACAACCCAAGGTCCCACTCATGCCTTCTGAATTGAATAAATCTACAAAGCAGTATATGAGGCATATATAAAGCGTCTATAAAGTGCGCCTGAACCTTTCAACTGTTGATTAAGACCACAGACTGCTGAATATTATTATGCTTCCTGTCCAGATGTGCTTCATCTTACTGTGAAAGGACCTTGTCTCTGGGCTGTCACTGCAAATGTGAATCCTGCTTTTAACATACCGGCTCATTCGAGGAAATAAATGAAGGACGTCACTGTGGAGTTCTCTGCTACACAATGTTAGCGGCAGTGACTGTTGCAATTTAGCATATATATATATATATATATATATATAGACACACACACACACACACATATATATATATATATATATATATATATATATATATACACACACAGGTGATTACGATGGGTTACGATGGTCTGTGTTACAATATTTCAACTTTACGATAGGTAAATGTTTTTCACTCTCAGTACATTATTCAATAAATTACATGAGATGAACACTACATTATAAAATAGGCTTTGTGTTAAAGACTTTGCCCCACTGTAGGCTTAATGTAAGTGTTCTACACATGTTTTTAAGATAGCCTAACAAACATCATAGCCTAGCCTATGTGTACAGTATTAAAATGCAATTTCACCGTACGATCTTTTCACCTTACGATTGGTTTATCGGAACGTAACGCCATCGTAACCTGGGGAGATGCTGTATATATATAACAAGCTTCTACAAGGTGTACCTGAAACTTTCGACTGCTGACTAGCGTAGCTGGAGGTTCTGGAGTGACTGTATCCCCCAAGTTCGTCGGGAAGAGAGGTGCACTTTCCTGGGGTCTCTGTCAAGTTCAGAATGAGGGCAGGAGAGCTAGAAATGAGTCGAGCCATGCAGCAGAAGGGGGATCCCAAACGAACAGCAATGCTAACGTGCTAAAGAAAGTTAGCAGTCTGGATTACACAGGTAGAGACACAGGAACATGCAGCTAACACACACAAAAACAGCATTCCCTCGACATGTCCTGTCCATTACTGTTAGCACTGCTACAGTTAGCATTCCCTCGGCATGTCCTGCCCATTACCGTTAGGACTGTTACAGTTAGCATTCCTTCGGCATGTTTTGCCCATTACTGTTAGCACTGTTACAGTTAGCATTCCCTCGGCATGTTTTGCCCATTACTGTTAGCACTGTTACAGTTAGCATTCCCACCCTAGTCGCTTAAGGTTGCATGTTCACGTCTGAGCTGCTCTAGCTGAAAGATTAACACATGCATTCAAATCCCCACTAACAAAGGAGCTAGTATGTGAACTGGGGCACCGCCCATAGCATTTTAATAAATGACTGTGTACCTCCTGAGACATTCAGAAGTGTTTCGCAAAAATGTAAAGGCCTGAAAACGAGGGTTATGGATTTCCTTTGGTTACCCATCGCGCCGACTATAGAATGTTCCGGAAGCAGCCGTACCTGATATCCCCAGGAAAGGCTTTTGAGTGTCGCCCCCTTTCCTGTCCTCGTGCAGGTGGTCGCTGTCCCCCTGCAGCCCTACATACGTGGCAGTGGAGGGGGGCCTGTGAAAGTGAGGAGGGGTTCAGTGGTACCATGTGCCTCACAGATTCCCCCCCAACCAATGTGGTTGGACATGAACATGACAGACCTGCTCTCACTGGGTTATTACAGTAGGCACTGGGCACAGAGCTCCTGTAGGTATTTCAAGACCAGCTTAAAACCGTGTCAACATATCACATCACATGAAGACACAGTAAGAAAACTAGAGTATCTGCAGGAAACTCATGCAAACACAAATAGAACAAGCCTCTGTGGGCTTGAGAATCGATCCCATGACCGTGGAGGTGTTAGACCAGTGGAAGTTCATTCCCCAACTCCCATTAACAACAGGAATCATTCTCCATTCATCCCATTAACACACCCTAATGTAGTAACATTAATTGCTGTCTGGTAACCCATGCTGCACACCTACCCGCAATTACATCAGTGATACATTAAGGTGTGATTATATTAATAAGGCTCATTATGCATAGTGTCAGGCTAATGTTCTGCACTCACTTAAAACTGTTTGCCATCATGACAAAAGGCAGAAAGATGCGTCTGTCAAAAAGCATGATGTAGATGGCAAATTAAAGAAAATCAAATTCCATAATGAATTGTATTGGATAAAAGGAGTCTGTGTCAGGGTGTGCGGTATTAAAGTCACACTTAATGATGCAGGACCATGACACACGGGAGCCAATAAAATTAAATAAAGTAAGTCAATGCTTTTTGTCTGGATGCATTTCATGTTACTGTGACTGAAACTCTTCTTTGGGCTGTGACTGAAAGTGCAACTCGTGCTTTTAACAAATGTGCCCTGTTAAAAAGGTAAATAATCAGAATAATCAGGTATTTAGCAGGTACTCCAGAAACATCCTGGTGCCTTTCCATAAACATGACAGTTTCAGAATGCAGGAAAAGAAGCCTGAAATTTCACTGCAGCATCTGTGAGATCAGGCCAGTCATCGTGACACAGCAGTGACCAGCGACCTCTAGCATAAAATATGAAAGCAGAGCATTCTGCAGGAGCTCAGGAAAGCATTAAAATGAACATCAACGAGCAGGTGGCGCAAACACAGTCCCGTTAGCTTCCCTCAATCTGGCCTTGCATCTCACATCAGATCCGTGAAGCTCTTTAAATCCCTACAGAAACGGTCCTGGAGGATCCTCCCAGCTCATTAAAGTTTTTCCTGCTTCCCAAAGGAAACACATAAAAAAAGAATCTTTTCTCTCAACTTTGCCCACCTACTATGTGGTTAAAAGGTAATCTTTCAAAGCACACAGGTCAAAATACACATCAGAGTAAGTAGTACAGCAAAATAATGATGATGATGATGATGATGATGATGATGAAACCTGTACGAACGTGCAATCAAACCCCCAACTCTGGAGGCGTGAGGCCAGAGAGGAACCCACTAAACAACCAAGTCACCTGTGACAAACCGTATATATAACAATACAATATACCTGGCAAAGCAAAAGCCTTCAAAAGATCGAAATCATCAAACAATTAATGTACGACTGTATACTACAATTCATATAATAGTAATAAATCACATTGTACTAAATACCAGGAAGTACAGATGGATTAAAGGGCTCTTTGGAAGGACCAGCAACACTGTGCAGGTCACATCCCATAGCGTCTAATAACTCTAATAAACTTTTTTTCTTCTGTACTGACATGTAAATCTGAAGCCATAAAAATAATGGAAAGTGAATATGAATGCTGGAGTTTTACAGGGTGAATAAATCACAATATTATGTAGACAGCTCTAAACAGGCAACACTCTGGCTTTTGGTCTGTTGATTTCTAGTTGCTCTCTAAAAAGTTTGCAAAGCAAAGGATATGTGACAGACTTTTCAGGGTGTTGAAGTAAAATATGGTGGATTTTATATATGTCAATAAAACTATAATCCATGGAAAAACTAATTTGTGCTTAATTTTTAGGCACACCATATTTATCGTCAATAAACATGTATAATCATTCCTAATTCGTACTTTATTGCATATAACCCATTAGATAAAATTAAAGAAGTATTGACAAGTCTTCGTACGTTTTAAAGCAGGGATCTCCTGACTTCAGCTGCGTGCTGATCACCACCTATGTGATAAGAAAGGAGATGAAAGAAGTCAACCATTCATGTTCCCTCTACACACTACACAAACTATAATGCACTGCACTACACTACACTACCCTATAATGTACTACACTATACTACATTACACTACACTATGCTGTACTACACTACACTACAGGGTCATTATGTAACATTATTTGGTGTATAGGTGCTGCTTCTCTACAAAAAAATACAACTGGCCTTTTACTATGTAGGAAATGTAAGGTCAACCATGACAGGTGAGGACTAAGCTTCAAATTAACTACAACAACTGGAATGAGCTCATTGCTAAAATATACTGAGTACACACACACACAGCTGCTCAAGGTACACGACCAGTTAAATGCAACAACCATCTGTCGATGCCCAGCCTAATTAACAAGTCAGCCATCTTGGAAACAGGGCTGTCGCCTCCAGTGTCTGACTGCTCCACTGGAAGTATTAGTGCTTCCTGCACTGGTTGCCACAAACTATGCCTTGCCAGGCTGTGCCATACTGCTCAGCTGCCATCTCACTGCCTAAAGTGAAGCCAAGAAAATGATTGAAAAACATTTAAAAATACTTCCTACCTTGAGTATGGAGTTATCCTGCCGCGTGTTCTTGGTGTCATACCCTTCTAGCAAACACCTCCGTGTCGTGCTCCCCGAGCCGGCAAACTCAGCCAGATTAAGGTCCACAAAGCCAAGCTACACCATACAAAAATAATAAAATAAAATGATAAACGTAACAAAATTAACTGACACCAAGCTTCTGCCTTGAATTTTCTGCAACATGCTAACAATAATAAATTTGGAATTACATGAGCAACCTATTACATTTTATCCTGACATTGGTTTACTCCTGACCTGATTACTCTGAATTTATTTGCAGATAAATTCCAAAAAAAAATTTGCAGAATTTTGTGTGTGATTTCTGCTCTTGTGTGCGATTTGTATGTACTTTAGTTGCGAGAGGTATCCTTTACAGAAGGCCGAATACATTGTTGTTATTAAGTGATGACATTATTTTAAATTCTTGTAATTTTCATTTTAAAAGGTAAATAATTTGCCACTGAGATGGCATTGGTGTATCGTGCAAATGGTACGCTAACAGCAATGAAGAAAAAAATTAAAAACCCATTATAGAAATACTACCTTTGCATAGGTTTTCCCACCCTTCAGCTCCTATGAAATAACAAAGACATGCAGAATTATGCAAAAAAATAAGTAGAAATGTGTATAGTCTCACATCAGATAAATATTTTTTGAAAATCAAAAGTATTCAGTAATTAATCGATTACCATATTGAACTCAACTGCAAATGTGAATGTCAATCACATCAGTACTCAGTAATCAGTACTTTTGATACTCTAGTAGTGGTTCCGCTACACTTCCATTCATCTCCTGTTACATGCATGTAGTTTACACAGTTTACGTGTTATTTAACCAAGCTGTACCATCGTAGCGTACGGGGAGTGTTAACCGATCTCCGGCCCCCACCTTGCGCACGGATACCCGGCACATGCAGGGATCCAGCACCCCTGTGCCGGTGCTGGCACTCATCTTGCACAGGAAGGAGAAGGTCTTTTTCCAGTGCACGCAGTTAGCCTGAACCACCTCCCTAGGAAGGAACAGACAGGAACGACACGTCTCAGCTGGCATTGTGTGAGACGGCGAAATGGCACGCAAAAAATGTGCCGGGAGACAGGTGGACAAAAGCGACCACTGAATGCACTGAAGGCAGACGGGTGAACGCACACGGGTGAACTGCCTCAATGCAAACTGCCCAGTGTCCAGAAAAGAAAAAAAACTTTCACCATTCCTGAAGGTTTATGCCCATTTATTTCCACGCAGAGGAAATACTGCGGTTGAAAAGTGGCGCTATAGCAAAAGTAACGGAAAGAATGCTTGAAAGAAATGGGCAGGGTTAAAGACCTAAGTGGCTTTGAAAGGGCCAAATCATTACAACCAGAAGACTGGGTCAGAGCATGCAAGGCTTGTGGGCTTCTCATGGTCAGCTGCGGTGAGGACCTACTGAGAGTGATCTGAGGAGGGAGAAACCACAAACCACTGACAGAGGGTTGGGCACCAAGTTCTCTGATTGTAAAAGCAGACAAATGTACCAAATCACTCAATCGGACTGGGCTTGGCTGTAAAGTCTGGAGTTGGTTAAAATCCCACTTGACAAAAAGCAGTCCTACGTAACCTGGATAGTCTCCAGTGAATTCACCCATATTAACAATAAAAAACAACAAATCTGGTGACCTAGAATAACATCCTTCATCGTTTATCCTTCACAGACACATGAGTCGAGCCCCATGGAAGCGTAGGGTATGAGAGACATTTACATTTATTTAACAGATGCTGTTATCAAGAGTGACATACAGCTCAGAAAGCAGGATCAGAAAATCTCAGGATCAATGGAAGTTAAGGGCTTTGCTCAGAAGACTAACGGAGAAACCATTCTGCTAACAAAGGTATTTGAACTGGCAAACTTCTGATCACGGGCACAGAGGCCTGACCTGCAGAACCACACAGCACAGGATTGGCCAGTGTCTGGCACCCCTAGAGTTATTGGGCTTAAGGGCCTTGCTCAAGAGTGCAATGGTGGCATCAGTCTGTGAGCTACAGGATTCAAACCAGTGCCCTCCCAGTCACAGGCACTGAGTCATAAGCTGCAGAGCCACAGACCGCCCCCACCCTGGACAGGGCACACACATTAACTGTTACAGATGGGGGCATGGTGTAGGCGGGAAATGAGAGTTACAATCCACTGGTGGCTCCTAAACAAAAAGGGGTTTTATTCAAGGGAAGTACAGAACACCAGGAATAACACAAAATAAAGGACTACAAGGGGTCAAAACAAATGAGGAAAAATAACACATCAACTTAAGTAACTAGTGATAACCCAACCTGGGAAACAGAACTAACTACAAGAAACCAAAAGGAAACAAGGTCAGGGAACAAGGCAACACCAGAAGTAAGACCATGTGAGGGACCAGAACAAGCCACAACATTCAGTGACACAAACCTTATGACTGACTAGAAAACAGAGCAGGACAGGCACTTAAATACATATAGAAAACAGGAGCCAACAAAGAACAGGTGTAATACATAATCAATTGATCAACTGAGGCACAAGAACAATGAGAAACAGATGTAAGCAGTAACACTAAATAAATAGAAAAGTAAGAGACACAGAAAACACTGAAACTAGGAACACTAATCATACTTGGAATTATTACACTAGGAAGGTTAACTTGGAACAAAAATGCACATGGAAAACCCAAGACTAGTGTTTGGCGGTATACCGGTTCATACCGAAAACCATTTTTTATTATTGCTATGATATGAATTTTTCTTATACTGCAATACCGGTTTAAATAGCCTACACAACATTCGGAAAGTGGAGCAGCTGGAAACTGTTTAAGGGGGGACCTTTTCACTGCTGCACCGCTAAAAATGTACCGCGAAAGATCAGAAACGGAATATATAGCTGACGCTAGAGTTAAAAATAATGAGACACCGGGGTTGTCAAAAAAAATCGATTCTCAGATACTAATCCATATTAAAAATTAGTATCTGATTAGATACTCATTTTCACCATTATTGATACTAACAGTGCGGTTTTCGCCTCATTCGCCAAACTTCACACTTCACCGCTACAGCGCAGGCGCGCGCACACACGCTCGCGCAGCCCCTCCCCTCCTCTCAACAGCCGCTGAACGCATGCGCGCTGGTTAACAGACACATACCGACTTAGCCGAACATGGCGTTTGCTGCAATGGAAGGCGCTTCGCAAGCTGCTTTAGTAAAAAGAAAAGATGCAAAAGTGCCGTTTGGAAGAATGTTGCAGACGAGCATGGAAAGGCTACGTATGTCGATAAGCCTCTATGCAAACAGTGCTACAAAGTTGTGGCGACGAAGTCAAGTAGCACGTCAAACTTGGCGAAGCATCTTAAAGACCGACATCCCGGTCTTGATGAGAAATTTCGCGAGGTAACTAAAACTCGCATTCCAGCAACACTGAACTATTGAACACTTATCAAAAATGTTAACTTGGCCGACACACACCTTAACATTAGCCGTTTATCTATGAGCAGTTAGCCAACAAACACGTCAGCCGTATGTTATCATTAAGGTAGCGGATAGGCGCAGTGGCTAATAATAAAATAATATAGTTAATGTGGGAGCAATGCAAAAACGTAAAACAAAAATGTGTCCTGTAAAATCCTGTAAAATATGGTAAATGCCCAGTCATACTTAAAAAAAAATACCGTCGTATACTGTGAAACCGCTATAACTTTGAAAAAACCGTGATATACATTTTCGGTCATAATGCCCAGCTCTACCCAAGACCAAGGAAACCAAAATAGAACATAACAATCATTGGGGGAAACGGAAACCCAAATAAATACTAATAAACAGCCAGAGGCCAGCCTCAAACCCATGACCAGCAGGTACCCGGCTTACTGAGCTATGCAAAGGAAAACACATTAGGGGCTTAAGGGGCAAGTGACAGGGAGGAGGACGGGACGGTCACCTGCTGGCCAAACGGGGAGGAGACACAAAGGGCAGAGTCAGACAGTGCAGACCCTGACAACTAACATTCCACGGGTAATTTAGAGACACAAAATAACATAACTGCATATTTTTCACCTGCTGGAGGAAACAGGAGTACCCAGAGAAAACATGCAAATACATGGGGAAAACATGCAAACTCGACACACAGAGCTGAAGGGGGATTCAAACCCACATCCCTGGAAATACAAAACCACAGAGCTACCCACAGAGTCCCCACGCAGCTTTTTGATAAGACTGAGAATGGATTCATCTCGTGTTGTTGAGTTTTTTTTTTTTTAAAAAAAAGATCACCGCCATTTAAGCAGGGTTAGAATACAGATAACTCCTCTTCAAAACAACATTCATGCATTCAGTGCCAAGTTACCATAAAATCATACCCAAACAAGAGATTTGACTTAGATAACAAAATATTACCATAGACACAGCTCAGCTGTTGTGTGTGGGAGGGGTGCATAGACATCCTATGGCAGGAAGCCATAGTCATATGACAAACACATTTGTTCACTTGTGCTTCCTTACCAGTCCTACAAGAATGACCCTCTGTTTTTTCCCTTAAAGCAGACCGTAATGCCTGAGCCGTCATCTTATTGTAGACATTGCCAAAGATCCAACACCCTTTTTCCCTTAGGGCGTCCCTTGTGTAGAAGCCAAAATGGCCCTTACGTTTCCTTTCCTCCCTATACTTTTGCTGTACACATTTACATTTTTCAGTTTTTAGTACATCTTTAGTACACCCTGGGAGATTGCGCAACTGAGTAGTGTAAAAAAAAGTAACCTGCACTTTGTAACTTAAGCCAGTCCAGAAAATGTATCCAAAGTAATTCATTAGAAAGTTATGCAAGTAAATGAAACTATACGATATTTCATAGCATGTGATACTTTACTTTCGACTTAGGATAAGTTTAATACTCAAACAGACCAATAACTTCTAATTAAGCTACAGCAAAGTGTATATCCGTTAGCGGAAATATATCGCAGCTACCTATTTAAGTCAACAAAAGGTTAAATTATCACACGATATCACCTTGATCTTTTAAAACTTAAAAAGCATGAAAATATGAAATAGAATCTGCTTAATATATCCACATAAAAGCACTTTCTGTGAAAACGTTTAAAGGACATATGGGCGTTCCCAACATTTGAAATCTAACAAAATGACTTCTCAGCATGAAAACATTAGGTTTTAAAATGTGACGGTCGTAAAATCTCAGTACATCTTAAATCTATTTTGTATCCATATCTCTAATCTTGGTATACGCAAAACAATGTGAAATTAGCGATCCCTTGAAACATCGTTATCTACAGGGAAAACAATCGATAAGGGGATGACATCATCTAATACATTTGTCTGGCAGAGTGTAGCTGAGAATAACAAAAGAAAAAAATCCCAAGAAGAAAAAGAAAAGTATGAAAACCATTTTCTTGTTGTCTTCCATCCGTTTTCCATATCATATAGCTACACACGTACATAACAAATGACATATTACACGGCGGTGGCCCTCATGTAACGGGAAGCGCATTTTCAAAGCGATCTCGGATCTTTCAAGCCAAGATGGCACCAGTGTGAAATTCACGGGTTCGTTCAGTGCCGTGGTGATTTAATTCAGAAGCATAATAAAATGAAGGAATGACACCCGAATCTTTACGCTACACGAAAACTCCCCATTCCAGCAAAATCCACAAATGATGCAAGCTGCTGCAATTGTAAAACGGGAATAATAGTTCGTTCCCGTGGGAGAGGATTCAGATGAAGAATCACAGATGTGCGAGATCGTAACTGCAAAAAAAAAAAAAATTGGCACAGATACTAAAAAGCCAAACAGGGACGGATCAGCTTTTTAAAATGCATGCATATTATGGTGGTAAAGTAGGCCTATCGTCCAAATAGATTTTTAGAGTGGCGTCCCCCACAAAAAAATCAGTGATTTATTTCATGCATCGATGCCCCGATGAAAATCTTTACACCTCCACCTCCTCAAATGTCATAAAAAGAATATGCAAATCTCGCTGACTGTAAATGAGAAGAAGAAAAAAATAAAAGCAACGCCACATGGTGTCACACAACTTCCAGAATCACGAGTCTCCAATAACAGCGCAAACAATCGGAACTAAATTTAACTGCATTGAACTACATGAACTGCAGCGGCTTTTGTTATTGCCCAAAGTGAAGCGTATCATGGATGACACTGGACTTCCACCTTGTCATTAATGTCTCTGAGAGGCCTATCTAATACTTTCGGCTGTGATTTTCCTCTCATAACGCCAGACCATCTCTGCTCTCTTTTTGTCAGTAAAAATATCCACATTCCTTCTTTCACAGGCTTGTCATTAGGAATAAAGGGACGAGATTAGACTGCAAGAAGGCTGTCATCCAAATAATAAATGTGTGGGGAAAAAAAATCTTTTAATTTCTTGATCACAAAAGCAATGCATCCGGGTAAGATCAACCCTTAAAGAGAGGCATGCGTTGTTATGTGGACGTGACGAGAAACGCCGTAAGGCAACACATCCTGTTCCCCACCCAAAGTCAGAGTGATTACATCCTCTATGATGTGTAGCACATGACACCCATCTGCTATTTATTGCCAAATCAATCCCTGTTCCAGAATGGCACAAGTGGACTCACGGACCTGTATGAATATATAGGAGTGAGTCAGAAATCAACAAGAAGTTCAGGAACCAAAGAAACATGCCATTATTTTAGACAACGCAAAATTACGGGTGAAAGATACATCCTACGAATGTGCTTGGATGCATCCTCCACGATGTTCATTGGGTGTTTTGGGTCATCAACATCAGACATCTCGCTCTTTTATCCATAACAATACAAAAGCTATCCATTTGAATGGTAGGAGGTTTATTTGGAGAAGGTCCAAGCACCTTGCTAAAGGTAGCAAAAGCTGAAAGCGGGGACTCAATCCAACAACCTTCAGGCTGGGACCATACGGTCCCAGGGCGGGCTCGAGGGAACGTGGGGGGAATATGCCACATGGTACACCATGAGGCGCTATGCGCAGACACTGCTCGGGGCCAAAGGCCTTACTCCTGCCAGCCAAATGGTGGGTGAGACTGCTGTGCATCAGAGGAGATTTTTATGTGCAGGATGATGTCAAAGATTCAGCAGTGGCTTGAGATTACAGGTGCATTTCAGAATATGTCTGAAATGGCCATTATAGAGGACAGTGTAGAGGTCAGGGGGATGCTTCTAGCAATTCAACAGAAAAATCAATTTAATAACTGCACAATGGCTTTGCTATGGTAGGTTATAATATTACTTCTTCACAGTGTGTGATAAATCAAAATTAAGTTAAACAGATTAGCTTGAACTGAGATATTACTGCAAAGAACTTTGCCAGAGAAGGTTAACTGTGCAGCAACGACAGTCTGTGCGCATATTCAGGGACATACATCATAAATAACTAAAAGGTCACCTAGCAAATCACTGACTTCACTATCTTTTCCTTAGCAATGATAAGAGGACCAGCATCCAATAAAATAAATCAATACAGTAATTTCCAGCAGATCACAAAGTATCTGTACATTTTCAGCCCATGAAGAAAGAAAAAAATCCCAGCATACAGAGAAAGTTTTAATTTCACACATCACTGACTACAGAGAGGCACCCTCGGGATCGTGGAGCCCAGAGCACGGTGCCCGGCTCCGGCAGCACCTCGATTCCAGTTAATGTCTGATATATTCCTCAGCTTTTTCTGCCGGCACTAATTCGTTGCTTGTTTTAAGTTCTTTATGACAGTCACACTGGAACTGAGTCACATGAGACCAGGTGACACGCCACCTGACCATGTGTACATTAACCCGACATCTATTCCTACAGTCTCAATAACGGTCAAAGTAATCAGGGTCAGTGCAGATCCAGGGCGCATCCCCAGAGACGCAGTGCGCAGGGCTTAGGGTGCAGGGCACAGCTCACACGCAGCGCCAGCTCCTTCCAGCTCATTCACACACCCACCCACAGGGCTTGATCTAACAACCAGTACGTGTCAGCCTCGGGTCGCCGCACTGTGGGATCAAAAACGCTGCACGCAAAAGAAACCAGAGCAAGTCCAGGGAGAGAACACGTGCCCCGCCGGTCCAGAGCTGGAACGTTCCAGGAGGAGGTGCAGTGACAGCGACATTTGTTAAAGCGCCAAGCTGCCTTGATAAGTGATCAGGGCAAGCCTCACACATCCAGGGCTGGGGGGTTTGAATCCCACCCTGTTCTGTTTATGTCGCTTTTCTTATGCCCTATGTCCAGTGACAGGCTCCAAACTCACTAAAACCAAATACTGGAGAACTAGGTGCAGAAAATGGATGGATGGATGGATGGATGGATGCAAAGGCAGAAGGGAGATTTTGATATTTGTGGAGGGGATACAAATTAATAATGTAAATGCAATGGTCTATTTTACTTGGGGGGGGGGGGGTGAAGCCAAAGTAAATATTGGGGAGGCACACCTTGCCCCTGATTCCTACTCCCCCAGATGGATATACACATAGAAATCTGTGTGTGTGTGCGTGTGTGTACAGACATGAAAATACAGAGACAGAACAAATACTTATATGTTCGTCTGTTGTCACTTGTTGGATTCAAAGACAATATCGTTTGCTTTTAGTAGCGTTTACACTGACAAAAAACGCGATCCAGTTAATAATGGAACATTTTCTTTATGGTCAGCAGTTAGATTTTCAGAAAGACATGAAGAATGTAACATTAGTGCTGTACTCTATAGCCGTGATCGGAGGCGTGGAAGCGGACACAGGATCGTCGCCTCCCCGACGTTTAAACCGATTCGTCCCTGTCTTTAGGGAGAAAGTAGTTACTTAAATGGTTTACCTGTTGACCGCTATCGTCGATTGCTTACACTCGAAAGACGTGCTATGTGGCTATATTTAGTAAGAAAATGTCGGTGAAATGAAAAAGGAAACGCTCAGTTTCATGAATTTTTGCAGCCAAGCAAGAAGGCTGTCCCTGTGTATGCACGCCACATTTTGAGTCTAAATACACCTCCACAAACAGCCCATGTAAATAAAAAAAAATAAACCTGTCATTTCGTTGATGAAGATGATTTTTGTATTTTATTCGTTTTATACCCAATTTTACATTTCTAAGAATACCGTGCAGAATAAAATGCCTTTCATGCACCCAGAAGGTTATGTGCAATTTAAACGCAACTGCTATGTAATGCGAATATAATAAGCTCGGGATTTATTCGCAGCAATTACATTACATTACTCGGGAAATCCATCGCTATATATTTATATATAGCATCAGTATTCAAGGACACTCTGGGCATTCAGCGCAACAAAAGCACGATAATGTTAAATCATTTCAACTACTGCTCAAGTTTATTTGACATGGTGAATGCATCGTAGCCTGTCAATGGTCGTTTTTTTTCCGTACCCAACTATCTCTATAGGCCGGGAAAAATCCATTTTCACATCATATTTGGCACCGTTTTTGTATTTCTCATGCCTTTCGACGGAGATAAGACTGCCGTTTACACCGCTTAATACGTGGGGAACACAGTATAATTCATATTCCATCGCTGGTTAGGACAGCTAATGCCAGCGCCGATCCTTACCGGGAGGACTCCTCCGAAAAGCCACCATCCAGCAGCCTGACTTTACAAAACAGGACGCCGTTGACGAACGGCACGGAAGACAGCTCGTCCAGATCGAAATCCACTTTAAATTTGAATTTCTTCTTCTTCATCATGGTGAAAAGCGCAGACGGGGGACCCCAAGCTGCATCTACTGTCCGTTTAACTCGTCTATTGCATCGCGTCCTGTGTTGCAGCCCTCATTCCCCCCACGGCGAGCGGGGGGCCGAGCACAAGGCGGAAGAAAGCGCCCGCACTGCTGGTGGCGTCAATCCAGCGATGAGATACTTTGTATCGTTGGAGCCGCGAGGCCGCCCTCCACGGCGATGTTAAACTCCAGTCTGCGATCGCTTCCCATTAAAACCAGTCACCGGCGCCCAGATGCCATTATGAGAAAAATTGGGCTACGTTCATAACCCTAATCCGCAATTTGAATTTGAAATAACCCAATGCCACAGGAAATAAGAAAAGAAAGGAGGAAAGAGAAACGACTTAAAATTTCAAGCAAAGTATAATCTACGCGATCCAAAACCAAATCTAATTAAACTGTTTCGGCTGCCTGTCTTTTTATAGAGTGATTTTTGAGGAGATTACGTCTTCATACAATATGGAAGTGACCGTGTAAAACTTGTTTACTGGGTAATGAATACATAGCCTACCAAGTAAATAAATGACTCGTTTGAAGGATAGTAAAATCCAGTCTGACGCTGACCAAAAATTACGGTGGGTTATTCAAGTAGGACTTTAAATTGTAGTAACTGTACTGTAGCAGAACAGTTCATGGTATACTGGCTAGTAACGTAAGCCAGTAAAGATGTCCGAAAAAACAGTTTGAGACTAATAAGTAATGTTGGTTTAAACACGCATTTTCAGAGCCCACACGTACCCTTAAATAAATGTGGGCCATTTTAATGACTGTGATTTGTGTTAAACATTTCCAACGAAAAATAATGTGCAATGTTACGTTATGTTTTTCAGCGCACTACATCATTGTCTTTGTCAGACACGAGCAATTTCGAGTTTTTGACGCCTCCTACTGGCAAAAGCTGAAAATGCATGGTTTTGGGAAATGTAATGTTTTGTAAACATTTCTCCGTGGGACTCCATCCCCCGTCTGCCACGCTGAAAGAAACGGCATCGGGATGATCTTTCAGGGAGGATCACCACACTGCCCTCTCCTGGACAAAGCCAATACTAGCCCTCGTTGGGTTGTCCCAAAAAAAAAACATCAAGTTTTTGAAAACAACAAACTGATTTTTTCCCATGTTATTAAGTGTTTGGTCTAAAACATTTTATTTTTTATTGCTGTTCGTTTTGAGGTCCCTCAAAGACGGTTTTCATTGATATTCCCTTTACAATTAAAATCGAGCCCAGTCTTGGGACAAATATGCATTTTAAAATTTTTGTTACATCAAAATGTAATGTTCGTGTCTTTTTATTACTCTGTAAGGTCTATTCTTACTCATTTTGATCAGATTTGATGTGTAACTCATAGAAAATGTGCTAAAATCTGCTAATTTAAGGTAGAAAACAGAATTTATCAAGGTACTGTCATAATAAAACCAGGCCTGACCAACCCAACCTGTACTGTACTTAAACATAGTCACAGGTGTTACTACTGAATTAGAATGAATTATAATAGAAAAGAAAATTGATGACTATTGCACAACAACATAAATGTGGGCACAATGACGGCCCATAAACGCCAGTCAAACTGTAATTACAATCAGATACTGTTGTTCTAAAGTTCAGAAATAGAGCAATCTGTTCGATTAAACAGTGCATTTGATGTGCCCAGAGATGTAAGCATTTCAAGCAGATTTCATGCTTTGAGATAATGGTCACCAACAACGGTCCGGATGCGGACCGGAATGCAGCTGAATCCGGACGCGCGATCGATTCTGTCCCCCGGTCGGCCAGTTTCACCGTCGGTGGACCCCCCTGGTCGGCATTTTTGTCGGCCGCACAGTGGACCCCCGCTTTAGGGCAGAGTATAGACATGTGCTTCACTATTATTCCATCACTCGGAACATAAATCCTCAGTCACGACGGGATCCCAGGAGAGTTTGAAACTGAGAAGAAGAAGAATCAGAATCGTTCAGGCCTATAACCAAAAAGCTTTTACATACGAGGGATTTAGTTTAGGGTGTCGTGCAAAACATGCGATGGCGATCAAGACAATCGGCATAATAAATGATATACATTAATAAAATAATGTGCTTTGCGCGGACAATATGCGTAATTCGATGCAATATAGCAGCAGGTTCGTTACATGGCTGCTGAGGGACCCACTGCCACAGGGAATAAAAATATGTCAACTGAATTAAGTTGGTTGTAAGTTACAGAACCTATTCGACAATCTTGTGTCCTGGTGGACAGCTGGCGCTGGAGAAGGAACAACAAAACACAAGACGGAGTGAGCTCTGCGCATGCGCGCACTCATCGCAGAGCGGGTGCGTGGTGGAAAGCCCCCGAATAAAAATACAGTGAAACATTTAAACATACGCAGTGTCCCCCAGGCGCGTCTCATACACACCAGCTATTCATGTTTACTTTGCGTTGATACGCCACGTAGGCCTATTTAAATATTTGTTAATAGACCGGTTTCTAATCGTTACGCCCGTATTAGGATTCCGCAGTGTAAGTCCTCCCCCTATAAAACAAAGGCCAGTCTGTGGTGCAAATAGCAAGTTTTGTCCTGATTTGTCCTGATTTGTCCTGCATTCTAGAAATACGGCCACGTTGATGCATGTGCCCTACTTAGTGTAACACGCTATTAACAAATACTCAACGCCCCATTAAACTTATGTTAAGCAGAAAGACTGAAGGGGGTTTAACTATTCGACTGAAATCCGAAAGGACACGCGAATGCAGCAGAATTTCGCAAAATCGTATTTTATTCAGTATAAGAGAACACGTTTTACAATATCCCTTCTTCCTTTTTATGCAGAAAGGGCGTGCCGCCCAGAAAACAAAGCGGAGTGATTTTTCGCTGCAAGTAACTTTTTTTTTTATGTCCCACCCACTTGGTCCAGCTATTGATTCGGGGGGGGACGGACGTGTGTTTTCGTAGCTCAAAGAAAAGGTTTACATAGGCTGTACACGCGAAGCGGCGATTGCTCACATATGACAGGCTTTTGACGGGAAACCCAAGGACCGAACCAGAGGCGATCGCCGTCTATTCCCGCAGCGCATCGGCCGCGATCGCCGTCTATTCCTGCCACATCATTCCCAGTCAT
Organism: Mormyrops attenuatus; assembly: GCA_026777985.1. Classification (NCBI taxonomy): domain Eukaryota; kingdom Metazoa; phylum Chordata; class Actinopteri; order Osteoglossiformes; family Mormyridae; genus Mormyrops; species Mormyrops attenuatus. Next base: position 15,392,285 of record JAODKC010000036.1, on the reverse strand, counting down.
TTGTAGCGCCGCGGTTACGCGAGTCGGTCGCTAAAATGTATCAGATATGCAGAAATGTGGTGTTTTCCAAGGCGCACTGCTTAAACGGGGAGCTGGGCAAGAGCTACCAGGAGCTGTTTGAGAAGCTGGACGCCAACAAGGATGGCAAAGTGGACATTTCGGAGCTGAAAACGGGCCTGACGGCCATGGGGATAACCTTCGGCTCCGCGGAGGTAAGATGTCATTTTTAACGTCTTCATTTTCAGGGAAACATCGTCTCTTGCTCTGCATTTTAACGAAGGAACATTTGCCCCCTTCTGAAATCTTGTCACATGAACTACTGGGTGGGTTAATAGATCAACATGAAATGTGGATAGAAAGGGATCGTACACGTGTAATGCATGTTAATATGAACCATCCAGAAAGAGGTACTTACAAGTAGCCTGCCAACTTTATTCTGCAGATAAACTGGGTTTATTTCGTATTCAAACTGAATAAAACTGAAATGAGCTTGGCCTTTGGTGGTAGACGCTATACAGGCAGTATAGATGATAATATCTGTCTGTCCTGATTAAACCGCACATTCAGGCGAACTTGTTCTGATGATCGAGGCTCCCATGAAATCTGTTAACCCACATCAGTATTTACGCGAGTTTTCAACTTTAAAAAGACTGTTTTTCGATTCGAGGTTTATCTCCCCGCTCGTCCACAAAGATCCGCCTAGTTTAATAATGTCGGAAGGGACATGCCATCTCTTACCGTCTTTGATTTAGTTCATTAGTTTTTATTCACGACGGCGCCGGTGTAAAATTGCGCAATCCTTATTGCAAGGATCCTTAATTAGTGCAATCGCCGGATATGAGAAATATGTAGCCTGTTTTATGATTTAAAACAGGATCGGTGATGTTGCAATTAGGTTTACAGCCTACCTTAAAGGCACTGCCCAACTGCACAGAATACCAGGCATTCCTCGGCGCCCAGTCATGCCGTCTCCGTACCTCTCCCATGTTTATTAACGTTAAAGGACGTTATCCTTTACAGCAGCCTCTCTCTCTGCCGGCACCCGGCACATTATAAGCCTGCGCCCAGATAGCGAACCGGCAGAGCCCGACATGTAATGTAGGAGTAATGAGGTGAAAGTCTCTCCTTCTATCCGCCTGCATCGGTTGCTATAAACACAGAGACATTGCGTGCGACACGCCGGGTTTTTGTCGTACCAGTTTGACTGTAGTGTGATGGGTATTATTTCTTTAATGACTTGGAAGATTCTCCCACATATTCAAGATTCGTGTTTGACATTAGAGCATTGGGGGTTTGAATTTCAGTTGAGACATCCCCATCGTAACCTTTAACATAGTTAGCAGCAACTTTATTAGAGGCTGAAAAATATCTATTATTATTATTATTATTATTATTATTATTATTATTAACTAAGGTGGTCTGGATGCGTCAAAGCAGTTTTCAGTTTACTGTTACGAAAGTGAAACCTTCACCAGTAAATCGGAAGGATTAATGAGACATTTTTGTTTAAAGGGCTGAATGACCTACAGGTACAAAAGTATTTAATTTTATAAATCAGTACAATAAAAACAACATTACAGGACACATCTGAAGCTAATCTAATCTAATCTAATACGTTGTCATGTAGTTCTGTTGATGCTGTGTGTATTAATACCACTTTTAATGATCATTTCATTTTTGTCAACATAATCTTAATGGAGAACAATACAATAATTCAATACTTGAATAAACTTTGACTTGATTTTGACACGTTCTCCACTCCATTGTTGTCTTGATGGGTTTTGCTTTCCTGCCTCCCAGCCACGTTACGCTCTTTTCTTTTTTAAAATAGAAAATAATTTCTACTGGCGACACAGACAAGAATGAAGGACTTGACTTCGAAGAGTTTTCCAGATACCTCAAGGAGCATGAAAAGAAACTCCTTTTGACATTCAAGAGCCTGGACAAAAACCAGGATGGTACGTTTCGCAGTGAGGAGTTACCTCATTTTACATTTACATATTTAACAGGAGCTTTTGTCCATTGTGATGTACAGCAAGGCAAATAGGACATTGCAGACATTCATGGTATCAAGGAGTCAACTAGGAGTAAGTGTGGTTAGGCTGAATGTTCAATGAATGCCCAAGTACAAGTGTAAGTAGGTCTAGGAGCAGTACCCAAACAGCCACACAACTAAACAACACTTAACAAAGTAAAAACTTAATAAAACTATGCAAGGGCTTGTATATATAACATAAGAATATTCAAAGAACAATCAGGTTAGTAAAGGAATTTATGGAACAGATGGGTCTTTAGGCGTTACTCGATGGTTGAGGATTCTGATGACCAGACGTGGTCCAGCAGCTCATTTCACCACCGGGGAACCACACAAGAGAACCATCTGGAGTGACACTTCTCACGTGGCGGAGGGAGCTCCAAGCGCCAATGGTTTGATGATAGAAGGGGGGGCGAGATGGAACATAGATCTTGAGGAGACTTTTGGTGGAGATGGATGTCTGTCCATTGATGGACCTGTAAGCCAGCACCAAGGACTTGAACGTCATGTGGGCACCAGTAGGGAGCCAGTGAAGAGAGTCAAGGAAGGGTGTAACATGAGATGGAATATCAGACGCACTGCCGTGTTCTGAGTCATCTGCAGTGGTCTGATAGCACAAGCTGGTGGATCTGAAAGTAGAGAGTCGCAGTAGTCAAGTCGTGCCTCATTTCCTCTCATAACCTCTTGCATCTTGGCTTAATTTTCCCTTTACTTGCCTTATAACAGCCTGACGTTCCTTTGCTGAATGATCTGCCCTCTGCAGGGACCATCGACTATATGGAAATCAAGCAGGCCCTGGCGGACCTGGGTGTGAACATAACTAAAGAGGATGCTGAGAAGATCCTGAAAAGGTTTGCTGTCTCACAAAGCATTTACACTTACTGCTGTATCACTATCACTGGTGATAATTTCCGTGGATTATTTTTTAGAGCGTGCTGGGCATGAAAGTTTATTCCAGGTTATCAGGAAAGTGAGGAAGGGTCCCGGATGTAAATACATCCATGAGGAATTCCAAGCGCTTTTTTATCGTGTACTGGAATGGTGTGTATTGGGTGGAGGTCCTTGATAGGGCAGAGTTGACCTGCAGAAGTGCTGATAATGTGGAGCAAACGTAGAGCAGGGAGGAAGAGAAAACAAAACTGCAATTAAACTGTACTTCAGCTGGGCTGTGTGGAGCCTGGCTGTATTGCTAAATGTTTAACCTTTTTATTTACCTATTATACCTGTGTCTATTAAAGTAGATACTCTGAATGAAGTCCACTTATTATAAAAATGTAAAAGTATTAAAATTACATAAATGACAGTTTTAGTTTCCAGATTCTCTCATACTGATAAATAATTTTGAACTTTATAACTTCAACATGTGGTCTTTTTTTATGGAATTTCTTGTACCATCTTTACCGATCTGTTTACTGCCCCCAGCACTAGATGTCTGTCATTCAGTGAGGCAGGCTGTCCAACTGCTAATCTATTTTTTTTAGCCATGGGTCACTGCTTCCGCGTGCTACATGTGGAAGTGCCATGCTGAGGAAGAAGACCTCCATCCTGTCACATTACGAGTTTAATAGCTTTTCTTTGTTCTACAGCTGCTGGCGTGAAGCAGGGAATTAATCATGCGCCGTCTGTGTCCTTAATCAAATCTGTTTCTGCTGATGTCCTTGTAGTTTTAAACAATGGTCTGCATCTTACTTAATTTAAAAATGTTATTAAGCTGTATACTTTTATTTACACAGTGCAATACAGACACCAGTACATGATTTTATAGAAGCATTCTATGAATCTGTCATTTATCATTATCTATCACATATAAGCATATGTATTTATGTAGTACACAGTCACAGAGAACCTGGCACCTACTCCTGGAAGCATAGGGGACAGGGCAGGGGATACCCTAATGGGGTGACAGTTTGTCGCTGTGCTGCCCTTATTAGCTAATAATAATAATAATGGCATGAATTGACCTTTACCCAGAATTCCACTGCTCATAATCAGCTTCCTCAGAGTCAGCAGTTGTCAACACAGTGCTGAGGGGCCCCAGTCAATGCCAGCCTTCCAACACTTGTTAAACCCATTTAAGGAAGGAAAAGACTCCAATAAATCAATTGGGGAGACAGTGCCTGCGGTCAGTTATTTACTTTCAGAGGTGGGCAGGCAACCTGTGTGAGCCAGAATTGGGAATCAATGTTCTGCAACCACAGCACACAGATACCTGTAGTTAATTTTTTTAACCTTTATACTGGTTCACTGTGAATCTCACCCCAGCAGAAGCACATTTCTTTGTTCATTAGCTCTGATCATGTCACAGCATCCCAGTCTCCACAGTAGGGACGGTAATATTCATCGATTCACATCTATGCCCTGGCATGAAAGTTCACTAACGATCGCCTTGATTAGAAAAGTGTGTACCGGATGCAATTTGGGATGAACTCGGGATGCATCCTTTCTAACATCTTTGCATCAGCAAAACCCAATTTATTCATATATAATTATTACCCCTTTATCATTTTGAAATAGCCGTTTCTGAATCTATACCATATTGACTTCCATAGCGTCATATTCTTTGGCATTGTATCACACTGAATTGCGTCGTATAGTACTGCATAAAATCAAATCATGTTGAATCGCACTGCGTCGCCTTAGGAGTGAATCAAATCATATTGCATTAGTAGTTGCTTCATATGTATCTTTAACATACACTTTATGGACAAAGGTATTGGGACACACCTCGTAATCATTGAATTCGGGTGTTTCATTCAGACCCATTGCCACAGGTGTATAAAATCATGCGGTCAGGTTTGTGAAAGAATGGGCCGTTCTAAAGAGCTCAATGAATTCAAGATTGGTGCTGTTATAGGATGACATCTCTGCAATTCAGTTCCCTGCTAGATATTCCACAGTCAACTGTAAGTGGTATTATTGCAAAGTGGAAGCGTTTAGGAACAAGAGAAACTCTGCCGTAAAGTAGCAGACCACGTAAAGTGGCAGACCATGTAACATGACAGAGTGCTGAGGTACATAGTGCGTAAAAGTTGCCAACACTTTGTTTACTCAGTAACTGCAGAGTTCCAAACTTCCTCTGGCATTATCCCCGGCACAAACACTGTGCACAGGGAGCTTCATGTAATGGGCTTCTATCGCCGAGCGGCTGCATGCAAACCATCGGATGGAGTGGTGTAAAGCAAGCCGCCACTGGACTCCGGAGGATTGGAAACGTGTTCTGGCATGAGACAAAAAATGCTTCTCTGTCTGGCAGTCAGACTCGTCCATCAGGGCATGGCGGATTCCAGGAGAACACTACCTGCCTGACTGCATTGTGTCAACTGTAAAGTTTGGTGGAGGAGGGATAATGGTATGGGGTTGTTTGTCAGGGGTTGGGCTAGGCCCCTTAGCTCCAGTAAAGGGAACTCTTAATGCTTCAGCATTCCAAGACATTCTGGACAATTCTATGCTTCCAACTTTGTGGCAACAGTTTTGGGAAGGACCTTTTCAGTTCCAGCATGACTGTGCCCCAGTGCGCAAAGCAAGGCCAAATAAGACACGGTTAGGTGAGTTTGGTGTAGAAGAACTTGACTGGCCTTCACAGAGCCCTGACCTCAATCCCATCGAACACCTTTGGAATAGGTGAACAGACCTTTGGAATGAACAAGATCAGAGATTGCAAGCCAGGCCTTCACATCCAACATCAGTACCTGACCTGACAAATACTCTTCTGGATGAATGGGCAAAAATTCCCACCTACACGACACTCTCCATAAACGTATGGAAAGCCCCCTCCAGAAGATTGGCAGCTGCTATAGCTGCAAAGGGGGGACCAACTCAACTTTGGGTTTAGAATGTGATGTCATAAAAGTTCCTGTAGGTAATGGCCAGGTGTCCCAATACTTTTGTCCATATAGTGTATCAGATTGTTGGCAATACATCGAGATGTGTATCACGTCGACCTCAGTGATGAAGATGCACATCCCAACTCCACAGTATATGAGTGTCTCTGGTCTTTGTCCCCAGCATCGACGTAGATGGAACCATGACAGTGGACTGGAACGAGTGGCGAGAACACTTCCTCTTTAATCCCGCCGATAACCTCCAGGATATTATCAGATACTGGAAGCACTCTACGGTACGACCTGTCCAGTGCGTATTTCTCTGCAGGAGCCCTACTATGAAAACTGGTTTTTGTGTTAACCCAACTAGTAAAGCACTACCGTTCATAAAATAAGTGTGTTTAAATTTGATTTTGCCAGTGATATTTGGTAAGTCAAATATGCAGTGCTGGGTGTCATCGCTATGTAAGAAGGGTTCTGTGAGTCTGTAAGCTGTTTGTGGCGCCATTTATGCCCATTTTGCATCTTAACGATGATGGACGGTTCCTTTTTCTGACTCCTTATTCCTGTCTCTCCTGGTTAGGAAGTGCCTTTGACACTCTGTACCATAGATTGAGAGAATACTTACATTCTTAGCTAACAGTGTAATCAAATCACTTATCAGCAACATATGCTGTGGGGGGGGATGCGATAAAGATACGTTTATTGCACGCTGTAAGTCACCGTATAAAGATTAGCTTGAACTGCAAACTATGGTTTCACCTTGTCTAGAAGTGTTCCTATGTTTTGTTGTTTTATTATATTATATAAACATTAATATCTGAAACGGGCCAACGTTTATTTAGCATACTTATATTTTTGTTTATTTTTGAAACAGTTTTAATATAATTAAGACACTGTTTAAAACAAACAACTATGAATAACATAGTCATGGAAATGTTTTCTTTGTTCTTTGTTTAATTTCATTTTTCAACGCAGTAATATGCAAAATGCTATTTTAAAAGATGTGACATTTTGTGGCTTTAGCATCCAAGAAGAAAATGGTTAGGATGTTTTTGCGCAGTCCTCCAGACACTGGATTTTGTTTGCTTTCCTTACAAGACTCTGTAAGGGTTAGACAATAAACACTGTGATAAAGATGTGCAAAGGAACCGTAGACTTTTGAAAAACACATTTAAGCAATCAAGCTTGGCAAGTGCATTATTCTTGAATAAAACAAGTTAGGCATGAAGGGAAGCAGAATTGCACATGATGCGGTATTCTCTCCGTCACTTTGAAAAGAGGAAGACTTTAGGTTTTTCCTACGGTCTGGGCATTAAATGATTAACAAACACGTGTTGAAGAAGCACGTAATACATACAGTGGGACATTCTTTCGTTATGTGGCAGGACCTTACTCATAATTTTGTCCTGGAGTATGCTGTAACATCAGTTTAAAGAAAATAGTGTATGAAGGCCTGATTTCACCCTGGGTGGAGAGTGGTCAGTTAAAAGCCAGTTTTGTAAAAGCTGCTTAGCTCTCGCATTGCAAGCCAGGCATACAGATTATTTGCACATATTATTTTCAGTAGTGCAGCATAAAAAAAATGAGTGGCTGCAAATGAGTCACCATTCAAGTCCAAAATTAAGCATTTCCTGTTTTCAAAGCAGTAAACGGTATTTGCAGTGCCTTACAGATTCTGCAAATAATCCTGCAGCACAACTGCTTGTTTATATATGTGACAGTGCAGATATTCAATGTTCAGTTTTGGCCTTTTTTCTTAAAAGTGCTGAATATTCTGTTTGTATTTTTAGCATTAAGTCGCATGGTTTTTTTGTTCATTATTTTGTTTATGAAATGTGATCATCTGAGTAAATCTTCTATGGAAATACACTACACAGGTACTAACCCTAAGCCTAAGCCTAAACCTAACTCTAACCCTACACAGGTGCTGGACATCGGGGATAGCCTCACTATACCAGATGAGTTCACGGAGGAGGAGAAGAAAACTGGCCTCTGGTGGAAGCAGCTGGGAGCTGGGGGCGTGGCGGGGGCAGTGTCTCGCACGGGCACTGCGCCTCTTGACAGAATGAAAGTGTTCATGCAGGTATGTGTGGAAGGCAATACTGCCCTAAATTTACAGTGACTGGAGTTTTTCCTTTATTGTTACTATTAGCAAGATAATGCACTGTTGTCCTTCCAGTTTATAGCTAAAATCTATATAAGCTGAAAAGTATAAAGAGTGCATTATCTAAAGACGTATGCGATATGAATAAAAATAATATTGTAATGACTATTGTGAATTCCTAATTTATAGGCAATAGCTTGTATTATAGTACTGCAAAAAACTTGTAATGTACTTATTATCTTGCGATTCATGTGAAGCGATTTAGATATTTCAATCTCGAATCTTTTCTTTAAATTGTTATTTACATTTTTGCAGAAAGAACTAGTGCATTTCCCCAAATCACAGGATGTGCGAGCTGCTGTAAAGCACTTTCTGTTGTAGGTACATGCCTCCAAGTCCAACAAAATCAGCCTCATGGGGGGCTTCAAGCAGATGATAAAGGAGGGGGGGGTGTCGTCCCTGTGGAGGGGGAACGGGGTCAATGTCATCAAGATTGCACCCGAAACAGCCATTAAATTTATGGCCTATGAGCAGGTGGGTGAAATCATCGCAAAAAATACCAGACACTCGTCAACTAATACTGTCATAGCTGGGGACAGGTGTTTGATAATCATTCTGAAAAAGGGTGGATGGAAAAATAGATAAGGGATGTACAAAAGCACTGTGACCCTGTACTTAATGAAAGATGAATGGATTGATTTTTATATGATGAACAACCCAGTTCTTCAAGAGTTTACCTGCCATATATTAATTTTCACTTTTGAACTGGATAACTGATTCTTATTTTTTGCTGGACCAGTGTCTCACAAAGGGGTCGAGAGAGATTTTCACTTGCTGCAGTTCTATAAAGTAGCATGTAATTACTAGCTACATCTTACTTCCTAAGATCCGGAGCCAGGAATAGAATTTGCTTGTAGCAAGGAGTGCAGACTTTTTGTGTCGGAGCCCCATATAAACTCCTGTTACAGCCCCACCATGAGGTATCAGCTGGGATGGTCTGGGAAGGTAGGCTTATGATCCCTGTGTCTCTGGGGGGGGGGGGGCCGGGGGCGCGGGCGGGGGGGGGGGGGGGGGGGGGGGGGGGGGGGGGGGGAGGGGGGCGGGGGGGGGGGGG
>JAODKC010000036.1:15364575-15383198 GCA_026777985.1 Mormyrops attenuatus | reverse complement strand
TGGTCTGGGAAGGTAGGCTTATGATCCCTGGGTCTCTGCCCCCCCCCCCCCCTCCCCAGTACAAGAAGCTGCTGTCAGCAGAAAGCGGGAAGGTGCAGACCCACGAGAGGTTCATTGCTGGGTCCCTGGCAGGGGCCACAGCCCAGACGGCCATCTATCCTATGGAGGTAAGAGGACAACCCCCCTGCTGTCCTAATGGAACAAGGGCTGTTACTGTCGATTATCTCAATAACTGAGTAATCTACCGATTAGTTTGGTGATTTGAGTAATCGTTTATATTAAATATAACAACATGAATATATCTGCATGAGGCAGGAACCAACCAGCCGTTGCAGGGTGTACGCTCAGTCAACATACGGTCAGTTTAGGCTCCAGTTCACTTAAACTGCATGTTTTTCAACAGAGAAAGGAAACCAGAAACTCCACCAAAAAGCCACACAAACACATGAACATGCAACACGTGAACTCCACACACTCAAACAATGACATTTTTATTATTATTATTGTCGTTGTCGTTGTTGTTGTTGTCGTTATAAACCTGATGTGGCTAAACAACACGGCTAACCTTCATTTTAACAGCAATTATTTTGATGCACAGGAATCGTAGAAAGTAAATGAAGCTAAATAATTAAAGTCAGTCTGATGACAAAGACAGGCTAGGCTACTCCAAGGGGCTAAATGGCACATATCCCTGGCTAACCTCACATTATTTAGCGAGTCTGTCAAACCCAAATGTTTTCTTTGAGGATATGCAGGGTGGGCCAAAATTAGGTATACAGTTTTTATTTTACAGTACTGATTAGGTCATGTTTAGTCTCTTAGGTGTTGGAAATGTCCTCCATCAACATTGATACTTTCCTGGAGCCCGTCCCTGACATTGTCCCACACTTTATCTACTTTAACAATACCTTTCCACAGTGTTGGATCAGGCAACATGGCCACCGCATACACCCGACCCATGGGGGGGGGGGGGTGTAGTAAAGTGGCAGTTTTTTGAGAGGAATCCCCACGCGGTTGATGAACTGAAGGCGTTCATCTCGCAGGCATTTGTGAACTTTGCTGCTCACCGGGATTTGTGTGCTGAAGTGTGTCAGGGTCAGGGACAGACTCCAGGAATGTATCAACGTTGACGGAGGACATTTCCAACACCTAAGAGACTAAACATGACCCAGTCAGTACTGCAAAATAAAGACGGTATACCTGCTTTTGGATCACCCTGTAGTTGGATGGCAGTCCTTCTGTGATGATACTTAAGTGCTGCTTTTCAATACTGACAGTCGACTGCATTTTCATTCACTTTTAATCTGAAGTGCCTCCACACAAATGGTGAAACTTTAGCTTTTTATTTGGACTCTTTGCTGTCTTCCTTCCGCCATATTGACGAGTAATTGAGAAAATTTTAATCGATGCTTTTTAATGATCGAGTAATCGCTCTAAATGGAACATGAGCATGTCAAGGTGTGGAAAGACATTGCCTTCTGGTTGAAGAACTTCAATCTTCTTTTGCTGTTAGGTGATGAAGACTAGACTGACTCTAAGGAAGACTGGTCAGTACTCTGGCATGTTTGACTGTGCCAAGAAGATTCTGAGAAGAGAGGGGTTGAAGGCCTTTTATAAAGGCTACATTCCCAACATCCTGGGCATTATTCCCTACGCCGGCATTGACCTGGCCGTTTACGAGGTCACACTCTATTTTGATACTCCTTATGTTTTTTTAAAAAGTAATCATTTGATGTCTCGATGAGCCTGGTTTCTGGTGAATTTCTTTAATAAACTCTTAATAGCTACTCTTTATACATTCTGTATCTCTTACTTGCAGCTTTTGAGTGCAGAACTCTTGTGATGTTGAATAGATCTGAATATAATATCACAATCCTATTGAGGAAAAGAAGTTATGGAACCTGATCAAATGGGTAGATCTGTGTATACAGAGCTACACTTGCTCTTTGAAGGCAGTTATGAAGCTCCTTTCTGACCCTGGTGTATCAATCCTGTGCAATTTGCAGAGTCTGAAGAACGCCTGGCTGTCACGGTATGCAAAAGACAGTGCCAACCCTGGCATCTTGGTGCTCCTGGCGTGTGGGACCATCTCCAGCACCTGTGGACAGCTAGCTAGCTACCCCCTCGCTCTAATCCGGACCCGGATGCAAGCACAAGGTGCATGTCACAGTACACACAATAGTGTGAAAGCCACAACAGCATTAAATGTTTTTCTTTCACTTACTGTAGAAACTGGTAGAGTGAGTGATTGTTTTTATGTTCAGATGATGTGCTCTACAGCCGAGTGCCTACTGAGCGTCCAGCAAACATCATTTCTAGTTTCGTAGTTCAAGTATTAATCCCTCTTCAAAAGCATGTGATGCAGTATTATCTTGTGTATTTATTCTGTTTTCCTTCCTCCTTGTCTAACTTCCAGCATCTATGGAGGGATCAGAGCAGCTGTCCATGAGCCGATTAGCCAAGAACATTCTGGAGAAAGATGGATTCTTTGGCTTGTACAGAGGCATTCTCCCCAATTTCATGAAAGTGATTCCTGCCGTCAGCATTAGCTATGTGGTCTATGAGTACATGAAGACAGGCCTGGGAATATCCAAATGAACCTCCGTCCCCCCCGAGATGGGGTATTTTCAATAGTTTTCCGTTCAGGTTTTTTCAGAGATGCAAAAAGCTCAGGAGAGTCGTATAAAAACGTTTATTTCAGATGCTTCTGTGTTTCTGACAGAATGGTTCTCAGCTAACATATATATTGTACTTTTAAGATATTACATTAAGCCTTATTGCATTTTGATGCATGTTTTCTTTTAGTTCGTTGACACTATAAACCAAATCATGCCTGTCTCTGAATGTAGTCGATGTTTGCAACATATGAAAGATGTAATTGGTAAATGAACGAATGACAGAGCTTTGGAGATAGGTGATGTCCAAAGATTTACTGTATGGGCACTTTATATTGTGTTCGGAAGCTGAGGCTGACATTTTGTGCCTTAACATTTGTTTGTTTTTTTATTTGCCCCCTGTTTTATTTGCAAAAGTTTTGTTGTATAGACACAAACCTGTTTACAGTCTTTTCAATACAATATTCTTTTGATACCTTTGTGTGACTCATGCTAATTTTCATATTTTGAATACATTACACAGGCTAGTGCTCTCAGGATGGCCTTGGTACTCTGCTGGGCAGAATCATTTGGTGTGTCCCATTTCTACATCTGATTATTCAAATGATGAGTATATGGGCCATTATGTAGGGGCTGTCGGCTTGTTAGTCCCCGAATAAGTTGAGCAACAATAGGGAAAGGAAAAATGAGCTGCCCCTTGTGTAAAATGAGTGATGCACGAGCTGCACCACTGTCACTACAGGACCACTGAGTGTCAGCAGAGGATCAAATTCCCCCCATGAAACTGGCACCTTTTTTGTTTAGCAGGGACATAAAGGGCTAGAAAGATCCCATATTATAGGTACCATCCCACTGAATGTGTGAGGAGTTGGCTGGCTGTGCCACATTCTGCTTAGAGGCCTGTGAACAAGCAATACAGCTTGTGTCTATCCCCCTTGTCCATTTGGTTCCTCTTACTGCTGTCCTAAAGTTCATAGAAAAATTATTATTATTGTTGTTGTTATTATTATTATTTGAACAATTATCTCAGCCCATAATTTAAATGCACCTTCAAACTAACATTTTTAATTTAATGAAAAAAGGAAACCTTGTACAGGAATCCTAGTACGAGGTGAGAGAAAGAGGAACCAAAGACTTTCTAAGAAGAGGCAGGAAGGAAACAGTGGTTGCGCATAAAAATCATTCAGTTGGTCCACGCTTGTTGTATTGGAGAGGGTTATTGGTTGGCTTGGAAACGACAGTTAGAGGTGACTCACTGCTAGATCTGCTTTCAACATATGCAACTGCCATCTGGTGGTAATTTTATTTAAAGACAAAATACAAACTATTTTCAAAGCAATATCTGAAACATTTGTTATCATGTAAGAATGTTACAAAGAATATTTTTTTTGTCCTCCTTTGGTTCAAGTTTTACCTGTATGAGGTAACGGGTGTTTAGGTGAGTTCTAAAGGCACACAACATTTGGGTTGTTTGTAACAGATTCATTGATTGGTCCCTTTAAACTTAGTATAAACTATAATCTGAAGCTAAGATAATGAGAAATTACCCCAACATTTTTAAACAGTATACTTCTTAAACAAATGCTAACCAAAATGGAGGAATTTCTTTCAAAAGGAGGGCAATTCCATACAAAGGTCAACATTACCATGGTAAAGTACAGTTGTGTGCACAGGAAGACAACTATTGTTAGAAATGTTTGAAATGTTCACCTGTCTCTTCATGTCTGATTTCATTGTTTTTTTAAGACAGTTGCAGAAAGCATTAGCATTGTATTTGTAACATGAAAGAGACTTGAATGAGCACACAAAGTTTGAAAATATTTGTTTTTGGGAAAAATTAACGGAGATTTTCAACTCGCACCTCCTGCATCCCGAGGGAGTCAGAGGACATTGAGACTGAATGGGTGATGTTCCTGGACTCAGGGGACACAGGGGACACTGAGACTGAATGGGTGATGTTCCTGGACTCAGGGGACACTGAGACAGAATGATTGGGGGATGTTCCTGGACTCAGGGGACATCGAGACTGAATGGGTGATGTTCCTGGACTCAGGGGACACAGGGGACACTGAGACTGAATGGGTGATGTTCCTGGACTCAGGGGACACTGAGACTGAATGGGTGATGTTCCTGGACTCCATTGCAGAAGCAGCCATGCTGAGCTGAGGCTGTAAGGCTCGTGGTGACAGTCGTGGTGTCAATCCCTGAACCTGGTGCTGGACACCAGCAATATAGGGAGCTGCCAGGGTATTTACCCGAGAACAGGTGTGGCTCATCAGAAGCCAGGTAGGATAGAAAACCTACTGGACAGTAACTCTCCATGCCCAGAACTGGAGATCCTTGACCTAGATGGATAGATCGCACCAAAGCCCCTCTAAAACAGATCTTTTTTCTGTTTGGGGTGAACTGCCCCTTTAACATAAGTTTACAAAGCAGCTTCACGGTATGTCTGTGCTAGCACATTGATTACTTATCTACCCGAATTTTGACAGTTGCAGGCTAATGCAGCATATGTGGGTGGGACAACAACACAATTCAGTTGTCTAGCAACTGTAAACAGTTAAAGATAGCTGACCGTGTGTACTCCTGCTGAGATGTGAGATGTAAATGTCTGGACAACTTGTTGATATATAGAATTATCGGTAGGAGATGGGAATGATGAGGGATGGGGGAGGGGATTAAGTGATGTGATCCGATGGAGGAAGCTCACTCATTGGCCAGATTACCCTGACTGCCAAGTGTTCTACAAGTTTAGTGACATGTTTTTTACAGTCAATGCAGGCACGTTATTGGTTGACTGAATAATTTATATGCTACGTTTTAATAAAACATTTGGTTGGTGCCTACCTAAACTGGCGCAATGCCACTGTATACCAGAACTGCATTTCTGACAAAGTGTCTGATTAGTCAGATAGGTCTACAGTAGAATAAAAATGCAGATAAGAATTATAGTTTTTTAATGTCTGAAATGCTCTATTTGAGAGTTGATTTGAAATGACTTTGCAGGTGTTGGTTAAGCCCTTTTTGAAGTAAAAAACATTGAACTTGAATTGGTTACGTTTTTATTTCTTGCAATATCCAAACTGGCAACTTACCCACAGACTGGAGAAATGTAAGTGCAGGTGTACACTAGCTATTTAAGAGTGTATAACTCTATCCTGAAGTAAAATATGAAAATGTGATCAACACAAACATATGCTTGAGACTTCTCATTTGGTATAAATTTATATCAAAATGATGCATTGATCTCAAGATATATTAAAAAGAGTGACAAGACGCCCCGGTCTCCCCCCTCCACAGGCTAAGAATTTTTAAAGAATAAACCTTGGAGGGAATACTATGACAATTAAATTTGCTCCCTCCATCAGAAATGGGATTTCATTTAAAAATTCAATTTAATTGATTTTAATTTCAGTTAAAATCTGTCACAAACACTAAATTAAAACCCATAGGAATACAGGAGACTGACACTGGTTAGCAAATTCTATAAAAGGTCAGCAATAATGTAACAACATTTTTAAATCATTTCTGTCAGTCTGTTCCTGTTCACATTTCCCAGCTCGGCCATATACAGTTGGCTCACTTCCCACTGTATCACTTCTGTTTGAACATGCACCAGTAAAGAAAACACACAGACATTTCTCATAAGGGAAGGGTTCCATAGATTTTATTTGTTACACAACACACACATTGTCAGGTTAACCAGGCAATGTGGCTTTTGCTGGCATCTCGAACCTCACTCCAACCACTATGTACATATCTTACATTACAACAACCACCAAACGCCGGCATTTCTCCCCAAACTCTTGATTATACACAATGTGGCATGTACTTAGGTCATTCAGTACATGCAATTATAAATGTGATGTTTTCATTTAGCCTTTCCCCACTTTATTGCTTCCTAATCAAAAGCCCAATTTAATACGAAACAGTCTTGCACTGACTGTTCAAATACTCTGTAAGGGAAACATTGTACACAAGATATTATAGTTCAAGCATTTGGTTGCTGGAAGAGGATAGGGTCAAATATTTGTTTAATCATGTCCACTACTATATAGCTGTTCCATAAGGGTAAAGTTAACCTGTCCAAGTTGCACTCAAGCTTACCCCATTCCACACCAGAAGAAGCGGGACAGACATTAATATATTACAGCATTTCCATATAAATTCCATCTTTCACCTAGTATTTAACAAACACACCTTAGAGACAACCAAAGCAGGAAACATGGAGCAAAGAAAGCTGAAATATATGCACTTATACTGTCCGATGTAGGAATCTCAGACACACCAGAGGACTACATGGGGAACAAAAAAATGCCTAAGAAAGCAAAAAGACTAATGCAACAGAAATCAGACAGGAGGCAGTTAAAATGCACAAGATGCAGCGGGCACACTCAGCCAGCAAATGCGGGCTTTTGTCAGTATACTGCCAAAGTTTGTAACTATGTTTTGGGAAAAATAAATATGAAGAACACTAAATGATGAGTTATAAGAATCCTTGCAGTTTAAATGATTTACTCATGTTTGGTAAATAATTTATGACAAAAATAAAAAATTCTAGTAATAAAAGTACACTGGACCAAACAAATGGGAACATTATTTTCTGTCTTTATTAAGCCAATTTCCTAAAACACGGAATCAGCAGCAGGACTTTAAAGACAGAGCGGAACGTGGCTCAATTGAGAGTCACACTTGGGCTCCGTGGTAGAAATTGACAAGCTTTGGCAGTACTGTTGATCCCTGTGGAACAAGCTTAGCTTTCATTGCACCTCCTGGCCACGAATGCTTTAATTACACACCTGTTCTGTCAGCAGTGTTTCACTAGTATTGCACTGACGGTCCATAGCCTTAGAGTAAATAAGTTTCAATGTAAGGCGAAGCGGGCTGCAACATTCAGCGGGCAGTTTTTATTGCACATGCTTGTCTAAGCGAGCAGTCATAGCACTAAATAGCATTTTCTTCTTTCTGATCCAAGCAGATCAAATTGTTTGGTAACAATTTCATTTACGTTTGCTAAAGGAAACCAAACATACTTAGTAGCTTATCAACAGCCTACCACCCAAATTCTACATCTACTTCTTATTATTGCAGAACGAATAAAATCTAAGAGGAGAGCCTTTAGCAATAATTTACTATAAATAGATTTTCTATGGCAGAATAATTTGGTGAACAGAGGAAAACTTGTTTCGATTGGTCGACGTTTCAAGTATGGCTTCTCCATTCAAGCTGTACACGCACTGGGTGCCTGGAGAACAGCGATGGCAGATGACACAAACAGGTTTGGTAGGATGACGAAACGTGAACTCGTGGACTTCACGTCATGACTGGATTGGACCTGAGTCCCCCCAGAGTTCTTAGAATGACACAGTTGTTCGTCAGAGCAATGTTCATAATAGGTGACGATCAAGAGGTGTTCTTTCAGAACATAAAGAAACAACATTTGGAAGCAGCAGAAGATGGTGGTGTTGATGCTGCCTCAGAACATGATGGTCTGGAGCTGGTGTGGTCTGTCATTTATCTTGGCATCGCCCCCTGCTGTCTTCTGGGAGCAGGTTTTCATGAAACCCCAATCAGGGAGGGGCTTCCAGGACCTCCTTGGGATTTCACCTGTAGAAACACAGAACAGGAAAACAACAAAGTGAGCTTGGCATGCAGCCAGATGTGTTTCAACATGGCGGGCGACTCCGGCCTCAGAACATCTGAAGTAGCTTTGAGCAGATCTTCTCAGGTTTTCACACATGAAACATGCAAGCCTGGAAATATTAGGATCGTTTTCTTAGTTTCACCATAGCAAAAATACCCTGTTAAATTATGTAAGTGAGAAGGAAATATGCTGTTAATTGCTCTCAATTAGCATAAGAGCAGTGATTATACGCTGAAGTAATGCTTCGATTGTTCCTCAAACCTAATAACCTCTGAAGAAATTTGTCACTATGACCAGATGTCAAATCTATGGAAGAGACTACGGTTCACAGATCTGTCTGCGATCACTCAGAACTCCTCATTTTCCTCTCTGAGGTCTGCCTCTGACTAGGTCTGATGGATGAAGATGCCATCTCTCTGAAGAGCTGGAACGCCTCTGCTGGAGCGTGGGAAGATGGCCGAGGTGATGAGTTAGTGATTTTGCACAGGCAGAGGCAGAGCAAGCCGCAGAAGCAGTACTTTACCGGGGTGGGGGAAGGAAGAGGAGGAGCTTAGGGTAGATATCTTGTACTCGTTCTTCTGGACATAGTCAAGGATTGGGAGAGAGTTGGGCAGGGACAGTATTGAGGCAGGAGACAGAGAGAACAGGAAACAGAAAGTGACTCCTGACATGACATGTAACCCAATCGAGCTGGACTATGTTCCCCTGTCTTCACACCGACTCCATTCTGACCAGCATTTCTGCAAGCATGTTTCTGGCCAGAATGTTTCCCTAATATCGGGTTTAGTGTCCTTTTTTTCGTTACTTACTGAGGAACCACCATATATAGTCCATAAATAATTTCAATACATGTGCAGCACTCTTTTTTAATTTATATGTTGCTTTGCATCAATATATTAAATCAATTTGCTACTGGTCTATCGATTCTGTATGAAGAGCCCGGAAATAAGTCAGAGTCTATTTTACGTGAGTTACTGTTTTTTTCCAGGCCTTTGCAACACTGTTACTTGAAAAATCACGAGGCATCAAAAAGACAATGGTGAAAGCTCACCTCAAGATTCGTCCGTGCTTTTTTCAAGACATCACGTGTTCTTGATACTGTGAGGCAAAAAAAAATGTCAGACTGAGAAAACAACATGAGGGGTAAACAAATGCCAAAGAGCACAAATACAAGCTAATGGTAACTTCTTTTCTTCCAAATTTTGACAATTTATGCTACTGTATCATCTGGGACCTCCTGCAAGGATCTTACTGGGACATATATCAGCAGCATTATTGACACTGGCCCATAACCACTGAGCTACCCGCTGGACTTCATTCAATCTCCACAAAGAGGTTTGCTATCAAGACTTGTATCTGTAATCTCCTGTCTTGATTCATTGCACAAAAAAGTGGAAAAATCACACTTTAAGACTATACAAGGACAAGAAGGCCACCAGCTAGTGTAGCATAGGTTGGGTCTCAAAGGTATCACCACTGAGGTGAATCCAAAGAGAGGTCCTCACGCTGGTTGACGATGAAGTGTTCCATGCTCTCCTTAGTGCGGTTGGTGCTCCTCAGCCTCTCGATAGTGTCCTGCAGCAACCCCTCCTGCTCGGTGATCCTCACCCTCAGCCCATGGATCTCCTCCTTCATTGACTGCTCCTGGGAGTCACAACTGAATTCTTAATTACTGTATTTATTCACTCCTGAGTTACTCTTTCCTGTGGCAACTTGAATGTTCACAGAAATGGCTGTTAAAATAAAAGATTTTGCTAAGACATAATGCTACGAAGGTATTCAAGATGGAGAGAAGCACCTCCAGGTTTGGAATCCTGACTAATCTTGAGCAGTTGTCTGCAGAATTGAAGTACAGTAAGAGAGCTGACCTTTCTAATGTGCTGGAAGGCATTTTCAGTCCTGGGAAGCGCGGCCCTCCAGAACATTTTCAGGAGAGATGTGGCTTCCTCTAGGATCTGATCCAACGTTTTGGCACTGGTCAGGAGGGTCTTCACAATGCTGTGGCCCAAGGCCTGGACACCGTCAGACACAGATAGGGAATTAGGTGAGAGAACCTGGGAATTGCAGCTTCCTGGTGGACACAGTTTGAAGAGGCTCATCCTTACCTTTCCAGAAGTGACCTCCAGAAGGCTGGATGTGAGAGATGACTGCAGCATGGACTCCATCTTGTGCACCAGCATCTTACCCTCCAGGATCTGCTGTTGGAGGGCATTGAAGTCGTCCACGTGTCCTATGGTGTGCCGCCCATTCTTGTTGGCAAATGAGCCATCCGGGGCTTCTCCTTCCAGCTCGGAGTGTGGCCTCAAGATATCTGTGGAAGACACAATTGTTTAGTGTAAGGAAGACCATGAACATACCACAGACATCTGGAGACATCCGATGATCTAATGCTAAGTAACACAATTTGTAATGTGCAATTCTACATTAAAAATACAACTTTTGTAACTGTGAAATAACCCATACCATTAGACAAGCTATCCAAATCTTCCGGGTCTGGGGATTTAGATGACAAGGAGTATGTGGAACCAGAGTTTAACAACCCTGGGTCTCGCACGGGTGGAGATGGTGCAGGATCTGTGGAGACAGTTGTTTAAATTTGCTACTTTTTTGCATACTTAGACACAAAGCAACTTTGTTCATGGGTACAGGATGAAGAACCCCTGAAGATTAAAGCTACGAAGATTCTGACTTTAAAATCCATATTGGTTCTCCGTCCGTCCAGGATAACTGGAAAATGGATGAATGGTTTACATATAAGTCCTGGTGGCAGGGACGCTGTTAGAGATTTTGGGCCCTATGAAACCATACCATATTGGGCCCCCAACCCAGACCAATCATATTATGTTCCAAACTTTTTAGGGCCCCTGTCACTCAGGGGGCCTTGAAATCATTCTAACACCCCCGCCCCCCCATGCCTGCCTGGTGGCATCTTACCACGGAAGAGCTGTCTCCTGCAGGTGTTGTCTGATTGGCTGCTGGCAGTGAATGTGGGCAGCCGTGGATCACCGGGGGCTGTTGTTGTGCTGGTCTGCTGCTCCAACTGCATCCTCAGGGAGTTGTTTTCCTGTAGGCTGCGCTCAAGACGCATGCGCAGACTGCGCAGCTCTGACAGGAGCCCTCCCAGCTCCACAGGGGAAGTCTCCCTGAAGCTCTGGCACTCAGAGACAGAGCCTGCTGGAAAATACATGAATGTATATTGCACGATTCGCCCCATTTCCATTCATGGTTCAAGGGTTTGGTGTTCAAGACTTCACAGTGAGAGCAGTCTTTCCCCGGTGCAGTTCTTGTACTCACCAGCAGGGGAGCCCTTGCTAGTCATGCACATCCCCTCGTATAGCTGCAGCTCACACTGCAGGGATCGCATGAGCTGCTGGCTGTCGGTCAGCTGTTGCTGAAGCAGGCTGACTTTGTGCTTTAGCCTGAGAATGCAGGACACACCCATTAGCAAATGACTCAGAAGCTCTCTGCCAGCTCGCCGATCAAAATGCTAAACTGTTGATTATCATTAGCTTTAGCTATTGTGGTTATGTTGGGTTATTATAATCCAACAGGAACTCTCAGAAATGCAAATTTTGAGCATTTCAACAAGTTAACTCAAAATGAAACAACATGACTCAAAAGCAAATAGTGCTTGCCAATAGATTACTTATTTTTAGATGTTTCCGGTTGTTCCACTTGAACACTTTGTATCTTTTCTGCCACAATATGAGCAAAATGAAAGAAGAATGGATGTGTGACCAGGTCAATTATTAATCTGACATCAATTCTAACACTGAGAGGTCATAGACTCTAGAAAATATTCCTATTGCCATCTAAGGAAAGTTATAAATTGTTTTGTACAACCGCAAGAGATATGTCACAGTCATAGGCTGATCTAAGAGGTTTGGGGATACCTGCTGATAGACTCCTGGCTGCCCTGCCATTCCTGACGTAGCCGCTGGACTTCCTGAGCCTGTTCGCAGCTGAGGGCCTGAAGACGACCGTTCTCCTCTTGCTGCCGGTCCACCTCCAGCTCCACCTGCTTGAGCCGTGCCCGTCCAGCCAGGAGGGCTTCGCGGAGCAGCTCTGCCTCCTTAAAGGTGTCTGGGTTGGGGGGTAGAGGGGGAACAGACACACACAAATCACAAACACAATTTAGGCTTTCAGCGACGTGCCTTTTCTTGGTTTTTGGTTTTCATGTAGCTGCGGCTAATGTCTGTCAGCGTGTGTTAGTGTCAAAAATTTGCATTGAGTGTGTTCTTCCGTGGATTGGAGAATTCAGGTGCATTACCACACCACGAAAAAAAGAGATCATAAACAGGATAGGACTAAGACAAATATCAATCAATGCAAGTTCCACATTATACAGACATCTTTCCCCTATTTACAAAATTGTCGTTTTGTTGGAAACTCGTATAACTGACTGGTACCTCTGTTGGCCTGTTTGAGATGAAGGTTCTCTTCCATCAAGGCCTGGTTCTCTTTGGACAGTGTGCCAAGGGAATCCAGGCCCTGGATGTAGATGTTTGTTGGTGCTCCTGCAATAGAATAACGTTGTGAGTGAAAGAGGCACAGCTGAGAGGGAACGCGGTGCCATGAAGGGCAACCCATCGCTTCTTACCACCATCTCGACCCACAGAAGCCAGCCTCTCCTCCAACTGGTGCCTCAGGCGGTCGTTGGTCCGGATGGAGTCCTCCAGACGCTGCCGCAGGCTGCGGATCTCCCTCAGGTGCTCCTCCATGAGGTCAGTGCCTACAGCACCGAGGGAAGCTAAGGCCCATGGTGAACTCGTATAAACCCCAGATAGATTCAAGACAGATTAAAGGCTGGAATGGTGATATTTACCTGTGTGACTGGTACCAGACTGGTACCCCGACGAGCCCGACAAAATGTCGCCGTAAGCAGAGGCTCTGATTGGCTGGCCGATGCGCCCCATCTCCCACAATGCACCACGATCCATCAAACCTGGCTCAGCCTTCAGACGGGTGCTGCTGTCATTGCTGCTGAGTGAAGGCTGGTGAAACGCGTGATGGGGAAGGTAGCTGGAGGGATTCCGCTGAGGCTGGTCAACCAGGGAGTAGCTGGGCACCGGCTTAACGTGTGGAACCGTAAAGCCTACGTGAAGTGAGAACAAACATGGTGAAATGGTGACACCCTGCTGATCTGAGTATAAAGTACCATTTTCGATTCTCAGTCAGGTGAACGTGAGCAGAACAGCACATTAAACCTTCGAGCAAATCATGTCATAACTAAATTTCAGCATAAACCCCATGATTAGGAGCAAGAGAGAGAGATGGAGAGAATGAAAGGTTGGAACATGCTTGGGTGAGTACTAAGCTGGGGGGGTGGGATCCACACTGCAGAGTTATTTTGCTCCAATCGGCTGCATGGCCTCTGGGATGTTCTGAGTCCAGTTGACAGCCATTGGGAAACCAGTTTACTCTATAACCAATCAGGCCTGATAATTCTGACATCAATTTTGGCGAAATTTGAAAAGTATTATTTTGACCGCCACATCATAATGTCTTAGATATCTCTCAATATTTACTTCTACTGAATTTGCAATACTGTGTAATTGATTGCCAATAGAGCTTAACAGAGAATGTTGTAGATCTGCTTTAGAGAGAGTTAAGCGGTCCGTTGTATGGGTAACTGGAAAGCTGTCTTGTTGCTCTGTAAGCTACGACCACGATGATCTGTAAGCCAGTATGATGTGGGCTTTTTTCACACACTCACATGCACACACACCCACGTGCACACACACGAGAACGCAGAGAGGTGCGCTCACGGTCTGCTAGCTGCTTCTGCAGCATTTGCAGCTCCTGATGCACTTCTGCCAAGGAGATGGACCCAGCACCAGGGCAACCGGGCCCCGGGAGCTGAAATGGGGGGTCAAAGAGCACAGGCTCCCTCTGACCCGGGGGGTCTGGGTAGGGCTGAGATTGAGGGATAGGATGGGAACTGGGCATAAAACCAGGAAAGAGGCCTGGGGGAGGAGGGTCAAGAAATGAAGATGTCACGGCAACTTCAGCACCCAGAACCAAAGTTTGCACCAAAGATATCTTAGCATCAAATGCTAATATTTGGTGGATATTACATATGTAAGAAATCTGCACTACGTTTGCATTCTGAAAGCCTGACCCAGAAAGGCTGACCCAATATACCTGTATGCCCCCCTATACTCTAAGATCCATTCGTCACTATGGGGCTACGTTTAGTCATACCTTGTTGAGACAAACTGTCCACGGGACTGGACACCGTGCACAATACGCCAGGACAGCTGGAAGGTGACTGAGCTCTGCGTGATGCCGGGGTGGAGCATGGAACAGGTGAGAGGTGAGGTGAAGTGCTACCTCGACAGAAAGCATCTGAAAGAAAATGTTGCTGGATGAAGATGTGCAATGCTGGTGCGGATGGAATGAAGTCCTTCAGGCCTACTCTGGTCTACAGATCAGGGAAAAGTGAACCAGCCCGCACCCCTACCAGTTGGTCCACATTTTTGTTGAAATCCACCACCAGCACACCTTAGGAAGGTAATTCAGGGCTTGACCAGAAGAGTCAGTTGTGTAGGTGAGGAGGAGTAGGTGGAATGCAACAAAAATGTGGTTTGGCCCTGAAGTGGTGGGTAAGAATGGTAGGACCCAAGAACCGGTAAGGGGAGTACTGTACCGATTGGAATGAAAATATAAATGAGACTCAACAAAGATAACCACTTAGGGGTTACTCTCATAAGGTCAGGTAAGAAAATGATTAAACCAGTGTTTCCCAACCTGGTCCTTGGAGACCCCCAGACAGTCCATGTTTTTGCTACCTCACAGCTCCCTGCCAGACAGTCCACATTTTCGCTCCCTCCCAGACCCCTACAGGACAGTCCATGTATTTGCTCCCTCCCAGCTCCCTACAGGACAGTCCATGTTTTTGCTCCCTCACAGCTCCCTGCCAGACAGTCCACATTTTTGCTCCCTCACAGCTCCCTGCCAGTCAGTCCATCTTTTCGCTCCCTCCCAGCTCCCTACAGGACAGTCCATGTTTTTGCTCCCTGCCAGACAGTCCACATTTTTCCTCCCTCACACCTCCCTGCCAGACAGTCCACATTTTCGCTCCCTCCCAGCTCCCTACAGGACAGTCCATGTTTTTGCTCCCTCACAGCTCCCTGCCAGACAGTCCACACTTTTGCTCCCTCACAGCTCCCTGCCAGACAGTCCACATTTTCGCTCCCTCCCAGCTCCCTACCGGACAGTCCATGTTTTTGCTCCCTGCCAGACGGTCCATATTTTGCAGCAAAAACGTGAACTGTCTGGGGGTCCCCAAGGACCGGGGCGAGAAACACTGGATTAAAACTTTCCAAATGGCTTTAATAAAAATGATTAAATGTATTTAGCAGTAGAGACTGCTACAGTTCATGCCATACCAGTGTGTTGTGAGCTCAGTCTCCCCTCCTGGTCCTCTTGATTGTATTCGCTGGCCACATCCACCTCCGAGCCCAGCTCCAAGTCACCGTGGGTGGAGCCATGCTCATCGGAAATGAAGGACGTTCTGTCTGACTGGTTGGTGGTCTCTGAGAGGGCGTGGCTGCTGGAAGGGGTGTCAGGCCGCTGCTGCTTGAGTTTGGAGCGCAAAGATTCGATGATCTTATCCTTCTGCTGGAGCTCCTTGCTCAGCCTGAACAGAAGTCGGTACAAGGGTTGACGTGACGGGTTAGATCGAGACAATCAGAGAACTTCATGAACAAGCTCAAGGTGAAAGAAAAAGGTTTTTCGGACAGACGGTCTCCCAATAGTGAGACAGGTAAATCACACCTGTTCATCAACGAAAAACAATGAGTAAGAAGAGGTATGACCGGAGAACCAGAACTCTCACTGGGGCCAGTCACAATCGGTCAAAAATATGATTTACGTGGATTATGGGGATATCACTGCATCAGCCAGGAAACAAGCCATCTGAACAAAGTAACTCATTACGTACTGTACTCAGTCATTACGTACCGTACTCAGGGATGTTATCTACTGTAACCTAAAGGAAGTGCTGATCCCTGCGACCACAGCTGCCTGTGATTGGTCAGCCTTGATGGTCAATTCAAAACACAAACAAACAAAAAAGACACACAGTCCTATTCTAAGATTTTCATGCAGTTTCGATCAGTTTACAGCATTGTGAACCAGGGTGGGGCGACCCTGACCCTACCCGGTCTCTGAGGAACCACACCTGATCTCAGGCAGATAGTAACACACCAGGCACGGTGGAAAACCTCCTGGATACTGGCACTCCAGGATCAGGGTTTCCTACCCCTAGTGTAAATAGTGTACTTAAACCAAACTTTAACAAATTTACTTTAATAAATGATTACTACATATAGATATGATTACTGCATGACTACTACATATAGATATGACAACTACATATAAATGTCCTGGAATCAAATCTGTACCCAACATCAATGACAGACCTACACATCCCTAGCTGTTATTATACGAACATATTCTAAATTCATCCAAAAAAAACAGCATTTCTTGTCTGTAATCTGATTCTGGCTCTTTTCCTGCGAGTATGTGCGCCCGATCACCTCTCTACCACTCTTACTTTTCCATCTGCCTCTGCAGGCCCTTCTTCTCCTTCTCGAACTGCTTCCTGAGGAATGCCAGCTCACACTCCTTCACCCGGCACTCCCACAGCGAGAAGGAGAACAGCGACTCGCGGTATAGCGGGCTGCTCCTGGACAGCATGGACTTCCACAGAGGGGCCATGGCCTGGTGATAAGCCCAGTCCTCAGTGAGTCCTACCAGGGTGCTGGGTTGACCGTCTGGGCCGACGGGACCCGATGTCCAGTCCAAAAAACCGGCTGCCTCCACAGAAGGCGGTGCCCAAACGTTTCCGACGTCTTAGATTGTGGCTTCACCTGCTACAATCGGAGAGCCCCTTCAGTGCCGTCTTCTCAACCAATTTAGCTGTAATTCTGAGAGGTGAACCTACAGCTGTCCCAGAAAGAGCAGGCAACAATGAATCCACCCCCACGATGCAAACCTCCAGATAATCTGATTACCTCTTACTGAGGCAGATCTGTTTAATTCTCATCTGCCACAAGGCTTCGGAAAACATACAGACATTGGCCGGTCCCCATTGAAACTTGACTCAGCCCCCGATTTCCTGTGCGACGCCATGGGAGTGGGGATGCTGGCACTGCAGACCCAGATGATTATCTTGAGTCAGCTAAGCCGTGCCACTCACTGCCTTTACAAACCTGGCCGCGTGACGCCTGTGTCCCTGCAGTATTCAGGCGGTTCAAAGGCTTAAACCTAATGCTCCAGGGAATAGAGGTGCCACACACCCTCGCTTCCCCAGACACAAATTTATCTTAAATAAATGTCCGAGTGCGCCGGCAGAGAGACTCGGTTTCCCTCTCAGAAGCGTAGAAATGCGGAGTGAGGTTCCCCTTCCTTTGGGGCTGGCTGGTCTTCGAAGCAGTTAGAGGAGTCTTCAGCATCCTCTGGGGTCGAGAGATCACCGATTGGATTTAATACCATTTGGTCTACAATGGACCCCCGAAAGAGCTGATCCAACAGTTGTCTTAGCTGGTCCGTTGGAGGATTTAATGCCATTTGACTGAGCAGGGCTGCCGGAAAGAGCTGATCCAGCAATCGTCTTGGCTGGTCCATCAGATGTTTTTTGTGGAGGCTGAGGATAACATGCTCTTATAGTAAGTTCTTCTCAAAAATGTTAATAAGAAGAAAATATAGAATTACTACATCTAATTAAAATAATTAAATTAAATTAAATCAAATTAAAATTAAACACAATCTGAAGGCAGTCGGAAACACTGGCCACTTTTGCCAGACTTTAACTGCTGGGCCAGTAGTTGCTCCTGACCTATTTAACTGCCCAATAATCTTAACAGCTTAACCTTGCTATGGACTGTCTCAACGCCTCAAATCAGTCCCGGCTGCATCCGTCTGGGACAAGCTCTTTTCTCAGTCAGGGAGAACAAAAAGGTTGTGGACTGTTCACTGGAAGAAGCTCCGCCTCTGACTTTATTGAATGAAAATCCTCGAATTAAAAAAAACTTCAAGTGATCCCAGTTGAGAAGTTGTTCTCAGCCGAAGGGAGGATCCAAGTGTTTCCACGCCGCAAAGTAGGTTCTCGTGCTTTTATTTATCCTGCGCTGTGAGATGTAATCCTGGCTGTGATGAAGCGATCAGTGTGGCTCTCTCTCCCTCTCTCTGTGTCTCTCTCTCTCCTCCCGCTTGGTCCCACAACACATGGGAGCGAGTGGGGGAGGAGGAGAGGTCAACCTCGTCTTTGCCTGTCATCACACCGAGAGCACCGTGCGGGGGGGGGGGGGGGGGGGGGGGGGGGGGGGGGGGGGCGGGGGGGGGGGGGGGGGGGGGGG
>JAODKC010000036.1:15325780-15364423 GCA_026777985.1 Mormyrops attenuatus | reverse complement strand
GTTTCGGATGACAAAAAATAAGAAGACTCTCCGACTGAGAATTCAGTTTCATATAAGGATGATTGCAAAGAGAAGCATCTGTAGGAATCCAGTGAGAAAACGCAGGAAGTCGTGCGCCATCTCATTACTGTAGTCCGAACATAGGGCGCTACACTCAAGAGATCGATGGAGGATGGCAGGAGAGAAAACGGTTTAATTAAATGTCTACTAAATCCCCCCTCCCCCATCCCAAAGCGAGGCTGCTCTGACCTATCTGGGAATTATCTGATCAAATCACTTGTCGCCCAGAACCAGTGGTGACATTCCACAGTGAGGCCGTGACTCCATACGCAGGAGCCGGCAGCAATGTCAGAGCGGCGCCATCCAGAGGACAAGCATTTCTCTGACTCTTCTGCCATGACTCACTCACTTTCCACCAGAGGCGACACGACACGTGGAATGAAGATGCGTGGCGCGGTAGGCATGTCCCACATAAACACGGTTCCACCTTATTACGGACATACGGTACTGTGCAAAAGTCCTCGAGATACAAAGAAAAGGTTATTTGGGTAGAAAGTGTATACTCGCTTAAGAAACACAATTCAACATTAGAATATAAGCAAATTAACAGTAACAACATTAGAAACTAACAAGGATCTCTTCTGTTCTTGGAAAAGTTACCGATATCTTTCTTGTTGGATGGCTAGAAGAACACCACTTTGGCTACCAGACCTCTTCTCAGAGGCACCTGAGGTATTGATTAGCCGTATGAGGTGTGTTAATGGTCGAGTCAAGAAGTACACAGGTGTATTGAATGGTTACTGTAAATACTTTAGGAGAGTATTTGAAAGGGTCAAGCTAACACATTTTGAGAAACATAATATCATAGTTTTATACCAACATGAAAATCGTGTCAACATCATTTTCTTGGACCTCCTGAGAATTTTGAACATTGCTGTAGATTTAGCTGTTTTTTCCTGCAGGAGAGGATGGAGATGGGAAGCAGAGAGGATAACTGAACCCTAAACCCATCCAGGACGAAGCTCCAGGAGCAGAAATGGGGGTGTGTGGACGACGGAGGTCTGAGCAGCACCCACCTCAGAGCCAGCAGCTCGTGGCCCATCTTATCATCTAGAAGTTCAGCAGGGTCTCCTGTCAACAAATCAGGAAAAACAATTATTTTTATTTTTCTTTGCCATTTTTGCTAAATGTATTTTAATGTTTGTAACTCTGTGTTGATCTGGATTATTCATCGTTTCATTTCATTCTGATATTTGATATTTAGTTTTTTCATTTCGGCTGTTCCCTGTTACTCTTCCCCATTTTTTCCATTTTATCCTGACCTCATATTTGACCCACAGATTCCAGAAAAGTTGAACAAATTGCAGTTGAAACATGTGACTGTTGAGGGATTGTGTAACATGACCTAACAATCTGATCTGTGGCCAGTCTCCTAATCGCCTGCAGCCATCATGTCAAACCCAAACAAGCGGATTGAATTGACGACCAGAAATCCACACCGATGTGATCGGTTTGTCCCCGGCAGACGGGTAAGCGGGTGGGCCGGTGACGGGGGCACTCACGGCCGCTGATGTTGGCGCTGACCCGCTCGGCCAGCGCGCTGCTCTGCGCCAGCTGCTCGCGAAAGCTCTGCCCCATGTAGTAGTCAATGTCGTTGGCGCGTAGCAGCTCCTCGAAAGCCTTGGTGGTGTCGTCCAGGTGCTGGCTCAGGATGCGGCAGACACCCCGGCTCACGCGCACACGCTGCCGCAGGTGGGAGAGCTCGCGGGCCTGCGCCTGGATCAGCGTGTCGAACTTCCTGTGAGGTCAGAGGAAAGGGGGGCGGGACATTAGCATTAGCTACTGGAGTCATTAGCCAGGAAACAACTGCCAGCACTCATACCCTTGATGTATCTGCCCATGAGGGGATGCTTACAATATTTAATAAAAGATATATATAACCTTGGACCAACAAAATAAAAAAATCAGCTCTCCACTTTTTAAAAGTTAACTCTTTAAAAGATAAATGTTGTGCATGACAACATTTAAACAGAGCCACAGAGATCAAAATCGGATCACATCTAATATACTATTATTCCAAACTGTGTCCAATGCACAAATTTAAATTTTGCCTGGATGTTGTAATTGTCCTTCTAGTCATAAATTGTTACAGACGGGTGATCAGCATTGTGTTTTTCTTTTCCAAATTAGGATTCATGTCTACTAATGTGCTGCTGGGGTCTTCATCAGTCGGCTATTTAAAGTCCCACCGCGAGGGTCCCTTTCTGGCTTTTTGCTTTGGACCAGAGGTACAGCACTCGTCTTGGAAGCCGCCCAGAATGTTGGTGCTCATGACAGAGAAGACCATGAGCCGCCCTTCTGCTTGGGGCAGCTTCCAGTACCTGCTCAGGCGCATGGATGCAGACTCGTGACCCTACTGGCAAGCTGACTATGGCAGTATTAGTGTGTGTGGCATGTGAAAGTGGGGGTATAAGAAAAAAAAATGAAATTAAGCTGTATTTTCCATTTTCACAAGCATGAGTAAAGGTACATGGCTGTGCTTCGTTTCCAGTCTTACTCTCCTTTGAGACACTGACACACATATATATAGCTGAGGATGAAGTTTGAGGTCCAAGTGCAGAGTCAGCCATTTATCCAACACCCCTGGAACGTTTTGGGGGGTTAAGGGCCTTGCTTATAGGCCCAACAGAGATATAACTATTCTGGAGCTTGAACTGGCGACCTTCCAATCACAAACCTAACCCTAACCCTAACCCCCTAAGCCAGGGCTATTCAAATCACGGCCGTCCAGGGCTGAGCCCTGCTGATTTTCCAGCCTTCCTTTACCTGTGAGCCAGCTGTGAAGCCTGTGGCCAATCAGAATCGATAATTATTTAACTAACTACCTGGGAGAACTGAAAACAAGGCCTGGATCTGGAATCAAGGTCCAGATTTGAAGAACCCTGCCCTAAGCCACATACTGCCCTCCCAGAAACAAAGCCTTCTCTACACTCTCAGAAAAATGGGTAAAAATTTGCACCTTTGCTTGTCACTGGGGCTGTAAACCCTCAAGGGTCTGCCAAGTTTAACCTAAGCTTTATGTAATTATACCAATGGACTCTGATGAACATTTCTGTACCATTATGGTACATTAATGCTGTTTATACCTTTGGGATGTTCCTCAGAGTCCATTTCTGTACCTTCTGAGTGACTGGGACGGCGATGCACTACCCACCCCGGCCAGGTGGCGGACTTGCCATCTTCAGAATTCCCCTTACTCTCCGACCTGGAGCTTTTCAGCTGGTCCTCCAAACAGGTCACGCGCAGAGCTAGGTCCCGCAGCTCTCGGTTGGGCTGTGACCTCTTGGTAGCTCCGACCCCGTCCGACTGCCACCCCTCGTCGTCCTCGGGGCCACTAGTAGCCGGAGAGGCCTGGAAGCTCCAGGCTAGAGAAGCAGCTGATCTCTCCAGATTAGAGGAGCAGTCGCCAGTGCTGGAGATGGTACGCAGGCGGCCCTGAAGGCTGCGGATGGTGGTGCGCGAGCGGGAAAGCTGCCCTCGCAGATCCTCCACCTGCTGCCGCAGGGACGTCATATTCTCCACCTTCCTACAATCCCCGGACCACCACTGGCCATCGCAGTCTTGCCTGGACAGGGTGGTGCACATCTCCAGATCATCGAACTCTGTGGGTGAGGACGGGAACCGCAAAAAGGAAACGAAACTGATTCCATTGGTCAAAGCTACAGCATCTTAACTGTAAAATACGCAGCGTGATTGTTTTCTGACAGTGGAAGAACACGGTAATTCGAGCAGGTCTATATTTGACAAGTCAAATCCCAAACATAGCCACTACTAGATGGGGAAGCTCCTGAAAGCGCAGCTGTGTCTCCTACAGACCAGTTCAAAGGCCTTACCTGGGCTGCTAGTGTCCTCCCTCTCCGCCTCGTTCTCACTGCGGCCACAGGTTTCATAGCCCAGGTCCTGCAGGTCCACCTGGACCTGCTTGCTGTCCTGCTGCACTGAGGTTTCCGCTGATTGGGGGGGGGGGGGGGCATGCAGACAACATGAGATTTCATGTCTATTAACTTTCTACACTGCTTCACAAAACCATTCTTAGCAGTAGCTGGATTCTAATTTATTTGCAGTAATTATTTCAGCAGTTTTTACGGTCCAAAGAAATACACTGGAGATATTTGTTACAATTTACTGAACAAAAAAAAAAAAACACATTTGAAGAGCATATTTCCAAAACTCATTTTTAGTTGGTTTTTTAGTTGTTTTTGAGATGAGACAGCCAGTGACCTAAAGTCAGGCTTCCTCATCATATGTTACAGCATCGGGAACCAAAACTCACTCAGTCTGCATGTAAAGCGATGAAGAACCTTCACTGAATTTCCAAAACTTGTATGTGTGTGTGTGTGTATGTGTGTATGTGTGTGTGTGTGTGTGTGTGTGTGTGTGTGCGTGTGTGAGAGAGAGACTCTGTTTGCCGGTGCGGTGTGCGTGTGCGAGAGAGAGACTCTGTTTGCCGGTGCGGTGTGCGTGTGCGAGAGAGAGACTCTGTTTGCCGGTGCGGTGTGCGTGACCGCGGTCACTCACTGAGCAGCTCCCTGTAGTCCTTCAGCTGCTCTGCCTGGGCTTGGACCGTTGCCTCGGATACCATCAGCCTCTCCTGAAGCTCCTGACTCTCCTGCTGGCTCTGCGCCAGGTCCAGGTGCAGCTGTCGCGCTTTCTCCTTAAGCCCCACCTCCACATGCTGCCAAATCCGGTCCACACTTTCCACAGGCTGCGCTTCCTGGTTTCGGCAACAAATAGCAGGATTGTATTCTTATACATTATGACCATAATCAGTAAAAGATAAAGCTACTGTCCTCCAGCAGCCTGTAAAGGCCTCATTTGCTGCCTTAATTTTACTAGACAGCACCTCGTGTGACTGTTCAATTAAAACACTTTTAGGTAAAGTTTACTTACAGTTTACCTAAAGTCTGCAGAATTTGCATATGGATATTGATACAGTTTGACATATATGCCACGGTTTTTATCTTATTTGATAGTAATTAGCCTAAGCTATAACAAAAACATGTTTACGAGTCTTTATGTTGGTCTTGGAAGCGAACCTCTAAGGAGGTGCCGGACAGCAGGTTGCCCAAGTCCAAAGACACGGGCCGGGTGCACCTCCTCTTCCCCTCACGGGGTGGTGAGCTGGACATGGAGCGTTTGCCCTGGGTGGGGCTCAACTCCCCGCCAGACCACGCCCCTCGGGCTTCGCCCTCATCCGGCAGCCCTTCCTCCACCAGGTCCTGCGTCCTGTGCACCATCTGTGCCAGCATCCCCTTCAGGTTGCTGTTTTCTGCCCGCAGTTTGACAACCGCGTTCCTGGAGGGCACAAATGTAGCAGGTGCTCAGTGCTGCCCCCCGCTGGACACTAAAATGGCCCAACTGCCACCCATTCAAGCCTCCAAAGGAACTGGCCACGTTGACCGTCGTCCGCGTTGAAGAGTGCTGAGCAATTCCCTCACAATTAGCCAACAGTTTATCAAGAGGCTCAAAAGACAAGGTAATAAAAGCAAAGACACAGAGTCCTGCCTATATTGATAAATCATGTCCAGCATGTGATATGAAACTCAATCGACCAATCACAGTGACTTATATGATTCTTTAACTACAAATTTAAGGTGGCCCAGTGTACATGAACTTTATCTGCGTTCATTTACATTTAGCCCAGACTACCTTAAATCTGACAAGTTATCTGGCTAAGAAAGAAATCCAGGACAGAGTTTAATTCCACTACATGTATAATATTTATATTTAATAATCCAAATGACCTAGTTGACCGGTACAAACAGGGCTCTCAGGACTTTTTCAGACTCTAACAAGTCAAGTGACCCCTAGACTGTGCAAGCCTTGTAGAATTATGAAGTAGGAAAAGTAGCGTAACAGAGCAGCAGGAATGGTTGCAATGAACCTTCACATAAGCATCTGTGAGTTGGGCTCTCTAACCTAGGGCCTGGTGAAAATGAGCTATGGTTAATGTCAGAGTATGTACCGCATCTGAGACAGGGAGCTGTAGCCGGCCTTCTCAAGCTGGCTCTTCAGCTCGCCCAGCTCCCGCTCCACCGCCTTCTTTTGCTCCACCAGCTGCTGCACCTCCACTAAGCCCTGTCCCTCCACAGGTGCATTCTGGGATGGACTCCGGACCACCGCCGCCCCGTGCAGGTCTAACATGTCTGGGGGGATCTATGGAGAAAAGATTATCAATCACCATCTGACCTCTTTAATGCTTTGGGGAAGAGTGTCAACATATATAGCACATGTATGACGTAATTACAATGATCAGTGCTACAGCAAATGGGGTTGATAGATCCATATTAATGTGAATACAAACAGATACAGTACCAGTCAAAAGTTTAGATACACCTACCCACAGGAAGGTTTATTTGTACTTTTCTCTACATTTTAAAACAGAGACATCAAAACTTTAATATGAGACATATGGATTATACACTGGGGGGGCAGAATCCCTGCGTCAGCAGAGTGATCCCACTAACGGGCCCTTGAACGAGCCCCTTAACCCCAATTGCCCCATTGACTGGCTGACCCTACTGTCTCCTCTACACCAGGTCCATGAGGTGGCCTCCTGGGATGCTTCTCCAGCTGTCCTGAAGGAGGTACCACATATTGGCTGCATTTCCTTCACTTTCTGGTCAAACTCCACAAAATATAAATAATTTGTTTAGGTCAGAGGGCCAGGTCATGTGATGCAACACTATCATCTCCTAAGTAGGCGACTTGCCACGTCCAAACTTTTCACTGGTATTGTATCCGCCTACCACATCTGTCAGTTAACAGTTTTATAGCTAACTAGAGTAATTTTCAGTAAACAGCACTTCAGATGAATCATTTGACAATGAGGGTATAGTTGTACCTGGTTTGTGGCCAGAAAACGAGCGGTAAGTTTGGAAGTTTCCTCCTCCTCGATGCTATCTGTGTACTCGCTGCTACCACCATCGTCATCGTCGCTCTCCTCTGTGCTGAGCTCTGCAAGCACAGTTGTGACAGGTGAGCCCAAATATACCAGCAGCCTCCAGCACGACTGCTGAGGACAACATCAGGGGCGACGCGACAGAGCCCATGACATCAGAGAGCACAGAGCAACATTAATGTCTGCCCCCCATGAAACACACTCATTGGCCCATTTGGGTCGTGTTACATAAAGGCAAAACCATCTGATTCTATGTGGGCTACCACTCAACAAATAAACAATACAAGCACGGTTTCTCGTTTCCCTTTCTGTACAGCAAAAAAAAAAAAAAAACTGAAAGGGATCAGTGACAAAAAGAGAAAACAACTCCCCTATTCAGCCAGACTGAGGCCTTCATTACTGCTGATGCTTATACACGCAGAAAAAAGGCACTTCCTGCTTGGAAGGACACCACACAGAGACGGCCCGGCTGCGCAGACGGCTCGAAATGCAGACAGCGGGAACTTTGCTTGTGCAGACTTTCCATTGATAAGTTTCTGCTAGTTGTTAAACTAAAGTTGCCAAGAACTTTTAAAGCAAAATCTGATATTGTGATACATTCTTAATTTTCTCACTTATACTGGTTTCATGCCTGCAAAAGGGAGAGAAGCTGAACAGGCTTTTAATTTAATTGTAACAAGGTTCTTGTATATAGTTGTTCACTGTATGTATTTATATAGGCTTAATTATGTTTTAACATCTAGTCTAACAGACTAACAGGTACTGCTGTGTTTTGATTGGTCTAGCCCACGAGGCAGTATGACGGAACAGGAAGCAGTAGAAACCATATTTGGATTTTAGACTATCGTCATGGGAGCGGAATGCTATTCAGCCAAAGGGACTGACTATACTGCCCACTCAGCTCTGTGGAGCAGAACACTTTTACTGCCTGTCATTAAGATTAATGAGCCTTTGGCGCACAAAAAAGTGATTTTGATTGAGGGTGGTGATGTTTATAAACAGCAGATGTCATGGGACCAGTTGTGCCTTCACTGGTTATATATAGAAAAAAGAGTGGCTACGGAATGTATAGATTAAAAAAAATACAAAATGACTTGCATTAAAGCATTTATCCAAATCTGTGCTGCAGTTATCTATCAGCGACTTAAAATTATCAGAGAAGCATTCATCAGATGCCTGTATGGATACATGCCAAGCCAAGTTCATGTCCAAGTTTGGTCCTCATGTTAAAATAGGGAAGCATTTTAGCAAACACGACGTGCACAAATGTCCCTGTATGACTATATCTTTTGTGTGAGTCTCTGCATGTCCAGGGCGTTGGGACACATTGGTAGGGCCCTAATTCTTGCTTGCTAAACTACAAGGTTAGTTTGGGCCTGGGACTGACAATGGGATGATCAACATGGGTCACAGTGGCCCAAAGATGGAGTAATGATTCAAATCAACTAAGACAAACTCAGAGGATCATTGATGGTGTGTTTATTTAGCTTCAACATCAGGTGGAAGAAGGTGAGATCGGAAGCTTCCAACATTTCGCTTTACATTGTGGGGGAAAAATAACAAAACAGGAAACAGCAGCTCCATGCCAAGACATTACCAAAAACATACAGTTTCCTTCTTGGTGTATTTCCGACGGTCCTTGTAATATAATCACACTTTTCCTTTCGTTTCTCCTCTAATGTGGTGGGGGGCGACGGTGACAAATGAGAAGTAAATGGAAACTGAAGTGCGATGTATAAAATATTTGAAGACACTGGATCATAGTGGAGAAAAAGAAAAACAGCAGGAAGTACTTACCTGTGAGCTGTTTTTAAATGGAGAATGGAGAGGTGAAAATGACAAATGAAGATACAACTCAGGATTCAGGCTCAGTGCTTACTGTCAAGCATAAACAAGGTCACAACGTGCATGTAAGATGCTCCCAGACACTTTGTCTGTTATCTGCAGTCGAACTTCTGTATTGCTTATGGATAAGAAAGGCCTGGTCAGAAAGGGAGCCATTCCTGTAAGAATGGGAACCAGTAGAAACTTCCAGCAGACCGGCGAATGGACAAAAATTTAGAGGTACTTTCTCTCCTGCGACGCATGCGTTTTAGTAACATGCGCGAGTGGTGCCGTACCTCCCGTTAGCGATGGGAGCACTCATGCTGCGTGATTCATGCTTGGGTGCTGCAGGCGCATTAACACGTTTCATGTATGCATCCCCCAACCCAAACACCATTTCCTAATACACAACTTAACAAGAATCCTCGTGCTGATGCTATGCAAAACAGTGCTTAGTGAGTCTGTGGCCCCAGCCAAACTGAGACACTTAAGCTGAATGTTAAGAGGTAACCATCCCAGACATAAAAACAAAAAATGAAAGAGCACGGGAAGATAAAACAGGAAATTTAAAAGAAAAAAGGTGAGAGCCACTCTGTAAAAGCATGGTAAAGGTACGGTAAACCCAAACAAGGCTCAACCTTTGCATTCCTCACGTAATGCTCCGAGGACTGACTGATTACAGCCGTGTTTCCCATCCCAGTCCTCGGGGACCCCCAGAGGGCCCATGTTTTTACTCCCTCTCAGCCCCCTGCCAGGCAGTCCACATTCTTGGACTGCCTGCGGGTCCCCGGGAACCGGATTGGGAAACACTGGATTGCAGCTTTTCTCTGAAGGGAACCAATATGCCAAGATTCATCCGCACCGCTTCCTTCTGGATACAGGTCAATGCACACAAGACATGGATACCAAGTGCAGGTTTGGTCAGGACCGACTCCTTCTTTATTTCTCAGCTTACCCAGAAGTAAGAATGGAAAAAGTTCAATAAAAAAAACCCAGTCCACATAAGTAAGAAGAATCAGATCAGATCAGATCAGATTACATACTGACAGTCAAACTTCTCTAAAACGAGTCAAGTATTCAGGTCAACACAAAGTTTACTTTTTCTTAGCTGTAATTCTTGCTGGCTCATGGAATCATTTACCCCTCCCTCCACCCCCAGTCATAATGAATATGTTTTAAAAAAAATGGGAGATAAAAGCCACTTAGGTGAACTCTGCAGAGGTGAAAAAAGGTTATGGATGCATCATATTTCAGCGGACCTTCTCACCTTGCAAAAAACATTTAGGAAAATGTTCTCCTTGCTGGTCTGCATATGAAGGTGTAATTGAGTATGAATGATCTATGTGGAAAACCAACTGTGCTTTCAAAAGCTCACCGCAAAGATAAGGTGGGTAGATAAGTACAGTACAATTAAAATGTTGAGGGGAAAAAAATATTGCACTAAATTCCATAACGACAGCAATTTGAAAATGAAGATAAAATACAAAAAGTAAAAAATGATTTGCACACATTGCCACTTAGTAGTTAGTAACATGACCAGACAGACCCTCAGGTTAGTGTAGGAATCACACCCCACTTTCATCGTTAGTGCACTATGCGGAATGAGCATTACTTCCCCCTGCAGTGCAGGGTTTATTTTTCTGACGGAGCCCCAAACTTCGCTGTTTCCCACCTCCAAAATCGGTCTGCGCCTTGACTGCCCTTGCCGATGCAGCAGCAGCATGTCGGGTCTTTTCCAGGTGGTCCTCCAGCTGCCCACGAAGTGACTGAACCACATCCAGCTCTCTCTGCAGCTCCCTGGTCTTCTCAGGGCTGAGAGGTCACAAACGAGCAGGACAAAGATAATACTAACTACAACCAAGACTTATTTAGCATAAGGGCCCTTAATAAGTCTTAAGATTAATTATGAAAAGCATCATAAATACTTGCAACACCACTGACTAAAAACCTGTGAAGCTTTCAAGCTGTTGTTGTCGTCTCAAAAAGCAGAGGAGATGACTCCTACCTGCTTGCAGATGTGCTAGCCTGAACCAAACTCTCATACGCCCTCTTCTCCATCCTCACAGCTTCGCTGAGTGTGTTGTAGTCAGAAACCAGCTGCTCCAGCACATGCTGCCAAGACACATGACTTGTGAGGGGGCAGAACACACAGTTTCACCCATGTCTACGTTGCTACACTATAATAAGAAATGACTTTCTAGTTAATATTGTAGGAAACTCAATAGTACCTGATGGCCAGCACTACTGGTGTCCCCCTGTTCTTCTCTGAGCTCTTGCAGCTCCTGTGTCAGCTTCTGGACCAAGGGCACCTCTGACGGATCCACCAACTGCCTCTGAAGATCCTGTTTGTGTGCAAGAACCCACAGGGTCATACACAGACGAGCTAAAATGAGAGGTGTGATGTTCAGAGTTTTATTTTTAGCAAAAAAAAGTCAAAATTGTTCAACCTTGATGAACTCTTCCTTGACGCCTAACTTTCTGGTGTAGGTCTCCAGCTCAGTAGCCAAGGTCAAGATTTCCTCTTTGTCCTTGGCCAGAGTAGTGCGGAGGGCACAGAGTTCTAGCTGTAGTTACAAGGATAAAAGGGGAACATGAGTCAGGACTGACCTTCAAGGGTGTCCCAAACTCACATTTGATCGTGAGCACTCCACCGCCTCTTACTTGTGCCTCCTTCTCTTTCTTCAGGACCAACTGAAGTTCCTCCCTCACAGCATGAATGTCAACTTGCAGGCCAGAGTCACTGTCACGTGCTGTTCACAATGAAGAGAACACTCAGAAACTCATAACTCTATAAAAACAATCCCACCGACTCAACACTGATGCTTCGTATCAACCCCAAAGTATCTGTGGAATCTGGTAATCTAGACAAGAGTCTTCAGCAAGCTAGACCTGTGTTCCTCACTCACTTTTGTTCCCCGTGTCTGCTGGTTCCTCTGGCTTGGAGGTGGCCATTGGTTCATCTTGGGTGTATTGGGTACCATTCATTAGAACCTGCAAGGGATCACAATTTACAAATTCTCAGTCATGCAAAGGATAGGACACATCTGTGATACAAGCACTGTCCTGAAACTGTCAGAAACCTAATGTATCATGAGTTTGTTGCTCAAGATTCACTCACATTATACAAATGCCAATAAAATACAGCATTAGTCTGGAGTATATTCCAGGAAGCACAGGGGACATGGCGACAAACAACCACCGCAGGATGCCAGTCCATCGGCGAACACATACACACAAATGGGCAATATCCATCCATCCATCCATCCATCCATCGCCTGGTGCTTCTCCAGCAGAGTATCCCGAGAAAACCCAGGAAAACAGAGAGAGAATTCAAACTCCACACAACTCCGAACCATGGAGGTAGGAGGCACCAGACCTGCCAACTGAGCAGACATGCCACCTCATTACAGGACAGGCTGTCGGAAAAGGTCTTCGAGAGATCTGAAGGCAGTATAAGACAGCAGCCACCTATCCAAAGCACAGCCACTCACCCGGATGAAGGACTCCTTCTCCCGTAGCCGGCTCTGCAGCCGCTCCATCTGGAGGCTTGGCTGTTCCCTCTGCTGTTCCCTCTGCTGGCTCAGCTCTGCTACTTCCAGCTCTCGGGCAGCCAGCTGTCTGCGCAGCTCGTGAAGCTCACCGGTGCGATCTGCGATCACCTGACCCAGCCGGCTCACAGATTCCTGGGATAGGGGTAGGCAAAGTGTCTGCTGAAGGCTTCCCCGCGTTTAACACGTCAAGTCCGTGTCCAGCCCAGTCGAATTACCTTGATGTAGTGATCCCTGGTGCCGATGGCGGCGAGCAGCTCCTGGACCTGGCCCTGGTGCTCTTCTGCCTGTCTGGCACGGTCTGAGAGGGCCTCCTGGAACAGGTGCTCCTTCAGGTGGAGGCGGAGCTGAAGTTCATCCAGGGCATCCTGGCCATCCACCACCGCCTTGCTGAGCAGCGCCGCTGTTAAGTCCTGGCACGGAGAATGACAGTATGAGTAGGACCTCACCTTCTTCAAGTCACATTTTTCACAAACTTAAAGCACACACTGAACTTCCTCTACAATTAACATAGGGAACAAGAGATGGGGTCTGTAGAGGACCTGCATGGATCCTGCAGAAACCCTGGTAACATCAGCCCCTACCTCTGCTTCCTTAGCGCGGCTCTGGAGGGAGGTCCGCAGCTGACCGATGATGGCGTCCCGCTCCTTCAGGCCGCACACTTGCTGCTCCTCTGCCTCCTGCTTTAGCCACTGCAGGTTCTTGTTGGCCTCTCTCACCTGCTCCAGTTCCAGCTCCCTCCCTCGCAGGACGCCTTCCAGGGTCTGAGATACGCAACGCCAAGTGAGACAAAGACACCCAGGCGCCTCCATAAGAATTATGACAGCGTGTGATGGTGGGTTCTGTACCGTGATGGTCTCTTCATTCTTGGACAAAACGTAACGCAATCGCTCCAGGTCCCTCTCCTTCTCCCTCAGGGCCAGCTGGAGTCGTCGCGTGTCCCCATCCTTCTCCTCCAGGCATCGGAATTTATCATCGATGGCGTGCTGGTGGGACACGGCAGACAGATAAAGCCATGACCAAATTGGTCACGGTACAGGCAGTACTCAGTTTCCCCCCAGCAGGGGGCAGCACAGTGTCTTACCTCCAGGGCTATGTCCCGCTCCTTGATACGCTCCTTCAGTTTCTGCAGCACTGTGTTTAGGCTCTTATTAGGTCCTTGTTGGTCCAGAAGCCCTAGATATTCCTAAAGGAAGGGGGAAGATTATTGTTATTCAACAAGCGTTGCCATGCCTACAATAATCCTATGAACAATAGATACACCAACTGCATCCGGCTGTTCTGACCTGCACCATCTGCTCCTTGTTCCTGAGCGAGATCCTCAGCTGTTGGATAGTCTTGTCCTTGGCCTCCACCTCCGCCTGCTTCTCGCTCTCCACCTCCTTTAGCTGGTCCTCCTTTGCCTGCAGGTTGGAGCGGGCCCTCTGCAGGGCTCCCCGAAGCTCCTAGTGGGTGGTTGGAGGGAGGGAGCATCAGTGTGGCATTCACCTCAGTCACTTCTCAAGTCACTTCTCAAGTCACTTCTCAAGCACAGACATGTTTCTCTGCTAAGCTGATGAAAGTAGGGTCACAGGAAGGGTACAGACACAAACTACGCACTTTCTTGAGACGCTACACATAGAGGCAGTGTTTACTACCACTCAAATGGCACATTAGTGTGGGGCCCACATTATGGGGGGGCCCAGAAACAACAAAACTGCCCCTGTGTTACACGACCACACTGAACCAGTACCAAGGCACCTTGGGCCAGATTTATAATGCACTAACAAATATGTTTAAATATATAAATGTGAATGTCTTTGTTCCTTTTCCCCGGCAGAGGAGCTGTCAGGAGGACAGGCTGTTTACCTGGTTGTGCTGCTCAGTGGCACCTCGGCGCTCCAGCGCCTCCTCTAGGTCAGCCTGCAGTCGGTCGTGGTCGCGGGCCACGTCGGCGGCCCTCCACTGGCTGCGCCTCTCGGCCCTCTGGCTGCCCTGTAGCTCCAGCTGGGTGGAAAAGAGGGACTCCTGCAGGGCGAGGAGCTCCCTCTGCATCAGGGCCACCTCCCTGTCAGACACCTGGGATGCACAAACACACACTGAAGGTTTGGGAGGGGGCACACAGGAGGAATGGGACACCCTAGAAGGAACCCTGTGTATTTCAATACTCTTCTGGACCAGATGGTGTTCAGAGATTCCCTCTTAATCACTTTGTTGACTCTCCACTTTAAATATTTCCTGCTGAAGTCTGATGTAATAGAAACGGGGCCCCGTGTGGGTCTTACCTGCAGGTGCTGTAGCTGGTGCCGCTGTGTCACCTCTCTCAGCTTGAACAGCATTTCCTTCTGGCCCTCGATGACACTGTAGAGCTCCTGTGCCTGTATCACAGCACGACAATGAGGCATCTATCTGCTAAAAGTTAGCCCTGCCCATTGCCCCTCCCCTTTCGGTAACCCCTCCCCCCCACCTCTCTGTCTTTGGTTCCCGCCGTGTCCCTCAGGGCCTGGATGGTACGCTCCCGCTGCTGGGAAGCCTGTCGCACAGACTGCAGCTCAGATTCCATCTCGTACAGCTTCTCCTGCAGCTTCTGCCGGACGGAGACACAACACTGCGATAAGCGGCACCCGATTCACGCCACCCTTCCCGTTCCATGGCTGTCAGGTCACCATCAGGTAGTGCCTTTTTTTAGTCATATCTGACCTAACTGAGGAGTCTGGGTCAGTGCCAGCAGGGCCCACCTTGTTGTCGACCTCGCTCTTGTGGATCCGGGCCTGCAGTTTCTGAACCTGCAGCTGGGCCTTTTGCAGCTCACTCACACACTGGCCAGCTGCACATTCGTACTGGTTCAGCTGTGTCTGCTGTTCCTCAATCAGGCTCTGAAGGCACAGAAATACAGCATCAATGTGTCAGGTCCAGGACTGGGGTGGTGTGGCTCCGGTGCCCATGATCAAGAGGTCACCAGTCCAACTCCCCCGGTTCGCAGACTGATTTTGCTACCGTCAGAAAAAAATGCCCTCAATGGTCTGCCAGTTGTACTCTAGCTGTAGGCAAATGTACCTTTTAGTCTAATTTAAGGTACAGAAATGGACTCTGAGGAACATCCCCAAGGTGCAAACAACATTTATATACCCCCCTAATGGTACGAGACTGTTCCTCGGAGTCAATTTCTGCACCTTAAAAGGTACATTTACCTACAGCTAGAACACAATTAGCAGACACTTGAGGGTAGAGCCCCAGTAACAAGCAAAGGTAGGTCCTTAAGTAAGGCCCTGAATCCCAGTTTCTCCAGGGACTGGCTGGCTGTATTATTTCAACTGCATGTCACACATGG
Source organism: Mormyrops attenuatus (assembly GCA_026777985.1). Lineage (NCBI taxonomy): Eukaryota > Metazoa > Chordata > Actinopteri > Osteoglossiformes > Mormyridae > Mormyrops > Mormyrops attenuatus. Next base: position 15,348,780 of record JAODKC010000036.1, on the reverse strand, counting down.
ATAAGAGAGTCTGCTAAATAAATATAATGTAGCCCGAAAGAAAGAGCAGTGTGTTGGGGGGAGACGACAGTAAACGCTAATGTGGAAAGGATTTGGGCATCATAGGGGGGATTTAAAAGATAAAACACTTCTGCTGTTTTTACAGACCCAACGGGACCGGCAGCTAATCAGAGTTTGTAATCGGGCAATAAGAGACATCAGCCGTCATGCTGGGGGGGGGAACGACGACACTCAAACAGTGAGTTTCAAAGGGCACCATAAGATACAGCCCCCACACCCTTAATCAGCAGCAGATTGTTTCCGAAACCCCAATCACATTCGGTCGGGTGTGGAAAATTAAATGCCAGTGCTTGACAGATACTGGCTACGCTAGCGACAGACACTTCCTGTTTTCAGTGAGAGGAAATGGGAATCCTAGCGAGTTTCAGAAAACAACTTCATTCAACCAGAGTGGGTCACTTTCCCTGGTATTAACAGGCCAGACTCACAAACCACCTGTTTTTTTTTATATTTATGCTTAACGGGGCTCACAATATTCCGTTAAAGTTTTAAATCTTTGATACTTTGACACTCCATAGTTTTTCCCACCACACTCTGTCATATATAATGTGCTGCCCAGACTGAGCACTGAAATTTAATCTAAAAAATAAAAAAACAGCGAACACTGTGACAGTCCATCCAGGGCAGCTGTGAAATTAGGCCAACATCAAATCATGGTGATGACAGAATTTGCTAGAGAATAAATTCTACTCTATTCTACTCTAAAAAAAGAGAGAAAAAAAGAAGACAAACAGTTAGGGTAAGGTACCGTGACTAAACGAGGCCAGGAAGAGTGCTTATATAAACGTGGGAATGTTTACACGAATAAAGCACCATCATTTTAACTACCCATCCACCTAACTTGCAATTGCTTTTCCAGCACATGGTTACGGTAAACATGGAGTACAGCATCAATTACAGTGTGGACAAACTGCAGATAATGAACCACAGAGAGAAACGTTATCGTAATTGTGCAGTGAAGCTAAGATTTGATGCGAGTGTTCACGTAGCTTCAGGAAGGCCCAATGGCTACATTAACCCCCCCACCCCAGATAAACAAACTAAATTAAAGCGTCCTACGGAGTAACAGCATCCAGTATCACATCACAGCTACGCCATTTGGCAGCTTTCATATCAGCTCAGGTATGGAGAGAGAAAAAGGATCGGTATCCCCATAGCAACCAGCTCGATGTAAACAAAATAAGTCAATAAGTGAGGGAGAAAAAGGAACAGGATGTCGAATGCGCTCGCAGTTTCAAACACGACGACCGTTTCCATAGCGATATCCATGTCACTGAGCTAAACGCATTCTCCTAGGGGGCGATCGAGAAAAATATCAACAATGAATTACCCACCACCCAACATGAAACACATGATTCAGATGTCAAATTAGGTGATTTCTTAAAATAATACATTAAAGCACGGTGCAAACCAGAGGGTGACGAATTGAGCTTATATGAAGCACAAGCCTGCTCCACAAATGAGGGAAAACGAGGAGTTTCCTATCGATTCGTAATACAGGTGAAGTAAAATTGACAGGCATGGCTGTAAGCTTGACAACTGAGGTAAAATCAGATTCTACAAGGTGACTGAACCCCCTTCTGGGCTTGATGGTACAAGCATGAGAGTGAGAGGCAAAGGAGCAGCAGTCGCTGGCTTCCGGTACCTTCCGTAAGCGGAAGGGCATGTACTCTGCGTAGACGTCCTGCCACAGGTCTTCCAGCTGCGCCGTCTCCAGAGGCAGCTCCAGGTGGAGGCGCGGGGACGGCCCACAGCACCTGCCACACGGCATCCTGGGAACCGGGTCGGCCATCTTGCCGTTGCGCTCGGGGCTAATGGGCTTGACCAGAATGGGAAGCTTGCTACCACGAGGACTCTGCACAGGCCGGTACTCAAAGTCCTTCACCAGGCTGAAGGCCAGGGCCAGCTTGCCGAAGGTCCCGGCCCGCTCGTCGACGGGGGAGTCAGACTTCAGCTCCTCCCCAGGCTCCCCCTCCAGCTCCTCCTCCGGAGCAGGCGCCTCCAGGGACTCCACGGACGACGTGGGGCTCATAGCCTCAGGACCGCCATCGTCCGCGGCTACCTTGCCCTCCGTCGTGGGCGTCAATGCAGGCAACGGTTCGTCGCTGCGCTCGCTGCCCAACATGCTCAGGGAGTAGCGGGTGGACGGGCCGCAGGAGATGCTCCTAGCCAGCTTGCGGGGCACGCGGCAGACGGCCTCGTAGTCCGAGTCAGCCACTCGCAGGGCGGCACACCCTCTGCACCGCCTGGACCGGTACCCCGAGCTCTCAGACACGTGGCATTGGTGGTGAGCTTCCAGTGTCTGTTCCTCATCTTCAGCCCAGGATTCATATGCAGAATAGGCAAAGTCCTCTTGTAGCAGGGCACTGTATTTGGCGTCGGGGAGGTCAGACATGTCCACAGTGCAGTCCCCGGGCCCCCCAGCACCATGGGGCCCCGCCCTGGGCTCCTCGCTGTTGGTCTTAATGTAGAGGTTTCCGACGCACTGCCTGAGGCGCTCCTTCTCCAGAAGCAGCCTCTGGAGGCGCTCGATGGACAGCGCCTCCACGCGGGCGATCACCGTATCGAAGCGGTACATGCGCTCCAGCATGAAGGCGCACTTGCCGCAGGCAAACTCCGAGCGGCCGTCGCGGGTCAGGTCGTGGCCCAGAACGTGGGACAGCAGCACTTGGAGGTTCAGCTTGGAGGCTGGGTGGAAGATCCAGCGCCGCTGGTTCCCGCACAGCTCGCGGGCACAGATCCGGCACAGCTCCTTCATCCTGCCGTCTAACATCAGGGCTGAGCACTGATCTCTCAAGGTTTTTCCCCAGAGATAGGTTTATAAATGTGCAAAATAAGTAAGCGTCTGCTTTCAGTAGGCTTGGGGACTAATAAAATACATTCAACATTCAGCTTACGGTACAGAAAGTAATAACGAACCATCTAAAATTAACCAGCCTGTCAACTCTGTTCTCAAAATTTCAGTGCAAAATCACCAGCAGGCAGTTATCTAACCACCGGGGTAATAAATATATAAATAAATTATATTAAATTCCTAACGCACAGTAAAACGACTCATGTATATAGAGTAAACGGGTAGATTAAGACGCCGTGCATCAGCATCCGCGACGGCGACCATCGAGGCAGGACCAGCATCTACGTTACGTTACGCTGTGCAGCGCCGGCTGTACGGCCAGAAGCCATGTCATATTTCGGTACTGTAAAAGCCACCGTTGCTGTACCGATTTAACAATAAATTAAATAAAATACATATGTACACCGACGAAATCCTTGGTCAACAAAGACTGCCCCTTATATAGTTGGTTAGACTAGATCGCATCGAATCGGTTCTGTCATGCAGAACCCAAAACGAAAAAAAAACCACCAGGGATCTTCGTTTTAAAAGGCTCGTATGACAGTCCATGTCCCGATGACAAACAAACGTGGCGCGCTGGCTAGCTTCATCGCCGCCGATCCCGAGAAAACGCGTCCGCTCAGGCTCGCCTCCGAAGGGCGAGTCCCGCACGAACGCGCACGCAGGTTCCCGTCTCTCTCCTTCGCGGCATTATATCTTTTTTAAAAGGCGCCGACGTCCCGTCAAACTGCGATTTCGTGATTTGCTTCCGCCAGCAGAGATAGAGGAAGAGCAGCCTGACATTTACATACGGGGGAGAAAGCGGCGATCAGACGGCAGTGATGTGGCAACATTGTAACGAAGCTCCCGCGGAGCGTACCATCACCGCGCCGGCGAGGGGGGACGCTGCCGTGCCGGCCGCCCTACTTCGGTATCGTATCATCTCCGCCCCAAAAGGGACCTTCATCACTATCACCGCATAACATGTTTATATTAAGAATAAATGCGTTCAACAACAAGAAACACTGTAACCGCCTGTACTTCCACAGTCCGCCCTAAGCGGTCATCCTGCATTTTCCGCCGTCTCCAGACTCCGCTTTAATAACACGGCTGTAGCGCGCTGTACATGTTCTAAAACATTCAAGGGTCGTTCTCCATACGTTCTCATTACAAAATTTCAAAATATAAGAATGTAAATGGCCTCGGTGTAGTTCAAATGTCAATTTACCAATAAAGACACTCAAATACTGTAAATGGCAGACATCCCGGATTAGAAAAACTATAATTAATTTTTTAATTTTCCTCCTTTCTGTTATTTTGTTATGTGTACCATTATATCATCTTCTTTTTCGTGTTCATATTCTTCTTCTTCTTCTTCTTATTATTATTATTATTATTATGAGATAATAATATAATATTATGGGATAAGGCCTGGGATGGGTCCTGCCTAAGACTGGATAAGAATTTCAAACATGGATGGTGGGAGTCAGACATGTCCACTTACATCTTCGCTTAATGACTGTAAAAGTAGCACCAGGTTGTGTTAATGTTTTTGTCATACGACGGCCTGCAGGGATGGGGTGTCTAATCACAAGGCAGGGATTTAGACTTTCAGTGCATATAAGTGTGCATTTCTGTGTTTTTTTTTGGGGGGGGGGGGTCGTTGCACTTCACATGCTTTGTAGAGAGGCGCCACTAAAAGCCATTTCACAAGACAGATAACAGTGATTACGGAGCCACACATGCTCAGGGGTGGGTGATGGTCCCAGAGCTCAAACTCAAAGAACTATGTGAGTAAAATTCATATCCACGCCTAAGGACATTCATTATTTTTGTCTTAGTTGCTTGACTTTTTGAACCTTTGCTGTTGTTCTAGAATGTTCAGAAATGGGGGAGGGAATCACATTATCACAAGGCTGCTTTGTTATGTTAAAAAAACCTGCCATTTCCCTAAACGATCCTGGATGATTTCCGAATCTCGCTTCACAAAGTCGATGATGAGACGTGGAAACCCCAAGACGATCTGACTGAAGACTCCAAAGCTTCCTTTTGTTCTCCCTACTGTTACATTCTCATTGTGTAAAAAGTGTTATTTCCTGACACCTTCTACACATCTTCATTTGTCTCATGTTTCTTTTGAGTGATACCTTTATCCAGATGTAACAAAAAATACAATACAAATACAGAAATGCAAAACTACCATGATTTATAATGACCGTCAAACACGGCACCCCTACTTATGGCCCCAATGCTTTTTGCATTAAATTCCAAAGTATCTCGGGCCTAAATTCTACTCATTCCATTGCTGCTTTCAGTCTTATGTTAGGCCTACAGGAACATCGGTTCCATGACATGACTGATGAAATTTCCCCCTGGCAGCATAATGGATTAACCCATCAGCTTCTACTTCTAAATAATTCTGTTTCTCATCCATTATTTGCAGTGAATAAGAACACTGAGATTTTGTTGTCTACATATGGTTAAAGATTAACAAGACCAACCTGTCACCAAAGCTCTAAAAACCAAACAGGGTAATGACAATACTACTTAACGTTTCAACAATGAGGACAATGAATAAAATTCTATTCTATTCAAAGTAATTTGCTAGGTCTGGCACTGGAAATCTTGCCAGAAACAACATATTTAGAATGACTTGAGACATATACAAGTTACTGTAGCACATTATTATGTGTCTACTGGACAACTGAAATATTTCACATTCCCTTCTAAAAACCTTTTCAAATAAAAACATAATAAAATAATAATGAGTTCAAATTTCAAAAGTCACAGAGAAACATAGAAAATGAAGCCTTTTTAGTGAGTTTACAGCAATTTCTGCTTGGAAAACCAGGGGTGGGGTGTTGAATCCAGATGTTAAATGTAAAGGTTTTGGGGGGGTACGTTTTGCATAAAGTAGTTAGAGTTAAGCTAATGGGATGCTGTGAAAGAGGTATCACACAATGAAAGGCAGATTTTCAGGCTTTGGCCAATAAGCCATACCGGTTAACAAGCTCACATCATTAGCCTATGTTAGAAAGTGAGGAACGAAAAAAATCAGTGAATCACTTGACAAGGCCGTGCAGAAGGCTGGTGCCTCTGATTTGTGCACTACTATTTTTCCACATACAAACTCTATACATATATTCAAACATATTCAGGATTCCCAAATGAAGGTTGCTGTTAAATAAATGAAATGTTTTTTACTCCTATGAGACACTGACTATACCATGTAGCAGTGACTGTGCAGTGTGTAGCATGAACTGATAATATGTAGCACTGATCTTCTCACAGGTAAACACAAAACTTTTTGTAATCTGAAGACAATGAAAGACAATTTACATATGAATAACTTAAAGTATGAAAGAAACATTTCAGGTTTGTCATTCATGAATTAGAATAAAAAAAAAAATCCTTAAAAATTCCCGGTTGTATATTAGTCAAATACATATCTGTACTGTGTCATTTTTCAGTCCTCTGTGTTTGTTTAATAAGTCAACCGCACTCAGCAAGGAAACCCGAGCAGGAACAGCGGGTGTGAAGCAACATGTCGATCTTTGCTGAAGATATGCACTCGGACAGGAGCAGAAGGATCAAGATTTGCATCTTCTGCCCCAGGAATTAGGAATTTCTTAAGAACGGGATTTAAAAGGAGGAACTATTATAGAGGCCTGGAGAGACTGCCATCTTTAAGAAATACAAGAAGTAAAAGAAGAACAGGTATTATCGCAGAAGGAGAACTTGATACGCGAGTAGGGAATTTAAAAACACAGCATGAGTAATTAAGTATGAACTGTGTTTCTAAAAAAATAATATATGTAAAATTACATTAGTTTAGAGCTATTTGTTTGGTTTTAAATGTGTTGTGGTGAGGTTGTGAGCTTTGAGTACAAACATTTTGATGTCTGACTCCATTTAGCGTGACATGCTATATGACACCCTCAGGGGTCGGTACAGCCACTGACACATGCTTTTACCGGCCAGATGCAGTGTGAGATGACTTCCAGTAGAGGGCAAGCTCTAGCTGCACGTCGCTAAAAAGGATGCGGCAGGGGGGACAGTAGTCAGGGCTGGTCATTAGAATTTGACCCACATACCTGCATCTGTTGCTGAATGCGCAGTTTCTCCCGGCCCAGCTCGTCCTGGAAAAACTGCAAGCGCGGAGGAGAAGTTTATACAGTGCCGGGATTGCAGAATGCCGCCTTTCCATTCAATAACAACTACATTTTAAACTCCTTTTGCATATAGATTATCATGCAATTTAATGAGATTTATCAATGAGGATTAATAAAACAGCACTCATAAATAACAGAAAATCCGATCTTCATGGTATTCACATATCAATGCTGGAAAAAAGGTTTTCACGTGGTGTGGTTGTGTTAGGCTTACAGACATGCGTTTAAAAAATATATATATACACACACACACACACACACACAACATGACTCTGGGGTGCTGAGTCACATTTTCTGAGCGGTGTGAGAATTATGTGGAAAAGTACAAGGTGCTACATCACATACTGGCATTTCACTCACAACATTTCTCAACAGCAACACAATGCACCAATAAATCCACAATGAGCCAATATGAAGATGGATGCTGAATGGACAGATGAGTTATTTAAATGAGAGCAGGAATACCATGGGATTTATCTTGGCTAGTCTGTAACATCAATTGTAATAACTGAATTGAAGAAGAGAAGTATCCTGGCTCCAGTCTCCGTGGATCGTATCAATGTCGGTCCATTGATATTATGGAGAGCTGCATTGGAAAACGGTGACCATGATGAGTGTGAATGCCGACGGGCGTGTTTCCGGCCCGGACCCACCTCCGCGTCCTGCTCCTTCTGCTGGAGGGAGTCCGAGAGGTCCTGCACCTGGTCCTCCAGCTGGACCACGCGCCCCTGCAGGGAGGCCTTTTCCTCTGCCAGCTGTTCAATCAGGGCCTCCTTGGAGTGCAGCGCCTGAGTCAGCTCCTCCATCGCCCTGCGGGGCATAGAGGGATGGTCAACAGTGGCACTCTGCAGTGAAGCTCCACTCTCTCCTGTCACCAATAAAATTCCATCAGCGTAGACGTTGCCCTTTTTCAGGCCACGAAGCGTGATCATCTTTGTTCTTTTTAGTACATTTATTCATTCTTTTATTCTAAGTGACACACGTTTGAGAACACAGGGCCTACCAGACCCTGGAGCAACTGGGGGTTAAAAGCCTTGGTCAAGGGCCCAACCATAATCACCCTGCCAATCATGGGATTTGAACTGCCGATCTTCAGATTACAGGCACAGCGTCCTAAACCATCGAGGTCCCATATTTTTACCTCAGCTCTCTCGTGTGGCAAATCACAGCAATCCCTTTAAATCTGATAGGAATACATAGTTACATTCTGGACATTATTCAAAGGGCCGGGCTGTTCCTGATCTATGTGGTTAATCCTGCACCAGGACACAGAGGTCCGGAAGCACACCGTGTGGGTCCTGCTCTGAGGAGTGTTCCCCGGCGTCCCTGTCCTTGTCCTGTGTATCGGTGTCTGTCAGTGGGAACACTGGGGCCGTGGTCAGCCGCAGAATTGAAGGGCAGGAAGACCAGCAAGCAGCCAGTGCTTTCAGTCTGTAATATTCCACGTATTTATAGACTTCAAAAGTTTACCCTCCCTGCCGGTTAACCTTTTGCCAATCGTAAGATGTCAACATCACGAAGACTAAAATATCATACATGCTTATACCAGCAGGTAATTTAAAATAGATGTATCACTTTTTTCTTATTTGTTTTCTGGTTCAGGTTTTAAGCTGGTTCCGGTGGTTTTAGCTCCTTTATAATCCATAATGCCAAAGTTCCTTACTTGTCCTTTTCGGTCAATCTGTCGAGCAGGGAGATCCCAGGGGAGGTCTGCATCTCCTCTTGGGCCTCCTTCATCTTCCTCTCCAGGGCCAGGCACCGCTGTGACTCAGACTCCGCCGCGGTGGCCATTTTCTCTGCCTCGCTACGCGCCAGTTTGGCTTCCTACGTTCACGAGATTGGTGCGGTGAGGAAATCGTCATGGTGCAACGCAGGAGTAACAATGACGACTACCAAGCATTGGAAATAAACTGGTTAACAGAACCAACACAAAGTTTTATGCGTCTCTCTTCCATAACAAATATAGGATATAACAATGTAGGATCTGTCCCAGAATGTACAGGGCACAAGGCAGGGGGACACCAGTCCATTGGAGGGGACACACTCATACATGCACCCACATGCTAAAGGCTATTTAAAGACCTAAGCACATGTGGGGCAAACAGGAGTACATGTAAAAAGCATGGAGAGATCATGCAAACTCTACACACATAGTGTGAGTGAATCCATATACCTAGAGGTATAAAGCCACCGGGTGTGAACCACCGGACCAGTCACACCACCTCAAAACAGATTCACTCATGGGTACATAATGTAAGGGGTATTTTTTAGTGTTAGCATTTACAGGGTATAATGTAGTCTGCACACAGAGTGAACTGGAAATACATATGTCATTTTGAGTAAGTATAGTAGACTATACTCTGGCCAATATACTCTGAAGTATAAACTTGGGAGAGAGTCATACTTCTTGCAGGAGCTGGATCTTGGTCTGTAGGATCTCCTGCATGTGGTCGATCTCCTGCTGCCTCTCCTCACATCGCCGCTGTAACTCCACCTCATTGTGATTGGTCAGGCTCTCTACCGTGGACCTATCAGAGAACAGCATGAGGCATGAATGCGTAATATTTAAAAAAAATACTTCAACTGGGACCATGGATATGTGTGGATATGGTTTTTAGCTGTACGCTTCAGCCCAAAAGGTTATGAGTTTCAGTCCAGAACGGCTACTGAGTCACACCCTAATAGCACGCATAACAGTCCATATATAACAACAAAAAATCTGAATGTAGAATATTCTTGTAAGTTAATAAATAATGCACATATTTTCCTTTTGAAAAATAAAACGCTCTCATGTATTATTCAGAACAGGTCAATTATGCAAAATGACCTAACCACTCAGAAGAGTTACTTTTGGGAGCACAAGTCTTGCCCTTGGTTCAGCTGTTCAACTAACTGAAATATACCCCCAACAGTTCTCCATTTATGGGGATGGGGGGGCTATATTGAATATTCTAAAAGGCCATACAATGCCGCAGAAATTGAAGAACAGGGTTACAATTAATGGATGAAACTTAAAGTGAGACAAGAATGAAGGTAGCGTTAGGCTGCGGTTTTAGCACCGGCTGCTAATGGAGTGACAATGTAGTTTCGGCCATTTTACTTCTGACCATGTATGTCAGTGGGTCATCCTGACGGTATCCTATGATCCCGCTGCCCGGGCACCGGATACGATGCAGCGAGAGTGATTTTCAGGGCAGCTTTTTGGCAGTGGTGTCACGGGGCTCACCTTTCAACAGCTGCTGCCCCTGACTGGCGCTCATGCACTGGTGTCCAAGAGTGCAACAGTGCCGACCCGACTAGCTAAATCAGGGGCTAATCTGTGTGTAAAGGGTGTCAGAGGCCTTACCTATGATGCCTTCTGAGTTTCACTGTCAAAAGCAGGAGTAGCATAACGTTAAGAACGTGGTGAATGAACGGCTCCATAAAATACCCTAACAAAACACATCTAAGGGGCAAACCTCTATCCAGTACAGGGTTGTTGTGAGCCTGGAGACTTACCCGCAAAGCACAACTTGGACTGGATTCCAGTCCATCACAAGGTGTCCACTGACCTACTATGAGTAACCCCGAAACATTTGCACAGTTTTGCAACTGTGAGAGAAAACCAGATGATCCAGAAGATTCCACACACACACTGAGCCAGGAATCAAACCCACAACGCAGAATATACGAGGCCACAGGACTACAGAACTCAGCCACTGTGCGGCCATAATAATAATAATGAAAAGACGAGCATGGGATTGGAACCTACAGCCCTGGAGGTGCAAGGCCACACTGCTTCCCACTCAGCCACTGTGCAACCTTAATAATAATAAAGAGATGAGCATGAGATTAGAACCTACAACACTGGAGGTGTGAGGCCACACTGATTCCATCTCAGCCACAATGCAGCCTTAATAACAATAAAAAAACAAGCATGGGATTGGAACCTACAGCCCTGAAGGTGCAAGGCCACACTGCTTCTCACTCAGCCACTGTGCAACCTTAATAATAATAAAGAGATGAGCATGAGATTAGAACCTACAACCCTGGAGGTGTGAGGCCACACTGACGCTAACTTAGCCGCTCAGCTACCCAAACCTATGAGACCCAAGAGGGCTGCATGTGGTGGTTCTCACAAGTGTGACACCCTCCGGTCCACCGTCGCCTCCAATGGGGCTTTATATGAGGAGGGGTGTCGATTTCCAGCCCAGAAAAAGCTGCCAGCGTTGTCAGCTGTGCCCTTAAGGCGTGTCAAGCTAAGAGCACTATCCCCTGGAAGGCGAGCACCAGTCTGTTTGCGGGCTAATCTCAGAAAGGCAGGTATCACCGGCACAAATGGGCACTTAAAGACGTCCATACAGTGACACCGCAGACTGAGGATGGAATGTGCAGTTGATGTGCAGCTATTGCAGTCAAAATGACAATATTTACATGATTATTACATAGCTTGTCCTCAACATGTGTAACAGCAGGTAAATGTGTTCATGACATTTGCCCTATGATGATAAAATTGTTTTTCATACAAAAAATAATAACAAACACATTACTTACAGTGCATTATCAAGTAGCTGTTGTTTCTCTTGTAACTCCTGCTTCAGACTCTCCACTTCCACTTTCAGTTCAATGTTCTGAAACAGAAAAACAACAGAAAAAGTTAAGAAATTCAAACGCGAGGCCAGCGACTTGAATTAAGAAAATATACGTATATTTTTTAAAAATATCCAGCAAGCAGGTTCTGGATTATATGCCTGAAATATTTTGAGCAGCACGGAAGGTTCACTGTGATGTTTTCACTGAACGGTGTTTTACGACTACTTTAAAAAGAGCTACATTTATTACTTTTGTGACATTTATATACTGACATAAGCTTTAAAAAACCCACTGATAGAATGCGGACTATCATAAACATGGACACAGCACCCCGGACTCAGGATAAAAACGTTCACTATTTATGTTTTATGAAGTTACTTGTTGCTATTCATGTCCTGGTACGCCACCACTGGCAGCTAGACACACCAACGACTGCAACAGACGAGGGTTTCTCATAATAATCATCTCTTGCATGACGTAATGCATGCTTCGGGGTGGTAACTGATTAAATTTTCACTTTATCTACAGCTTTGTGCGCGACATCATGGCACCGAATTTGATGAGCATTTTGAGGCTCGGTGATACCGAGCTGTGTCAATAAGCTTTCAGCACGAGGCCGCGGGTGAGGGGAGTCGACACAAGGCCAATAAAGTCCAGGTTCTGGAGTTCTGCCTCTGCAGACGATAGACACACTAGCACTGGGCTGGTGTTCTGAAAACGGTCCAGGTCCTGAAGTCGGCACATTTCAGGATGTGCGCAGTTGTGGAACGCCAGGTGATCTGCGCAGGCGACCTGTCTGAATGTAACTTAACGCCAATTCGGATATACAGCCGGTGTCGATTACCTTTTATTTGTAGCGCAGTGACGCCAGAGCCCATTGGGTGGCAGGTAATGTTTATTATTATGTCCCTGTACAGACGTCCACCCGCCTTTTCATCTGCCGGCGTCTTGGCTAACGTGCTAATGCTGAAGATAAAGCCTTGTCAGCAGGCCTTATTTTGCCTTTTCATTTTGACAATGGTAGTTCTTTGTTCTATTTCATTGTAACTGTTGCCCCCCCCTTCTCTCACCCACAACAGCAGATCACTGCCAAAGGCACCAATAATTATAATGACACTTTATTGATCCCTGTGGGGAAAATTCTCTTTTCACATACCCCATCTGGCTCTCCAAGACACACGGGCACATATATATGTGGACACCAGCTTAGCAACAAAGTACAGCCTCCTGCAGTCGTGTCCATGGACTTAGGTGTGGGCGGGGGGGCTATTCTACTAAGGCCAGGCCTGGACTGGTCACCTTCTGATCACAGGCACAGAGGCTCACCCCATCGAGCCACACACTGCCCCCCAAGCACCTTATTGTAGAATTTCACATTTAGCCCGTCCCTGCTCTGATCCCTGACATGGTATTGCTCATCTGGAGCCAAGTGCAGCGTTAGTTTCATACAAAATATAAACATTTCCTTAGACTTTTGCACACTGGTGTTATGCCCAGGGTTGGCAACTGAACAGCAACTCACACAGATTCTTCAGTTAATGAAGCCCAACCGACACTCATTTGACTAATTGTCTTGACGGAGTTCTAAGTGGGGTCAGCTGGGTGAATGGAAGAGCGCTCCAAGGAAGATGGGGCTTACACAAACAAATATATTCTACCGGCCCTTGGACACTTCTCTCATCTGTGTCTTTCAATTTAGATAGATAAGGACTTGAGTTCTGGAGTCTTTTCTTTGTTTACGGAAGCTTAAAATTTAGAAGCCATGAAGCCATGAAGTTTCTTGATGTAATACAGAGAAAAAGTAGTTAGGAGTCTATAAAAGACCATTCACCTCTGACTCAGTCTGTGCGTAGAATGAAAAAAGCTGAATTTCAGCAGGTTAGTGGAAAGATGTGAAAAACGGAACACATTATCATGAAAACAACCCCTGTTAAGGGCACTTAGCGTATGCTAAGTATCCGTGGTGTTAGCCTAATTTCCTAGGAGCCACACAATGCTAAAAATAACACCACCTGTTATTTTGACCTCCATAAGCTGGCAACAGAGACCCTTTTAACTGGCCCCACGTGCCAGAGAGACTGTGACTGTCTGACTGTGACTGTCTGACTGCGACTGTCTGACTCTTCCTAAGTCTCTGCAAGAGACACAATCAATTGATAGCTGACAGAAACAAAGAAGACTGAAGGCTTAGAAAAAAGATTTACACAGATGCACAAACAAATGTGAGAACTTTCTCCAGTGTGAGATCTCGTCAAAACAATAACAGACCTAAAACAACTTCCCTTAATCCAGATCTATGTCAGTGGGGGAATGGCATTTTTATAAAAATGGCAAATTCACAACAGGACACAAATATATAGTATATACACATGTTAACCTCCTGTTGTCTGATAGCCAATGTGGTTTATATAGAACGTACCACAATCCAGCTGTGTATGGGTTGGCTTTGGCTGAATTATGTTTTACCATATTACTCCTAAAATAATCCAGTGCATGAGCCTTTAAGGATTATCTGAATATGTAACAGTAACTGAAACTTCTGACACTTCGTTACAACTGGAGACAATCGCCTTTAAAATAATAAGTACACAGCCAGAAAACATTTTTTTGCTATTTGTGGATTAATAGAAAAAAGGCAGTTAATTGAAATGCTAAAAGATATAGCACACATATATATATTAATATATACGCATTCATATTATATATTCTTTTTACTTAAAAAAATTATTGAAATGTACCCAAATTTTTAATTTACATTATAGATTTCAAATGAGTTCATTACATTACAATACAATCATTACATTATTATAAGCAAACAATGTATAATAAGTTGAAAATTCACTGATTGTAATTCATTCATATAGCAAGTATCTTGTTTTTTAGTTAAAGTTTATGGAGATGTGATCCATCTCATTGTCGGTTTACCACATTGTAATCTTCCAAACTAATACTATCCTATTGTCTGTCAATCTAATCTTCAGTCTCTCAGTTTCTGTGCTCATCAGCTTTTCTGCAACAGTCAAGAATAGAAGCTGTAAGGAAATTTCATCTTCACCCTGCCAATCCCACCTCTCATAGCCATTACCCACAATTCCGTGTGGTTTTCCTATCTATAACGAATTTACAGAACCTTTGAACGGTGCCACAAGACAGGGGATAAGAGAACGGTTGTGGAATTTAGGAATCACATCATCGCTATCAACACACACTCTGGATGAGCACAGAAAAGATCTATACCTGTAGTGCTACAGAGGACCTAGGGAAAAGTGCTGCTTCAGATGGTTCATAAATGAACAAGGGCTGCATATTCTAAGCTCTGCATTGCTAGTGCAACAATGATATTGCAACTTCAGCTCCATCCACATTCAAGAAACAAAAATACGAAAGTACACATTGTGATAACATGTTTTAAAAGCTTTAGGGCCAAATGAGGTGACAAACCTGAGAGAGTATCTATAATAAGTAAGGAAATGCGCCAATCTAATATGTCTTAGGAGCTGATTACACAGCATCATATGAAAACAGTTGCTATGTATCTTAGGGCATTTTTCTAACATTTTTAATAGCATTAGATCTAGACCCAAAGACCTGAGACAGTTTTGAAATTCTAATAATGTCAGATCTAGACCCCTAAGACCTGAAAAAGCTTTGAGACTCGCCAGTGTCATACTGACCAGGGCTGATTGCCATTGATCTCATAGACTCACAAGCCAGAAAGTTCAATGCATAAAATATTCAAATCAACATTTACATGTTAACCGAAGAGGAAAATTCTGTCATAGGTGATATATGAAGACAAATTATGTTCTGTATGGCCGTGATTTTTAATCAATCAAAGCATCCGAAACCCAGCCTACTGAGTATCAACACATCATACCCCCCCTTCCCTGTAGGAGATCATAACCCCAGGTGTCATCACTCACCCTCCTATGGACGTCCTCACTGCTCTCCTCATACTTCTGCTGGATGCGCTCCTCCAGGAAGTAGATGCGAAGCTTAAGGCTGAAGTTCTCCTTCTTCAGGTCGTGGAGATGCTGCGACAGAGTACGGTAGCCGTTAGACATGGCAGGTCCGGCTGGGGCATCTTGAAGCCCCTCAGTCCCGCGAAAAGGCAGCAGATTGGAAGGAAACGCCAGCCAGAAGCAAACTTGGACTCAGTGGCTGACAACACTAATATGTTCCAGTGGGTAACAACATTAACACGCCCAGTGCTAAAAGTGGCACACATGACAAGTGAGGGCTTGGGACCCTACATCAAGCCCCCCCCCCAAGCCCCGCCCTTAGCCACAAGTCCATTTGCAGGGGGTGGGAACAGTAGGAGGGTCTACTGCTTTTTTTAGCTTCTGTAAGGCATGCCAGTAATCCTAGGGGGCCCGGGGGCCTCCGCTGATACAGGCACAAGTGGCATAGAAGTAGACCCTGGCCAAAGAGAATTAGACCGAAAAAAGGGAGAAACAGGAGAGGGACCAGGGGAGGCTTGGTGGGAGTCAGATGAGTCCCTCTCTCAGCTAATTCCCCCTGGCGTCAGGGGGGAGTCTAGACCAGGACAGAGTTTCAACAACCGCCAAGCACCTGTTAATCTTTAAATGTCCATTTATTTATTTACTACATATATTTAATTGCACACTGGAACAGAGAAGTCTCAAATCTATAATCCATCAAAGTCGGCTGTAGAACCGGTACATGGTTTATCAAATAGAAAAGTATTTTAAAAATAAGATATATTTATTACGTGAAATAAAACACTTTAAGCTCTATAGAAGTGAAATATTGTCTCTAAATTATTTTATTATTGTAAAACTACTATAGCACATGAGTCTTGGTGTTGCATGTATGACGCCGTCAATTGTGACTCTCCCGCAATAAGTGCGATGCCAAAAGCTCACTGAAACGTAAAAAAACGCAATTCACTGAACTAAGATCTCCTCCTCATTCAGTGTGATTTAATTGTGACAAATAGGCAAAACTGAGCATTTGTAGTCCTAATCTTGAGAGCAGTATCTGTAGACAATGACCCTGAAAGGGTTTCCCAGCAGAGGGGGAGATTCCAAATTTACTGTGATGTCACAGGCATAAACAAATAGCTAAATACTCAGCTGCGTTAATAAGCACTTGAGATTGCTATCTATAGCCAACAGTGAGTGTGTGTGTGTGGGGGGGGGGGGGTAACGACAGTTCACATAAGGATAGCATGTACTGGTTAAAACAAGAGACAAGTCCTGGAGCCTGCAAGTCCGAGCACCAAGGGACGAATTCCTATGTCCTTTGTTGATCTGAATAAAAAGCCCATTTATTGATCCTATTATTTCTTAGTAGGCATCGCACTACCTCTTTCTATAGATCTTCACTGAGGCTAAACACCATTCCATATGCCCAATTATGTTTTGCAGTTATTGGGTATTGCTTAGCCTTACGATAGAATGTAGCAGGAATATACCGCGCTGCTCAATCCAATAAGAAATTCCTTAGCTACACGGTACGTTGACGCCAAACAGCATATGATAAGACAGCAAGCATCAAAAAGGGTTTTAAGAGCTGGCTCTGAGCGTTTTTTGTCCGACGGGGGTGCTGTATCTCCACTGACCGGGACGGCTGTGTCTGCCGACGCACCGCGGAAGACGTGGTGAAGCACTCGGTTGGTGGCGTCTATTTTTAGCAAGCTGTTACTGGAAATCCGATTCAGAGGACTGGAATTCCAGAGAGCGCCACGGTGTCAAATGGGGAGAGATAGGATCCATGGGAGTTGGGGTGGGCACTTGTGGACAAACGTGACCGGTTGTTCCACAGCTACAGGAGGACAATAAATTGCTCTGAAGCATTTCGCTGTAACGGGAGCGTCCGTGAGACTGCCCTACTTCAGGAAAACTGAAGCTGAAGTTGGCACCTCAGTGTGGTTAGAGCATGTGCTCATGTTAAAGCAGATGTTTACAGGAAGAGTGCACTCAAAGTCCATACAGTAGCCCACACCTCTTGAGCATACTGAAAATAGCCGACAGAACAGACAGCTTTTGTCTGTGCAGCTGAGTTCAAAAGTCAGGTACAGAAACAAATCTGCCATGTGAATTCAGTACTGAGATTGGAATACGGCCAAGCGACCCAGCCACTGCGCAGCTGAGGTCAAAGTTAGGTACAGAGAAAAATCTGCCATGAGAACTCAGGGTCCCAAAAGACTGTAATATGGCCAGAGGCAGCAACGGCTGCGCAGTTGAGCTCAGATTTAGGGAAGTTCAGGGACTGTGCACCTCAGACCAGGATGAGATCAAACAACCAATGGATGCCTGTCGGAGGACATGATGAGATCTATGAGAGTGTTCAACTCAGCACCGACACTACAGAAATCAACCAAAATGTGGTGTGAAACCGAATGAGTCTATTTCATCGACCCCAGTGGGGAAATTCTCTTTTGCCCTACCCCATCTTGCTCTCTATAGGTGTGAGCAAGCTTGCCAGTGAAGGACAGCCACCTGCAACGGCACCCAGGTAGCTGGGGGTAAGAGCCTTGCTCAAGGACCCACAGATGTGCTGATGGCCGGGCACAGGGTCCTCACGCTGCTCCCTCTAGCCTCCTGTTAACTTTAAACCCACCGCAGCAGGAGATTCTCAGCTCAGCCCATTCAGCCACGTGGCAGCGAGACGTAACAGCACAAGACAACCGATCTTGTGCTGTTACGTCACGCTTTACAAAACAGCTAAACATTAACAGTTGGAGGAAGAGCTCAGTTAAACCATTAGGATGTCATTAGCTTACCTCAGGAAGAGATTAGTAAGATCACATTATGAAACCAGATTGGCAAATAAAATGAAGCCTTTTAACTGAACTCCTGACTGAAAGATACTACACAATTTTTGTAGCACACTTCAAACAGCAAAAATATCACTTCTTTATTTAGCACATTGATTTTGATCATACGGCAGTGCAGGGAATGAGGCAGGGAAGAACCGGGAAGAACCGGGAAGAACCGGGAAGAACCGGGAAGAACCGGGAGGAGATAAATGTCCATTGCAGAACAAACACACTCTTACACTAAAGACAATATAGCCACCCCTAGCTGCGTGTTTTTGGACTATGAGAGGACACAACCATACAAACACACGGCAAATTTACAAATATCCCTCACGCACGCACACACACACACACACACGTTTGTATTCATATCTTTGTGCATTCACTTCTATGAGAAATACCCTAATCCCAACGATGATGACCTTAACCCCTACCCAGCCCTAACCTTAACTCTCACAACGTCAAAATAACATAAATAACATAATACACACACACACACACACACACACAGGGTGGCGATGATACCCACAACCACCAAATATATTAGTATTTTTTTATACATTTTTTATGCATCCCCAGTAACCACACCACTTCCTGTGCGAGCGTCATGCGCCTTATACATCTTCCACAAATATCCTGTGTCGTCAGTCCATGTGTTACATAAATATGTAAACACAAGACTCAACGTGTCCCAGCCCTGCCATGTGGTTCCTGATTTTTTGGGAAGGGAACCAAGGGGAAAACATAGAGAGGTGATTTTTCACAGCAAGGCTTTGATTCGCAGGCCGGCCTAGCGGGATGGTGTGAGGTTCAGTGACCAGTAACAGGTCAGCGAAGTCTAATACAGAACTGGAGCTCAGGGCTTCAGATATGCAGGGAGTTTCCTTCAGCGTGTTCAGGTGCTTGGCATTATGGACGTCTTGTAGGATGCATGTAGACAGTAAGGGTAATTTTACACTCAAAAAACAACAAGACTGTCTACAATTTATCCAAAACAGATCCAGCCATCCCCCATCTGTCTTCCAACTGCTTACCCTGAACTGGATCATGGGCCTGGAGTGTATCCCAGGCAACAGTGGGCAGTGTTTCTCAACCAAGTCCTTGGGTAACCTCCATCGGTCCACATATTTGCTTCCTCCCAGTCAGCCCACATTTATGCTCCCTCCCAGCTCCTGGTAATAAACGTGGGCCCTCTGGGGTCCTCGAGGACCAGTTTGAGTAACACTGGCATAAGGCACCAGGACTGGAGTAACACTTCTGTTTCGTTATTTTTTTAAGGGGTTTATGTTGGTTTTTGAGGAGGGCCTGCCATCAGCTGCTGGGGAAGCTTCAACTTACAGAGCAAGATTTTCCTCCTTCGTCATAAAAAAAATAGACACAGAAGCCACAGTGACGGGGGGGGGGTGTTAGTTTTATGATGTTGAGCTGTCAAAATACAACCTCAGTGGATTTATTTGCATTTTTTTATCTGCAGCCTGCAGAAGTGTCAAACTGGGCCAGAATGCGAGGTGGGTAGACAGAGAAGGAGAAGGTGGGCTGAGACCAGACCCTCCCCCCTCTGTTAAATTCATACTGCTCTCTCCCTCTCTCTCTCTCTCTCCCTCATGAAGTGTGAGGGAGATGAAGCCAGCCAGAGAAGCTTGGCTGGCTCCTGGATTAGGGCCCCTTTGGACACAGTCCCCTGGAAGCAGCTGACCTCTGGGGTCACATCCTACGCAGGACGCAAAGACAGCGATCACCTTGGTGTGTGTGTGTGTGTGGGGGGGTGGCATTTGAAAAACACTCCCAGCTTCACCTGGATACTCGATCATAAACAAGGTGAAACTGGGGTGTAAAAAAGTGGACAAAAATAATAGGAAAATGAAAGGAGGGACATCTCTGAGTTAGCGGTCAAAACGATCCATAACAGTTTCTCTGTTACAAGGGCTTGGGGAGCCTGGGGCTAATCCCAACACACAACGCAGGGGACATACTGGATGGAATACCAGAAAACAGGCAAACTCCACCTACACAGAGATGAGGGTAGAACTGAACCCCCAGCTCCAGGTGTGTGAGCCTGCATTGATACTCATGAAGTTGCCAGACAGCCCAGCACATGTAATATTCATGCACCCCTATGTGTGACTGGCTGTGTGATATTCAGTGGGGCTGATCAGCCAATGAAGAAAGGCAGCAGCCTCATTACCTGTGATGTGTAGCCCTGTGAGGCGGAACCTTCTCTGGGCAGCCGTAACACACCACATCTACACCTCCACCCTAAATCAACCCCCCCCCCAACAGGTCCCAGATAAAAGTATAAAAGGCAAGGAGAGAACCTCATCAATGAAGACCGCTTGGGGGGTTGAAGGACTCAGTGAAGCTATGCTGAATTGGGCCACATTAGCTCCACATGGCAAGGGATTCAACTGTGAAGGAGGCGAACAGACAAGAGTCAGAGGTGATCATGTCAGCATCCTCCCCTTACATGCCCCCACCCAGGGCCAATGAGGCCCAGGACCTGAGCATCGCCAGGGTGTCACATGGCACAAAACCTCACTTCAATTGGTCAATGGCGTGGATGGGGAGTTGGGGCGCCCTGAGTATGAAGAAAAGTGAAAGTAGGAACAGGTGCTTAACTGTCAGCCGAGTTAAAAATAAGAAGAGGAATTTAGGGATATTTTTGGATGTCTGTCCATGCAAAAGCAGCTGTATCTAGGGAGAGTTTAAGCTGAATCTTTCTACCGTGAAAGATTTCTACAGGATGCCTGGCTGGGGACTACATGGTGTTAAAAAGGTTTCTGACCCCTACTGCCCATTCCAAATGTAGGTGCATTTCCGAAAGTCCAGCCCATTACCACAGCCACGCTCAACTGCTCCTATAAGCCCGGAGTGATGTAGGCCCTCCTCCCTTCTGTCCTTCAGCACCAATCAATTAAAGACACACAAGGCACAAGCTCCGCCCCCTAGTTTCTCACATGAATCAATCAGAAGCACATCACAGGTCTCCCCAGTGCCAATCAGTCTGCACAATCAGATCATGTGGACAATGACCTTTGACACACCACCAAAAGACTTTAGAAAGGAACGATTTTAGAAGGATTTTAACCCCTAACTATGCGTGGGAAGAACAACATGGACAACAAAAATGAATAGATTTCCTTTACATGTATGTTTACATGTTGGCATAATTTTTGTGATTGTATTCTTTTAGTTCTTAAATGTTTTCTTCTCTTTGTTTGATTTTTGGATCATAGTATGATGCTCCCTCCTCAAGACTGAGGGTCAGCATCCAGCTCTGAGGCCCCCAGGTACTCCTCTTCCCTTCCACAGTCCACAGACATATGACTAGGTGGACTCGTGCGTCTTGGGCGATCGGATCACAAGGGGGCAGCTGAGACACATCGCCCTTTACACCCATGTCTATCACTGTCTCCAAAATGTCTAGCCGACCACTTGTGTTCAGATTTCTTATTGCCTTGGTCACTTCCACTAGAAGGAATGACCCCACACATCTTTGTTGGGGACGCATAAGGACGTATTAGCGTTTACACTACAGGATGAATTGATCCTGGTGGTCATTTACGCTTGTATGTAGCCCTGTCCACTTGTGATCTGATCGACCAAGATGCATTTTAAAATCATGTGCAAACAGGGCCTTAAATGTCCATGTTGTATGACTATAACCATGTGAAACATGTCGCAGGCAGGATGCCAGTCTAAACACAGGACACACACTACTGTGATTTCAAAAACAACAGCCCCTCTGCGTGTGTTACAGGAATATGCCGAAAAAACGCCCCATGCACATTTAGTATAATTGAGTACACAAATACAATTAAATACATGAGCAGATTGTATTGAATTGAGAAACTGTAGAGTTCCTTGTTTGTCCAGTAGGGTTTACATTCAGACATCAGTCTCTTTTTTTAAAGGTTTAAATTAAAGGTAACAAATTCACTCTGAAACATGTGCGGACAGTTATTACCAGCTTAACCAGCTCTCTCGTTCTCTGCTGTCTTTGACAAATATGTTACAAAATTTTTGAGAACAGTCTGATCTTGGAATAATTTTCACCAATTAAAAGTTTTAAAAACATAGCACACAGTTATGAAATTCCACATACAATACTTACGAATAGTTTGCGCTAACTTAGAAAAAAGGGCCAGTTCAGCACAATTTTAGGTGTCCTCAAACGCTGCATAGTATTGCTTTAGATCATTTTGTGCTGTGCATTCAATCATTGCATATAATCGCCTTCAGTGATCCTGTTTTTTAGGATAACGAATCGTGCGGAAGGCTTTTTTATGTGCAATATTTATTATGACCAGAGGGTGGAGACAGTGCAGATGTTGCCGAACGCGAGTCTGTAAACTTGGCTTTCAAAAACCTGCCATTCATGTTGGTGTGTGTATATATATATACGTGTATAAAAGAGGTTTCCTGGCTGGGCGTGGTTTACAGAAGTAACATCATGGCGGTAATACATCAAACTCAGATACATTAAACTCAGAAAAGCCAAGATGTACAGTCATGTGAGAAAATTAGGACACCCCATGAAATAATCAGCTCTTTATTAAGAAATGTTCACATATCAATGTCC
>JAODKC010000036.1:15298692-15325680 GCA_026777985.1 Mormyrops attenuatus | reverse complement strand
AATATCCATATGTCCAAATATATTTTAAAATATACAGGCTTTCATAGGGTGTCCTAATTTTCTCACATGACTGTATAATCATTAAAACAACTTTAAACTTTATTTTTTTGCTTTTTAAGCTACCATATCCTGTGTGATTTTAATATCTAGCTTGTGTGTATTTAACCACATACAGAGATGAATACTTTCTCGAAGTGCATCAGAACCCTTGACATATTGGCTAATGAGCAATTCCCTTGGGCAGGTCTCTGCCAGATAAACCATGATTTCCTGCAAGAGGAACAGAGAATCGTGGCCCCTTTGTGTCCAACTTCTCTTTCTCCTGCATTAATCGGTAAACAAGGGACTCGGTGGTGCCAGATCCTGCTAATCATACACAGCCAAACGTATAATCGCTGTCTTTGCAATGGCGGGGTTTGCTATTAACTGCCGCTGGGGGTTTTCCATAATTCCAAAAATTCCACAGCATTATAAATAATAATTTCACCAAGCAGAAGAGGGTTTTTCTGTTGTACATGTGCAAGGTGATGGGTGGCGCGTGGGTGTCACAGGGTGCGGCAAAATCAGGTGATAAATGCTTTTGTCCACCACACCTGTGACCTACTGGCAGTAATATAGGAGTGAGTTTGGTTCTTCTCAGTCCTCAGAAACCATGTTCAGCCCGTGATACCTCACCCTATACTCCACTGTAGGTTTTCCCACAATCCAATGTGCCTTTTGTTTTCCTGTGTGCTTCCCTTGTGTTAATCCTGCAAGGGCTCTTTTGTTCTTACTCCTCTCCACCCATCTCCACTCCCGTACCCAGATTAAGTCCATTTTTCTGCCTCCTATCTACATTTCACACGGTTGTGTTTGCCGTTCTGCCCGGACCAAGTATTATTACTTTCTTGCGTTTTGACTCCTTGAGCCAGTACAAAAGTCTAATCATGCGCCTCTAGGATTCCTGAACAGACACAGCCGTCCCAAATCCATACAGCACTCAGCTCAACTGTTTTCTGAGAACAATGAGTTGAGAATCACTTTTCATCTCCTGGTTTCATTTTATCAGCTTCACAAGCTTGTGGTTTATATGCTGGGAGACTTCTGTCACCCATCTGACGACAGGGAGATCTGGTCACATTTAATGTGCAGCTTGTAGTATCTCATACTGACTGGCATCCTGACATTAGGAAACTGTGTTGTTCTGATTTTAGCTGATACTGAGGTATCCATATATGAAATTCAGACAATGGACTAACCCTGATGCAGTTTTTCATTTCTGATGAGCCCTCAGATTAGGGGTGGGCGATATGGCAAAAATATCATATCACGATTTTTTTACAGTTAAATCACAATTTCGATTTTATCACAGTATTTATACTGATTTGAATGATATAGATTATTTTTTTTTCCTATTTTGCAAGTTACTGAACAGTACAACCAAACTATTTTCCTTTGTAAAAATAGTCCTAAAGAACAAAACAGGATTTTGGCCAAAGAACAATTCTGAGCAGATTTTAATCAGTTTGTGCAATTTTGCCAACAAGTTTATTTAAAGCTAAATAAATACTTATAGTTACTTCAGAACAAAAAATCAACAAGAACAAAAACTTACAAATGGTAAACAATAAAAATGGCAACTCTTATTATGAACTAATGCAATTCTTAAACTATTACTGAATTATTCAACATTGTCATTTTAACATGACAATACCTCCTTAGGTAAAACAATAAATAGGTTCTTGAAAGGGTCAATAAATGGTATAAATGTAAAAAGTGTGGTAACTTTTGCCTCTGGTGCCTGTAGTGAGACTGCTCTCCCAGCCTCTATACTCTCGGCATACGGTTTCGGATGTTGTCTCTTTAAGTGATTGAAAAGGTTCGTCGTGTTGCCGTCTGACGCGCGAACCATATCTCTGCAGACTTTGCAAATAACGACTGTTTGTTCCTTATCGTTTGGGTAAAAGCCAAACCACTTCCATATCACCGATGTCGAGTTTTTTTTAGGGACCAACTCATCCATTGCATTTGCACTTTCAGCCATTGCTTCCCGCTACACTCAGAATCAAAGAGAGTGGTGGAGCGAGACCTGTACGTCATTGACGTGGTTCGCTTTGATTGGTTGAGTGGTGGAGCGAGACCTGTACGTCACTGACGTGGTTCGCTTTGATTGGTTGAGTGGTGGAGCGAGACCTGTACGTCATTGACATGTTCGCTTTGGTTGGTTGAGTGTTGGAGCGAGACCTGTACGTCATTGACGTGGTTCGCTTTGATTGGTTGAGTGGTGGAGTGAGACCTGTACGTCACTGACGTGGTTCGCTTTGATTGGTTGAGTGGTGGAGTGAGACCTGTACGTCATTCACGTGGTTCGCTTTGGTTGGTTGAGTGGTGGAGCGAGACCTGTATGTCATTGACGTGGTTCGCTTTGATTGGTTGAGTGGTGGAGCGAGACCTGTACGTCATTGACGTGGTTCGCTTTGATTGGTTGAGCGCTGTTTCTATAAGGCGGGCATTCAGGGGACTAGCAAATAGTGCGCTTTGGCTGAGTTTATAAAAAAAATAGGAAGAGCGTAGAGCCGCAATAGACAGATAGAATGTAATCTATATAGACAGAATGTAGTATAAAATGTAATCTATATAGACAGAATGTAGTATAGAATGTAATCTATATAGACAGAATGTAGTATAGGATGTAATCTATATAGACAGAATGTAGTATAGAACGTAAACTATATAGACGATTCTACGATCTCTCTGCTTTGGCAGATCGTCAACACATAGATCGTCATCACGATCTCATATCGTCATATCGCCCACGCCTACCTCAGATTTACATGAACCAGGTGGCTACACTGGGGTACCGGGGGGGCTGGCCCATGAAATGGTAAACTTGGCCAACCCCAGGGCTGGGAAGATCCCAACCAACCACAGATTGTTTTTGTTTATTAATGTAATTAGGAAGTGTTATACGCAAACATCTCCCAGCATTTCCAGAGAATAGTGTGGCCCACCCCACGTCTCAGAGCAAGAACCGACCCCATCATCAACCACAGCGTAACCAAATGAAAAGCTCATCCAGTACATCACTACGTATTACCATGTTCATCATAAAATATTTCTCTCTAAGAGTTTATTCTCATTTCTGGCAAAAGAATGAAACATTTCATAAAGTGGAATATCTCCATAAGAAACGTCAACAATAAGGCTGTTACACTAAATTATGAGTTTATAAAGGGAACAAAAAGAGTTTCTTCTTGAACAAACAAGCAATCACAAGACTAAGCTAGATACAAACTGTAATGAATCCTGTGCCCTTAGACACTGCTGGGACAAAGAGGGCTCCGTTACGCCAAATTTCGTTAGTATTTTGCCAGAGTCAGCAGTCGAAATTATTCCTGAGAAACAAAGCAATATGTTATGTAAATGAAAGAATTCCTGTGACCACGTGGCCATCTTTCCGTTAATCAGATCACAGTGACTCATGATTTGCGTCTCATGTGCATGATTATTAAATCACTGTGTACCTGAATGCAGTACTACCAGTGAACCGTCCCTTCACTCCTCACAATCCTGGCTTCTGCTAAAAAACTTTGACACTTATATATTTGGAATCAATCTGACATTTGTATATGCTGGGTGGCGCGGTGGTGCAGTTGGTACCACCATAATCTCACACCTCCAGCAGTGTTGCTAACCCCCGTTCTGCAAGTGGAGGAAGACCACCCCACACACACACACACACACACACAAACAAACAATGGCACTTTGCAACGAAAGCAGAAAAAGGAAACTTACAGACTGAATATTACTAAAAGCATTTATTTATAAAGTTTACCGTATACAGTATACTTTTTAAAGTGCCGGTGTGGCAGGCATAACACTGCCCCCCCACACAAAGCCCTATCACAGGAGAGGGGGCACTGCTACTGACAGGTGTGATTCTAGGATTCTTTGTTGGGGGGGTCAAAAAGGGGGGGCATAATTCCTACAGTAGGGCCAACCTTTTCATTAGCCAATGACATGTTTGGAATTGGAACTTTCAGCTTTCCTGCTATGGGGGCCAATCAGCTTTCAGCTTTCCTGCTATGGGGGCCAATCAGCTTTCAGCTTTCCTGCTATGGATTCCTAGGAAATCTTTTACCAATTTGTAGGGGAGAAATGAAACATGAAGAGCCCCAAGGTCAAGCGCTTTTGGCTGAGTGTACAGCTTAGCAGGCCGGCTCTGCAGTACGGTTGTGTTTTCAATGTAAACTGGCATACAGTTATGGTATATGATGCAGTGATATGATTCAATTATGTAGTAAAAAGTTGGCCAGATCTTAGCTGCAGTTAGGCCAGTGGGATCCCCACGGCTGCATTCATGAGCACCGGGAAACACCGTTCTTCAAATAAATAATTATGTGGGAAGATCTAAACGGGAATGATGTGACAGAAAAGCTTCAAGTCCCATAGTGGGCGACCATGTCCTACTGCTTACTTTATTGGTTGGCAGTGGGTTGAATGAGCAGAGGCTGATTGATCGATCCCACATACGGGTTACATACAGATTTCATGTAAGTCTCATTTCTCTGATCAGCACCAAAGTGAGGCTTTTTGCTGGTCCAGTTGAAGAGGGAAGGAGGGATCAACACCCTGTTGATGGTGGTGCTACGTCCCAGAGGCCTATCTGCCCTGCCGCCCCTGCAGTCCGACCAAAAACAGCTTTGCAGGCTGTCCTACCTGATATAATTCATCATTACTTTTCTTACAATGTCCTCTACAAAGTTACCCAGTTTTTCCAACCATTAACCAATTAACCATTTGCTCAATTCAAGTTTAGTCCCGTGGTTAAGGTACAACAACATGACTCAGTCTCATAAATACAGTCACATAAATGGCATTTAGTACCATTATTCACCATGCTAAATGCTGCATAATTGTGCTGTAGTATTATTATAATAAATAATGCTGAAGCACTGCCACACTGCATAATGATGTTGTAACATTATACTAACGAATAATACCGGAGTATTATAATACTGTACATGATGTAGGAGTATCGCCATTCTGCATGATGATGCTGTAGTATTATCTTAACAGTACAGCCGTGCATAGTCTCACACCTGCACATGCATGATGATGCTGAAATGTTACCATACGTAACGCAACTTAGCACAGGTCTCAGAACACATTTACAGACAATTCAGAGTGCAAGGCAAAATAGACCCAGTCATATTTACAACTTAACCATATTGATATGCATCTGGCCATAATTTACCCTTTTTCATTTTCTCTTGCCTTCGGGTATAAGGCAAAGCTTCTATCAGTTACCATTTGAAATGGAGATATTCTAGTTCATTTTAGCCCATCCAATCACAACCTTGGTCCACTCCAAGGCTGGACAAGTGCCAACCAATCACAGACTTTTTTTATCATTATAAATAGTTAGGAAGCAAGCCAAAACATTTGCTATGATGCACTTTTGAATGGCGCTGCCATTACAGCGAGGTGACTCAGAGCTGAAAACAGAGCCCATATCCCATAATACTTTTAACTTCCTCTATTCAAATAGCTATTTTATATTAAAACATTTCAGCTATTATGGCAAATTATTATAGCAATTAAATGTAATGATAACATTGCCTTCTTTCACAGCACATTAATTCAAAATTTTAAATATTATGGAATAAAAGCCTACTGCACTACATAACTAGTGTTAAAATGTTATATTGAATATTATGATATTATAAATATTTTCAATTTTGGGGCTAAACATAATTTTTTTAAATAGTTCCATTACACCATGGTGCCATGAACACAACCGCCTGAACATGTAAGCATTTTTACACAATCACAGTGGTTTACACAGCTAATGAATGAGACATGAAGCACATACCTGTTCAAACTTCCGCAAAGTGTGTGGCTGGAGAGGCGGGCCTTTCTCCGTCTCATCACTCAGCAGTTCTGTGAAACCAGGAGCGAATGGTCTTGCTTACATTTTTACTAATTATTAAGCAGTTAACTTTACATTACCCAAAATATATTAAGAGCTCACAGTGCGAAGTCCAAAAAGAGCAATGCAGATACACGACTGAGGGGACTGTCTGGAATAAACAGAAGCATGCGATCATCGTATATTGATCTGTGCTTGTGCTAACTGTATGTGAAGTGATTTATTAAAATCTGATTTATGGACCGAACGTCCTGGAGGCTTGAACACCATGAACACTGATGGGCAGATTGCAGATAGTTCCTCAAAAGCAAAAACTTCTGAGAAAAATACTAGTAGAAGTACACATATACTCATTTGCTTTTTAAGTGGTTCCCTTAAGCCAAGTCTCAGCTGAATTTGCAAACAATCAAAAACCTTAACTGTTTAAAGTCATTAGCAGAAACGGATTAAAGTTTACTTTATAAATGTTGCAGCATGATACTGTAAGGCTTGCTATGGCCTGCCCAGCGATGACAAAAGACAAAACATACTTAAAGCAGCATTAATTCACCTAAAACTGCAATATTATAAATAATATGAATGTAAACCAGAGACCAAAATCTTTGTGAGCTCATTGTGATGTGAATATAACTGGAAGTGAACCAAGCAAAACAAGGAACTGTTATATATGTGTACTGAAGCAAGGTGGGTTCCTGAATATTCATCAAATAAAGGGACAGAGGTGCATTATGGGAGATATTTCGCTCTCACCTGTCACGTGGCAGTTGTTCCTCAGCACGTCTTCCCGGTTATCCACATAATCCCTACAATATAAACATTTGTAAGCGGCAGTCCTCTGGATGTAACTCTTCCCCTGAGCGCATGACGATGACATGGCGACAAACGCACAGCCACCTGACCTTGTGATTCTTGTCCCTTTTCTGTATTACAGTCATAAAATGCGTCCTGAGCTCCTCGTACATGACAGTGAGCCTTTTCACCTCAAAGATTATAGGTCTGCTCTACCAGAGTTCGACTTTGCAGTCTGAGCTGCCAAACCCTTCAGACTATACAGTCAAAAATAGCTGCACATTTGTACAGTCAGTCTCTTTCCATGCACACGCTTGTGCAAAAAGACAGTCATCCTCACATGGGGCGCCGCTGCAGCGACCAGCTGAGATCTTTCTGAGAATATTTTAGGAAATAATGTCCTTCATGGGAGATTTTCCTGAAGAAACACAACACTGAGATAATACAGACAGACCCAAAATAATGACACTACAGTCACAATTCTAATATATTTTGGTATACCCTAACATTTCGGTTTTCATTATGTCATGCACTGTAATACCATATTGTTGCTTCAAGGAGTCATAAGATTTTTAATGACATCATGGATGAAAATAGAGGATCGCACTTTCATTACATTCCTTATTCAAACGGCTACCTTGGTCCAAAAAAAGCTAGAGTCAGCTAGTATCCAGGGCAGCTTTGTCTCACATAATGTTTGCCCAGTTCTTGAAATGAGACGGTAGAGGCATTGTTGAAAAGACCTGTCTTTAGCGGTTTGGCAGGGGGAGAGTGAAGCAGCCCCCAGCCGGCAGAGGTGGAGGATGCTAGCCCACCGGGCCATGCACATCCGAAGCGTGGGAGTGACAGGGTGTGGTGACAGGGGTGGGGGGTGAATGTGGAGCAGGAGCAGCTGCGTGCAAAGCAAGGTCCCCGGCATCCCCCTTAGGGCAACAACAATAGGGAAGTTTCCAGCTTTGTTGTTCTACTTTCTGAAGCTCAGCAGGGGAGTCCTTCTTATAGTCCCAAAAATTTGCATGACCAAGAAGTAGAGGGTGGGGGGGAAGGTAGACCCCCAGCCAGAGCACTCAAACACAACGGGTCACCCAAATGTACTCCTGCTGTGACTGAAGTATGGCTGATTTCCCCAAACCCGGTGCAGAGGTCGCACTAAATACAGAATGATCACCTCCTAAACCACATGAATAAATGCCTGAAGTTCACACGGACTAGGTTTTGTTGACTTACAAAAGGGCAGTAAATTTCTGGAAACTTTCCCTTCCATGGGAAGTTAAGCTGAGGGGAATTTTGGAAATATTCCAAGTTGTAAACTTTCCATGGGAATTACTGGGAATATATGGGAATTAACCGAAAATTCCCAGAATTTTGCAACCCTACATGCAAAGACAAGTACAGCTTCTCACAGTATGACTCTGCAAATGTCAGTAGCTGTAAGTATGTTGCTTTCTTCAACACAAACGAAATGCAAACCAAACCAAAGAACTTATAGTAAAAAGTAAAGCACATGTGATCTTTGACAAACTACAGATGGACCAGCCCAAACCACAATATAAAACCCAAACACATTTTTATGGATCCATCCCAAACATTTTAATTTAGATTCTGTTGTCGGTGTTCTTCCCAAACAAAAACCCTGAGCACTGGCTAACCGTACACACCTCAGTCAATTTGACGACCATTCACTAAGGAATTTATTACTCGTCTGTCTGAGGTCTTACCTTCCTCTGTACAAAAAGCCACTCATCTTCCGGTCCTAACCTGCACGCACGATGAAATAATCTCCAGCTCTCCACAAGAGGGACATCTGCCAACTCCAACTGAATGGACACTCCTCTTCATAAGAGCACCAGAACGAGGTCACGGGCTTCTCGGACAGAGTCAAAGGTAGAGACTCGACGTGGCGGGCCACTGGCGACCGACTACGGAGCGTCTCAGCGGCAGTGAGGCCAAGCGCAAGGGTGTTTATGAAAGGCAGTTCTGTTCCAGCAGGCCAAGTCAACCGACTCTGTGTGTGTACGCTCACACTTCCTGTCTAGGCATGGGCTAACCCTTTTTTTCAGTCAGTTCGCTATGCAATCCTGATGGTTTTCTTGAAGGTGGAGCTCACTAGAAACCACAGGTTCAGGCTTGCCCGTTGGATCGAAAACAAAGACTTCACAGGTAGACCTACACTACTTCCTTTGACAAAGTTCTGCTTTAAACGGCTTGCGATTAGCTTAAATAAAATCCTTTTGCAGGAACAGAGAACAGCTATAAAGATATTTCACACTTCATATAGACAACCCACAGAATGATGAGGCCACAGCATAGAGGCTTTAACAAAATACACCCCACATTCTGTCTAGTCAAACCTTAATTCTCAATCATACTCATACACAAACACTGTTACAATTCCTTCAGTGACTTCACTGAGAGCTGTGAACCTTAATCCTCACCTGGATGACAAAATCCAAGAAATTCTCAAATTACATACCCTGGGCCCTATTTCAACTTAAAGTACTTGCATTGCATCAAACGAATAAAAAATTGCTTTTCTACAACTATTGCGCACCTTAATGGCAGAATTTCAATGCACAGAAATTGGCCCATATCGCTTACAGATTAATTACTTTTTCTGAGACAATAGACAATAAAATAACAATAAGGAGAATAAAGAGAACAGTCCCGTACAGTAAAATTCCATTCAAAAAAGGTAATGGCCGATTATAATTTTTCTTATGACCTGAACTTTACAAACTCCTTGCTTTCTAAGACACAACTGCACAAGAAGTCAAGCCAAATTATTAAATCAGTCGGAGTCACCAGTAAGGCAATAAGTTCCTAAATGAATTGTCAGAGTAAATGATGCAACTATTTTATGCAATATTTTTCCCAAAGCTACACCAGAAACCTTTCCTGTCACTGCAAACACGCAGAAACATATTCGCTTCAGCCCCACATTATCTCTGTTCCACAATACAGTAACAGCAGCTCTATACACTCCTGTTACACTTCATAGCAAGTGATTAACGAGAAACATTAAAGGCGTCTGGAATTCAAACTAATTAAAGGGGAGAGGCTGTGGAGAAGTCAGCCGGTTGGCTACAGAACCTTGGGTGTGACAGGCAAACAGTCACCTCACGATCAGCAGATTCACGTCAACAAGAGAGAACCACCATTCCACAGATGGAGGTGAAAACGAGACACAGTGTGGCTTAATGGCTTAATTACAGCCTAATCAAGATGCATAATCACCAAAGACTTTGAAGGCACTCGAGGCTGTTGGTGATGTTTAACTGCCAAAGACGTGTTTACTCTTGACTGCATGTATGTAAATATGAAAGCCTGATTGTTATACTACTTATTATAAACAATTTTAATATTATAGGACATTTATTGTTTTACTTCACTTTCAGTCAGTGTTTGGTGTTTTTCTGCATTAACAAAGACAAGATCAGTAGTAGATGGATTAGTGAACCAGTAAACAAGGGGAATGTTGGCTAACCTAACTTAATCACCAGGTTAGCGGGTGCCCTTGAGCGACGAGGTTTGCGTAACTGCCCTCTCCACACATCATGAGACTTTACTGCAACAGCTCTATAGAAAAAGGCGGTTTTCTTCTCCAGTGTACACCCAAAATGCCCGCGACATACATTGGCAAACTTTCAACCACTTACACACAGTCCATTCTCTCCTAGAGCCTTTTCATGCTTGTCTGTTTCACTGAGTATGAACTACCCATGTTTTGGGAAATGTCTACCCATCACATCGAATAAACAAACTCTGCAACTAGTTTCACCTTATCTTGATTAATGAGGTAAAATGCCCTCCTTACTGAAAACAAAAAGGTTGATATATATACTTCATTACTGGCCATTAAAAAACTGCTTTATGAAATGGTCAGAAAAAACACTGTGGGGTGAAACGCTTAATATACCCAGGATTCATTTTATGACACCTGAATTACTGTCAATATACTGAAACTCAAATGTCAACCCTATTATTCTACTGTTGTAACAGATAGAGAGGCAGACTATAAAACATATTCTAAAGCAGAGAATTTTTTGGACATGTTGTGTCCAACACCAGGTTTTCCTGGTCCTGTTCCTCCTTAATTTCTTCCCCGCATTTCTGGGTGATTCACGGACATTCCGCCTGCACTTGTCACCGAGCGTAGCAGTTATGACCCTGTAATTACCCAGACAGCTGTTTGCAAAGGCTAACCCCCCCGCTCTGAATTTGCTCAGCTGCCAGTGCTCAGCAGTGGGAAGGCCTGGTCCGAAGATGAAGATCTCTTCAGGAAATTGTCACAAACTCACATGCTCAAAAACAAACAAA
This sequence comes from Mormyrops attenuatus, assembly GCA_026777985.1. Taxonomy (NCBI): domain Eukaryota; kingdom Metazoa; phylum Chordata; class Actinopteri; order Osteoglossiformes; family Mormyridae; genus Mormyrops; species Mormyrops attenuatus. Next base: position 15,314,663 of record JAODKC010000036.1, on the reverse strand, counting down.
AATATCCTATCATTGACAACACAGACAAATACAACTAATATAGTTTATCAGTACCCTGGTATTGAGGCAGTCTGCCTTGAACTAAGTGGGCTAATTAATATCACGGTGCCTTGTGTTAGATTTATATTTTCTAATTATAAAAAGCTAGAAGTGGCGATAAATGATGTACTGCAACACAGAGTCTCAAAAATCCCGAATGAGTAGATTAAAACTTGAAAAGCTCTATTAATTCCAAGACGTTTATGTTCTCAGAAACCATCCAGACCAGTTGTCTGGGCGAGAGTTAATTTACCGTTTGGATAAGCGCTGGGTGGTCAAAGTACAGCATGCTGATAGTTATTTAGCTTGGTAAACAGCGCTTAAAACGCTGTTAATCCTCTCTACGACTGATTATGTTTTGTTCGAGATACTTGAAGTGTATTATTTATTTACATTGATTGTCTGATGTAAGACGCCCCCGTGGTGGTAATTAAAGGGTACTTAACATCGGGTTCACGCCCTCAGCTCACAGTCTGCTGTTACTGTGATTTTTTTTCTGTGATTTCGCTTCTTCCCATTTCTTGCTTTCCTTAGTATAATTCTGGGTTGACCTTTTATATTACAGCACATCCACACTATTTCTAAATCGGTTCATTCCCACTGTCACCGTGGCCCATCAAATCAAAAACACCATTTTGAAATAGAACATCTATTCATTTTTATTTGACTCTACACTCTATAGCATTCGCCGATATTACTACTGCTGAATGAAAATGATATCACCTTATTCTACGACATTGTCGCACGATTTGACATTTGCATGATATATTATGGATTACTGGACATTTTAAGGCATTATTATGAAAAACGCTGCTCCAAAACCGCATCTAAGCCCTTCGTCGGCGCATTTCCTGAGATACTGGGATATTTTGAAACAGACGGGCTTTAAAAATCTTAATGTATTTCATTCTTAATGGTGAATATAAATGTAAATGTAAGTACAGGCTGGCTTTACGGCCCTATCTTCTGCTCTAGCGGCAAACGCATTGCTTTCCGAAGGTTTGCCGAAGATGATAATGGAAACGAACGACGTAACGGAGCAAAATCCCTCGGTAAAGCGACCCTCTTTCTGGATGCACAGCAGATGACAGCGACTGTAAAGCCCCCCGGGAGGACAGTGCCGGGCGTTAATAAGCATTCAGCGGTAAGTAAGCATACCTCCCCGTATCTCTCCAGCTCTGCTCTTCAGAAGGAGTCCAGTCCATCACGACAAAATCACAGGGTATCCTGGAAGGAAACCCGAACCCCTTTTATCATCCAGACATTAATCCGCCGCTTCTGTCGCTTCCAGCCGCCTGGCGATTGAGGTCGCGGGATGCTGCCTTTCAGCCAAGCGAGGCTGGTGCATTCATCTCACCCCGGCACCCCCACCCCCTCCGCGCAGCATCCCGCTTTCTCACTTAAGCAATCGCTTCTGCGCCTCCGATGTCCACCAAAAGGGATCCGACAGCAACGATGATTTCCTCTGAAATCAACGCCGCTCCGCGGTGGAAAATAGCCGATGTTTCAGTCGTGACTGAAGCGTCGGCGGGTCTCCAGCTCTGCCGTTTGTCTTGCTAATTTGTACCGATTAATATTACTGCATAACGATGATATAAGAATATTAAGCTTAATGTTACCTGATTATAGCAATGCACGGATTGCTTCCTTTAACTTAAAATAATAATAATAATAATGATAAAGGTACTATAAATAAAACAAATGTTTTCGCAACTACTAATATGTAACCGACAGAAGTGTTAGAAATCGAAGGCAAAAGATTGAACGTAAAAAGGCGTAGGGTTATGATTTTTGATATGTTCGACGTTCAATACACTGATTTGATGTAAGTATTCTTCGATTTATTATTACACTATACGTGATCAAAATTGTTCATGTAATAAAAATGATGTTTGTAGTTTTTTTTAGGATAATGTGTTAAAGCATTTGCTGTTGAAAAATGCATTTATAGTATACATACATGGTATTAGTGTGAATTGCATTTATTTACCAAACTAAAATTCTAAGCACATATGCATTCAGACTCTGGTGGTTAGGGTGCTGTGCCTATGATAAGAAGGTCACCAGTTTAAGTCCCATGACTGGCAGGGTGGTGTCATCGTCGGGCCCTTGAGCAAGGCTCTTTACTCCGATTGATTCAAGGACAGATTGATCCTGCTACCTGATCCTCACTTGTTTGTTGCTTTGCACAAAAGAGTCAGCTGAATAAATAAATGCAAAACCTTCACCAAAGAGAAATGAAAATCATTAATGGTGACTTATAAGGACGTTGAGTCAACCTGCTGTTCAGAACAAGAGGTCCTAGGTTGGGACCCAAAAACTGATCAAAAATCAGTGGATTTGGGAATTTTCATACACTAAGAAACATACAAAACATTAAATTATGTAAAAATGTTGCTAGATTGCAGAATTGCTCACCATGAACAATTTCACAAAATGACAGACTTTTTTTATACGGATAATTTTATTTGCAATATTTCGTCATAAAGGTGGTTAATTTATACTGGTTCGGGACAAGTAATGCATGAATGTATTAAATCCTTTATTGATCCAACTGGATGCTGAATATTAAAGGAAAGACATTACATCGCTGAGCAGACGTCAGGAGGGCTGTTGTTATGCAAGGGTAAACAGCAGTCAAGGTGATTATCACCGGGTTATTGTCTTGGGGGGGGGGGTCATCTGCTTATGATCCCAATGAATATTATTACACTTTTCAAACCTTCAAGTAGTTATCAAATAAGTAAAATGATAATCTTTCAAATCGTATTGCAGGAATTAGAAAAGGAAACCTGACTCCAGCCGGAGGACACTGGGCCTGAGGCTTTCTGTGTAGGCAGCCAGTAGTCATCAATGAAGAGCTTGATCTCAAACGCAAGGTCTGTCGGACCCACTTTAGATACCGACCTGCTCATAAACACCTTGTACATGTATAACACAATGGGCTCCGCTGCCTCCCATGATACATCTCCCAACGCATCACAGCCTATAGTATAGTATAGTATAGTATAGTATAGTATACATACTGCCAAAGCTTTATTGGTACATAAATTCTGATGCATTTCCTCACATCAATGAATGATTTAATTATGAAATATAGAATTTCAGCTGTAAATTTACTGGGATTTACAGAAAGTTTGCCTACAGCAAAAATTACTTAGGATCAGCTACTGTAAGGTGGGGGCCCAGTCCCAGCCCTAAAATGTAGTATGAGCCATGGGATTTAGTGGTGGAGTTGGGGGAGGGGGGGTTGTCTGGGAGTAAAGGTCAAAAATTCCAACATAAAGATAAGCTTGTGACTGGGTAGGGAGAGCTCATCCTGGCTCCACAGGGCTGGTCCTGTTGTATGGTGACAAAAATGTCACTTCGAGCCTCTTTATCTGTAGGCAGGTGACAAAGAAATTAACTATCCTGGTAAACAAAGGACAGCGAGGGACAGCACTGAAACAGAAGGAAGGTGCTGGAAGCTTTACCTCTGGAGTTTGGTCCATGACGTTTTTGCAGTTGTTGCCTTTCCTTTCATTTTCCTGAGCCTGGCCATTTCTCTCTGACGTCGTTCTGAACTGTCACAGACTGGATCTTTTTACTTATTACCAGAGGTGGAAAGTTCTGGTCCAGAATGCACAAATTGTGACCAAGATATTGTTTCAACTAACCAGTTTAGTACTCTGTGCCTGCAGCTCTTTAGATCGAACTAGTTGGTTGAAACAAAATCTTGGTCTGGATTTTTACCTTCAGGAGCTGAACTTTCCACCTCTGCTTATTGCCCATCCACATAAACTGTAGACTCTGTAATGTGCAGAGATCCCACAATGGTGGCTGTTTCTGAGAGACATAAACAACATAACATGTTTAAAATCATGCATTGCCCATTCTCACTGTCAAGCAGTAAGTGAACCCTTGACCCTGACTCTGTGCTTTATGTACCGAGTCATAGCTAGATAGAGCCGTCAGTCTGCACTGGGTCTACTCCGGAATAGCTCTTCTGGGAGCTGACCAGGCGGATGGCCAAAGCCCCTCAACTGACTCCTGTCAATCCAAAGGAGCAGTGGCTCTACTTGTCCAGTGCCTGTAAAACTGCTCCCCATCTGAGGGCCGTGACCGTGGTGTGTCAGAAGGGGTTAATATACTACCATGATCCACAGAGCTATGTTGTATGGAGGTCCTGGTAGGGCTATCTTGGCAAACGTTTCTATGAGAAGAGGCTAGCCATTCTATCACCCAAAACAGACTGCCCACCAAAAAGCAGGAATACTCTGCCCAGAATAGGGTTACCAAGACCCATCCTGGGCCTGGGCTTTCCTGGCCAGCGTCTGGTGGCTAGGTTACCTATTTAATTTCTATCCTGTAGACTCACCACCCATTACTCAGGCGTGGAAGCAACCAGCTTATTCAAATCCAATCATACAGTGCTGAGTCCCAGTGGCGCACATTTTCCAGCCTGGAAGTACAACGAAGGTTACTGACTACCAGACTGGATACATGTGACATCATCAGGTGATTAATCTTTCACTCTGTTCTTGACAACTACCCCCCCAACACAATCTGGCAGGGTGCACTTCCTGTTCCTCCATACTTTGATAAAGTATGCTCAGTGTTGGAGGGGAGGTATTAGGCTCAGTGGGTTAGTGTGCTGTATCTGCAGTCAAAAGGTTGTGGATTTGAATCCCTGCAATGGCATTGATATTTCACTGGTGGACACTTGAGCAAGGCCCTTAACCCCCAATTGCTTTCTCAAAAATGTGTGCCACTCTGCATAAACGCATCCTTAGCGGTACACGATGATCATCTTCAGTATTGCTTTCTTTCGTCTGGCCATGAGTGGTTAGTCAGTAGCTTCATGCATGTGAAAGTGCTTTCACTCACACGCCTTTATCCCCCAGTTTGAGTCAAAAGGAAAATACTGTGTATTCCAACAACTGCATGGGGTTCATTATTTACAGTGCGCACTTTTGAAGAATCGGGGTGAGACAGTCCCTGGAGCAACAGGACATTAAGGGACTTGCTCCAGGGCCCAAACGTGAAACCACTCTGCTGACTCAGGGACCATGTCAGTGTTGGGCAGCCTGACCCCCAGGGCCACACAGCTCCCCTTGAAGTAAAGTGTAGCCCACAAGGGGATCAGTCCCTCAACCTTAGTGTCACGCTTTTCACGGGGAAGCAGGAGCAGAGAGCCGGGGATCGGGGAAAGCAGGGTTTATTTACAAGGCGAACACGAAGACAAGCAGCAAACGAGGACGTAACAATGCAATGACCGGACTGGGGAAACGAACGTAACGCGGACTTAAATACAAAGCACTAATGACAGTAACAGGAAACAGCTGGTAAACACGGGGAATCCACACGAGGGTAACGAGTAGGTGGGGTCGACGAGGGGGCGGGACGAGCAGGGCAGGACACTTAGCATTAGCAGCGCTCTGCTCTAACCAGCTTTAAGCAGATTTACAGAGCACATTTGTATTTTACATACCACTAGATTCTGTTCCATACGGCACACTGGATGCTTGTGTTGGTCCAATCACATTTTAGCAGACTGTGCATTTCTGTTTACAGTTTTTCTGGCCGCTTTGTGCGCGTGTGTCTTTGCCTCTGTCCATGTTTTTCAACTTTTATCGCCATCTAGTGGTACAACTAAAGACTGCATCCTTGATTAAATTCCCCTGAATGTTCTGTGAGTAGTTCAGTCTGTTGTCCCTGGTAGGCCGTAGTATTTCAGGGCCTTCCAGCTCTTTCAGTTATGAGCATGCCAGAGAACTGAGAGCGAAAGTTAAGCTGAATCAAGGGAAATAATTAGTGCATCCAAGACCTTAAATACTGTATAATGAAAACCAGCATGAAATACAGTACAGCCTATTTTGAATAAGCTGTGTCAGCTGGCAGGTGTAAAAACAACCACAGGAAAGCAACCATTTAGCGAATCAAATATCCCAGCTGAAGTATGTAGTTTTTACTCAGAATTTCACTGTTGATTTTTCTGATTATTTATGTAGGTTAATGTCATATTAATAAAGATTTGAGATTTAAGAACTTATGAAGATCTATTTATGATGGTACAAAATCACAGGAAATATTTTAAATTATATATTTTTACTTAGGCATTGCAAAAAAAGTGTTACATCGTGGTGGTTCAGTGGGTAGCATTATAGCCGCCCACCTCCAGGATTAGAGCTTCCGTTCCTGCTCCCAGCTCTGAGCACGCATGGAGTCTCTATATTCCTTGGCATCTCATCCAGGGTCCCTCATGCAGTGCTTCCTGGAAAAGGCTTTGGGCTCACTGTGACCCAGTAGTTGATAAACAGATATGGAAGATGGATGGAAATACAGTACTGCGGACAAATATTTACCAAATAAAGATTAATTGATCACTCAGTTGCCTAACTGTTCATGGGCCAAGGGCTATAAATCATTAATTCATTAGCTGCTTCACTGACAAACGTATCTCTGTATGATTTGATCTAAGGCCTTAACTAATTAAAAGCTCAGGTGGAACCAAACTGAGTTCACAGAGTCGGACCTTGGGACCACGCTTGAGAACCAGAGCAAACCTCATTCATCACCAATCACACTGGTGCTTTTTTTGGGGGGCTGTCGCTTGGTTAACCCTTTCAAAATAAATATCACAGCCTGACTCCCCTGGGAAGTGCCCCCCTGCATAATGAGCTATATGAGATACTCAGAACTCTGCTTCCCAGTCAAATTATCTCCAGTTACGCCTTAAGCACTAAGGGGGTCACTTAGGTTCAGGTATTTTAGAGACCTGGCTGCCCCCTTTCCTTACTCTAGAATAAACATATTTCCTTTTGGGGGGTGTAATAACCAAAGGTCTTTCATAGCCAGAACCGTAATCAGTCTCCGATCTGGTCGAAGGTGTCATGACAACCCCGGTGTATTTTGGCACTTTTTGCTTGTTTGAATTAATATTTCCTCCGGCTGGGTTAACTGACAGATCTCTCTGCTGCCCTCCCGCCCCCCAGGGGTTGGGTAGTGAAGCCCATGCCACAGAGAAGTCTGGAGCCATGCTCACGAAGGGAAATGTGCCATATTCCTCTCAGCTCCCCTCGGTGCACCGTGACCGGATCCACTGAAGCCGACATTGCCACATGCCGACCGTCGCCACATGCCACCGGTGCTGCTTCACTGGGGACTGGTGCTGTTACTCCATTCTGCAAAGAAACACGCTTTGGAAGAGTGGCCGGCGTGGGCTGAACCCCCGCGCCAAACCACGTGCACAAACAGCAGCAGAGGAACGTGCTCTGAGACGCCTCCGAAGGCGGCCTGAATGTTTATTTCTCCAATATTATATTTACTAACTTTAAATTGTCAACAAGAAACATTTTGAGCTGTTTGCTGTTTTTGCTGCAGCTGGTAAGGGGCGCCAGTGTGAAGTAGCAGCAGAGTTATTCTTGCTCGGTATCTGGAAGTATTGCTATTGTACCCTTAAGCGAGGCACTTAACCTATTAAATAGTTGCCTGCTATCAAAGAGCATGGTCAGGGATGATCCACAGAGTGGCTTGGCAACAAAGAGGAGACTTATTATAAACAGAACCTGACAGAACTGGGACCAAAAGGGACCATGAGGGGTCAAAATGAAAAGCAGGAAAGATAAACAAGAAGGAATAAAGACTCCATTAAAGACAGGTAACGGCTGAGGGAAGCGGCACAAACAACACCTTCACGTTCAAATGACAAGTGAGAAACAAACAGAATGACCGACAGCAGCACGGGGCACGGGCAGGCACACGCATACACTGATAACGAGGGCTAGACGACAAACAGGTGTGGATAATGAACAATCGAGTAAACATTAAGAACTGAACACTAGGACATACTGGGAACTTGGGTGAAACAAGACATTCCAACAAAACTAGGTATAAGTGAGGATAATCAAGCACAGTGGCATAATATCCATTAATTAATATAGAAATATAAACACAGAAAAACCCATGACAGTAGGGATAGGCTGATCTCAGTTGCCCATTATGCCTGTTCAGTCAAGCAGCGCTCCAGGGGATATGGAAAAACACACTAGGGACACAAAAGGGTGCCAAAACCGACAGAAACACAAAGAAAAGGACAAGATGGCTAGCGACACCTGCTGGCCAAACGGGGAGACCACAGACAAGGCAGGGATAGGTCCTAACACCGGCCAAGGAGTAAACTGAGAAATTTGACATCTGAAGGGTAAAGTTAGAGCTTAGAAATATTAAAAAAAATAAGCATGGAATTAAAAACACTGCTCTACCAGACCAAAAACAACTTTAACTCGAACAAAGTTCAGGAAATATCATTTTAGTATAACCCACCATTAAGAGTTTTGCAAACCAGGTCAACATAACAAATGACAGATAGCCCTCAACTAAAATATTAACGCCAGAGCATGATTTGAATCACAAGGTTTGTAAATTTATCATTTCAGGAAATTCCAACAAACATGACATGAAATGGAATATTGTGGCCTAACTGATGCCTGAACAGAAGTTATTTTCAAGACACAGTTTTCCAGAGAAAAAAAAGTGCAATTTGGCCCCATATTAAACACAGTACAGTGGAAGTTTTCATTTGCTAGTCGAGTTGCTTGCGTTTGGCTTTAATCCAAATAAAACCGGCAACTGTCACTCATTTTTCTCTGTAAATTTAAAAGTAAATTTATAATAAGTTAAACTGCTTTCCATGTAGCATTCATAAAGATTCTGAACTGGACATAACCTTGACTGTTGAGGGGAAATTTGCATCTGAGATCACACAGTCCATTTGGTCTGGTGGGTGTGAGTTCTCTCCATCTATTCTATGCTGTCCACTTCAGTCTATTATAAGAGTAAATGACAGCCAGAAATGGTATAAGCAAGGTTATAGCAGCCGACAGATGTGTCACAAACCTCAGTCAGAGTTTACGTGAGCAGGTAAAAGCATTCCTAAATGTCAATACTTGTTCAGTCATCTTTTAGAGGCTGCACAGGAGTTTACATTATATGCATGTATGCATTCACCCTCAATTCAGGAATTTTCTCCTTATTCCATAATTTTTCTACAGAGGATTACATACAATCTGATCAAATATCAATTTGTAAATGTTGCATTTTAGTTTGAAAGACTTTTAACTAACTAGCAGAGGGATTGGGACAACTAAAGCTAATAATAATAGTAATAATAGTGAGTATTATTATTGTAATTGTTGTTGACAATAATACGTATTATTCATTCAGTTTTCTGAGGTTTATTTAGTGTTTTAATATCTTATTAAATAGACTACTAATGTTATTGTGTTACTGTCCTGCTCAAGTCCCCGAGACACTAGTATCTCTAAATAAATGATATCACTTATTTTTCAGACTTTCACAAAGTGGGGGGAACATGTCCCCCCTCTCCCCTATAGTTCCTATGCCCAAGCTAATGCATGTTTAATGAAGGGCTCAGTGTACAGGAGCAGGATTTACCTTGGGTAACATGCACACACCTCACAAGGAATTCAGGATGAAATGGTCACCGGAACTGTATTCGTCTGGCTTATGGGAGGAAACGGGAATGCCAGAAAGATTCTATGCAGATATAAGGAAAATATGTCAAATACTACGGCACAGAGCAGGGGAAGGATGCCAACTGGCAGGCACGAATATCCTACAGAGAAATTTACTACAAAGAAAACGCTATACTGCCTTGGAATTTAAACATACATCCACGAAGAATGCTAGTAAAAACAAAATTTTGATTATCTTCCAATGTAGTCCAAATTATACAACTGAAAATTCTTAAATTTCTCTTACAAATTTTCTGTTTTAACTGAAATGGAGGCTTAAGGAAGGATTTGAAAATAAACCGTTTGTTTGAATTACTAAACTATTCTATCCATGCAGAAGCTGATACCAAATGGTTATGCGTTTGTGGAAGTAAACAGGACTCTGAGGAATATTCCACTCTATTCATTGTCCTTTATTGTGCTATTGAATCAATCATGCAACTTACAAATGATGACATGTGAAATGTGAAAAACAATGTGACTGCGTGAGTTAATTCTGTTTAAATGAACAAACAAAACCACAATAAAATGTTTTTGTCTCATAAAATGGTTGATGTATTTCAGTTCTTTCCAGGATTTACTGAGTCACTAAATTGTTTGGTGGCAAAAGTATTCTATGCAGCTGAATAATCAGGCTAGTTGAATTATGAAAGTATCCAAATTTAGTTCATTACTAATTAATTGCGACTTGATTAAGAGAGATGTGGAACATGTGATCTTCGTAACAACCTACCACAAGGCCTAATAGATACAGTTTACACCAAATTTTTGTTTCATTTACACACATATGTCTTTACAAACACAGTTTAATATCATTGATATTGCGCATAGAACATTTTAGGCTTATGTTAGACTGACTAATTTAATAGTTCATTAAAGGTCAATAATGAACTATTTCAGGGATGAAAATCAGCACAAACAACATTACCTGAGGACAACACTACAGAGTTAACCCTGTCATCCGACTGCTGTATGTAGCACTCAGAAGTGTTAATTCACATGTTTATTAAACAGTACTGTTTATTATAAGCGCATTTAAGCTGACTTTGCTGGAACATAACGCACATACATCTACGGAATGCGCAAGACAAATACAATTTATGTGTAAGATAAAATGACGATTAGGCCGGTAAGGAGGGCAATATTGAAGTTAAAGAAAACTTACTGTCATTGTAGCAGATTGAAATGCGGACTGGAAAATCATGATACTGTAAAACGTAAATAAAAGACACATGTGCGTTGTAATTATATTTAAGTTTGGCACAGCAGCCCGATCTTGTGTTTGTGAAGTGTGCCACCAGTTTCCTTAATTAGCTTAAATCTGAACCTCATTTCCAATAGTAACATTCAGAGCACAACATTAAGCAATCCAACGTCATTTGCAGGGACAACAGATTACAGCAGTCCCGCTGTCTTCCCCTGGAGTGACGGCACACTAGGCCTAAGTGATATTTGTTTGTTGTGTCCGGGCTAAATAATTCTTTTAGCACTTTAAACATTTTGCATTTAAATCGGGCCTGTATTAGATGGTGTTCCGCAACTTTTGGAATTTTTTTATGCAAAAAAAAAATGTATGAAGTTGACAGATAAGGTGGCGTATGAAGAGCTGCCATAAGCTGGAGTATGAAACAGTGCGATTAGATGAAAGACAAGCGCCATGTGGTTGGGGGAGCAAAAGAGCGAGTGAAAAAAATCAGGACAAATACCTCTGATCGCATTCTGTAACATTACAGTTCTTTAGACTAGTTTTCATTTTTTGCTACTTTTCTTGTGAAACACACGCAAGTTAGCAGCCTCATCTTGCATAGGGCACCGGAACAATCAGGGCCGGCCCTGAGATGAAATATGGAACGTAGCTATGACGGGAATTATGTAAGAGTTTTATAAAGTGAACCGGGGCCACGGAAGCGGGTAAGTACACCAGTGATGGATACTCAGGCCTACCTACAAACAAAGCACATTTTACAAGATAATCTTATGCAAACTGACCAAACTTTATTAGGCTAATAAAATCCTGAATTATACCCATGTTCATAACATATAAGGTTATAGCTGAGTTAATCAATAGCAAACAGATAAGTAGACTTGCCTCCCTTGTTCAGATGGCTTCTGCGGTCCCTGTAGTGAGGCATGAACCAATGCTACTGTATATGCAAGAATGTTACAATAAAAAATAAAACATTTTAAGATGCCGTGAACAAGTTTTCTTTTAAAAAGTAATTCAGTTAAAGGATTTTGGTAGGGTTATTGCTACTGCTCATGTTCTGTGACGTAATAAAAGTATCCTGTCAATTAATGTACAGGCAGGAAATTCAGAAAAGGATTGCATTTTACTTAGGATAAACCGCTCATATTTTCTATACAAGGATATACTTGACAAAGACTTCACATTACTTTTACTTCATACCAATAACTATTGTTCTGTTATTGGCATGCCAATCTGCCACACTGTTATGTTTATTGATGTAGACATGACATTTTTATAATGGGCAATCATGGCCGCAATTAATGTTTTCATAAAATATATACATCTGCAAAGAGAAAGTCAGTTGAGAAGTGGATGGACGGATAGATGCCCTTGTACCGAAACTGTAAATTTCACTCCACTGTTCTGTTTGTGCGTTTGATGGAATGACATCCCAAAGGGGCCTCCCTTGGCTTGTGCCCAGGGTTCCGTTGTGTTCATGATCCCCAAAATCATCGAATAGTAAGGCAGCGTTTCTCCTGTATTTATGTGCACCAAGAAATGGAAGACAAACATTTGTAAATTGTCTTCTGGGTGGGACTTGCCATTTTACCATATAAATTTACAGCGCTCTCTGTCTCCTTGTGCTATTGCTGGACTCATTTGGGCTGTTTATGTTGGCCATAATATTCATTGTTCATACATGGAAATCTGTATTTAATAAGATGACATACTTCACGACTGTTTACAATGATATTATTATTGATTTGCAGGAAATCAGGATGCAGTATGCATGAAATATGATTTTTTTATTATCCCATATGGGATTAGAAAAAAATAAAATCACCGACAGCCGTAAATTAGATATCCGTTAATCAAATATTCCTGCATAGTTTAGTGGTTGAAGTACAAAGTAAAACAATAATAATAATAAATTTTAAATAGACGTTAAGTATAACAAGCCCTCTTTCGGTAGATATTCCATTCAGATACTGAAAGCATAACTGATCTAATTATGGCGTTTATTTTTTAATAACGGTGCTTGTGACGTGACGCCGCTGCCAGAAGTTACATTTAAATGCGAAGCTCGCCAGCGGACTCGACGGCTGGAATGAATTTGCTCTCGCAATATATTTGATAATAAAACCTGTTTCAGACCTGCCTCCTCCATATGTTATTCCAACATTTATAGATAAAGATCTGCCCTGCGTCTTAAGTTAATTAAACCAATCAAGCCGCGGTACTTACTGGCCACACACTATATATGTTTAACTAAATGTTAAATTAAAGTTTGATCATTTTTTTGGAATTTCATAGCCTCTATAATTTCTAATATTGTGGAAACTATAGCTTCTAATTGTATACCTTCTATATTTTTCATAGTTTATACGTTTTACTCGCATCGTCTTTGATAGGTGGGAACTTGCGGTTGTTAAGCTGTATAACGATGGAGACAAATAGCGGCACCGGTGCGTCTTTGTGTTATACGAGCGTGTGGCGACGCTGCCTTTATTATACCCCAGAAAGACAACTTAAAATATTTTAGAGAGATGCTCACTGAAGATGTGACTTTTGCTTGAAATACAGCCAACCTTAGGCAATAATTATAAAAATGAGTTACTGTTAATGCATCACCGAGAAAGCGTTTCTATATACGAGAATTTCGAATAAATCAGAGGCAACATATTACGCCCCAGAGGGAAATTAATTATGTAAAGACTTCCATTCTACAGCTTCTACAAATTTACGTTTTGTTTAGCCCTGTTCATATTTAAAAGTGATATTTATCGCGTCACTTATGACTTGTTTTCATTCTCCTGTAGGTTAGAATGGTGAGGATGCCAAGAATCCATCTCTTCCCAAAACCCTAAATGATTTCCCGTTTGCCACCCCGCCAGTCAGGAGGTCAGCAAGCGAAGAAAATTAAATTAGTTGTAGTTAAGTGCTAAGGTTAATCAAACCCGCCCGTTTCCACAACCCGTGAAGACATAAAAATAAAATTGACTGACAAGTAATGGTCTGTCAAAGCAAAGCCGATATTTAAATTTCTCATAATTCGTCGGCTTCTTGAATAATTGAAATCAATCCACGTTGGTGTCTTTACATTTTTTCCCACACAAGGGTCGCACTATAGGTAATGCGACTGTCAGTGGACTGCACTGACCAAGTTCCTGTTAATTTTCAACATTTTGGTAAGTGGAAAACTTTTGATAGTCATTTGTTTTAGGTTATGCCATAGAGCTTAAAGCAACATGCACATTCCGATACAGGACGAGAAATGATTAAATGCCCTGGTGAGTCAGTCACCCATGCAGCTGATAATAATTTGTTCTGACGCCATTTTGTCATGGTAATAACTTTGGATTATGAGTTACTAGGACAGAGACCATGCCGGACGTACAATCACGGCTGGATCAGGGCCTAAGCTGTACTTTGTACTTATGAATGACTTCAGCAGAAATCTAGGCCTACCTGAGCGATTTAGTGTTCTTAAATCCTCTGTTAAATACTACCGTGGTGGAAATCTGCCACTCCAGGGGGCGTCGGAGAGTCAAAGTTGATTTGTTAGGGTCCGACTGACATTATTCATTGTTTGTTAAACCACTTGCTAGCGCTGAACCTGGGAATCATTTTGCATGTCAATGCTAGGAGAAACGTTTATTGTTTAGAGTTAGGTAGGCCTATAGAACGCTGTTTCAGCAAAGACTGCTTCCCAAAAGTTTTTTCCCCCCAAAAAAAGCAACGTAGGCATCATGTAGTGAACTCGACACTTTTAGGGAAATGAGCCTCTGATTTATGGCTGGTCATGAAAGATGAAGCCAGTGCAGTAGGGCTGATTCAGGACTTCCTCAGAGTCATCTCGCTCCATTATTTTTGCTGTTCTTACAATTAAGTTGCCCTCAGATTTTTCCTTATATGCTCGCTACTCTTTATAACACCGATCGACATAGATGTTCACTTCACTTTGCTTCGGACCGCGCACGCTGCAGACCGCACGCTACGTGTGGCGCTCAACGTGCACCTCGAGCCTGACGGGTTTCCTAGAGCATCACATGGGCTTTGACGGGCGCTGCGTGTCGGCGGTCACTTCACTGCATGCCTTAGCATGATTTGTAAAATTCTACCATCCAGCTTTGTTGCTTAAATATTAATTCTTGTCTTGAGTGACAATCTTTCTTTCTAAATTTAAAAGAAATGCAAAGCCGTCGTTATTGACTGTCTCTGTGATGCGCCATTAATTCTGGGGTTCATGAAAACAAGCTATCTAACCACTTAGATTCACCAATCAATTCTGGAGTCCCCTTAGCTGGAACCCTAGAATATTACTTACATATCATTGCATCTCATTTTCCCGCCACTTCTCTGCTGAGGGTCGCAGTATTGCTTACACATGCTGCCATGTAAATCTATCACCGGATATGCAGTGGTGGTGTCTTTGATGTGTGTTGCTTTGTCTCCCATGAGTTTTATTTAGAATACAATAATGGTAATGGTCGAGAGAACAGAGCTGCTAATGCTTCCATATCCCAACAGATGGCCAAAATAGCCTAAATACTTGTATCACGATAGTTAGCTTTATTTCACAGAATGTACAGGGAAACTGCAGAGCGAGAAGGTGGAGGGTCTTATGACATCAGCACGAGTGGCCGCATCCCGCAGTTACATCACTGGTTTCACTGGAGAGTGAGTTATGAACTGAGATAGAGTGCGGTGCGGGATGGGCTGGAAATGTGTTATCTATTCATTCTACGGTATGTTTCTCAGTCTAAAACAAGCTGTACAGCTGACCTGCAAGAGAACAAGAACATATTAAGAAATAATATAGAAGTAGATGAATTGCTTGACTTTGTCAGCCATGGGCATACAGTGGAAAGAATGAAAACCCTTTGTGGCTGATGACCATGTGTGTCTCTGTGTTTTGGTGTAGGCCTATATACAGATATACAGCCTGTGTGTGTGTGTGTGTGTGTATATATATATATATGACCTTGCTGTCTTGGGATGAGAACTATTCCCGACTTACTTTCTGTTGCGATGTGTGAGTGAGTAAAGTCTACTTGATCCCATCCCTTGAGTGCTGCAGTTCATGTTCCTTCATCTTGTTCCTCATGTTTGAGAAACACATTTCTTATATTTCTGACGGCGTGTCTGCTGCCCTCAGATTGTTTGCAGCACAGATACTGCAGCCCAGACGCACCACCCCCCATCCCCCCCCCCGCCTCCCTCCACCT
>JAODKC010000036.1:15277749-15298592 GCA_026777985.1 Mormyrops attenuatus | reverse complement strand
AGAGATCGCCGTGAGCTGTGAAGCATTGACTGTTTCAAAGAGCCACCTTCCTCGTGGTTTCTGCTCTGCTTTCCTTTTGTTACGCTGGTCGCCGGTGTTACTGTAAACCTACTTTGGGGACATTCTGCAGAGCGAGTTAGCGAAAAGCTCTTCTTTTTCCCTCCTCAACTGCAGCTCGGAATATTTTCGGTCTTTCGTATTTACCACACACTGCTAACAGCTGTGCAATATTTCACTCAGTTCTATCAGCGTTTCTTTTTTTTCTTCTTTTCTGCTGTTGGATCCAAGGTTGGTCATTAATAAGGTTTCTGTGATCTTATAAATATTTGAGCTTCATCCAAGTGGCTGCCATAGCAAAGAAAGTGGCTTTAGAAAAGAAATAAAGACAAATAAAATATATATCAAGCACAATTAACCGCTTTTTAAAATCCCATCCAGCTTATTTGGCTGCCATTGGGGAATTTGAGCTTTATGCGTCGTTGCGTTAAGGTTGTCCTTAGTATTTTTAGTCTTTTATTAACTGCCTTATTTCTTTTTAAAATGGGTTTAGTTTTTTTTTCTGGAGAACATCTGGAGAACCTGAGTCATAGTAGGGACGTATAACCATTCTCTTTATTTGTGGCAGTTATTGAACGGCGGGGTTCAGCAATACTTTGTGAAGTAATTTCAGGATTATTTCCTGTGTACTGTGTGTAAAATGATTTTATACAGCGCTTTCAAAGTTAAGGCAGTGCGAGCTGAACAGCGTATTGAAATAAAAGGATAACGGCGATATTTGCGCCAGCACTGGCGTCTCCTCGTTAATGGGTTCCAGATGTGCAGCTGCAGGGGCGCGCTGGCCGCGGCTGCAGGGAGCCGCCGGTCCGAGGGGACGCTGTCACGGCTGATGGAGGGCCGTGGCCCCCGGTCACAGGCAAGCGCACATCTGGAAGCACTTCAGGTCTGCCGGCTCAGTCGTGAAAGGTGAGACTCGGCGCTAGGCGCAGCGCGTCAGGGCTTCTCATCCCTGCTCCTGAAATGATTGCACGCAACCCCCCCCGCCCCCCCACAACCACCTCAAACATGCACCGCTGGACTTACCTTTGGATCATTTTCTCGGAATGCAGTGACCTTGGGATCATTTCATTTATTCGACATACAGACAGCCTGAATGTCCAACCTGCGACAGACAGAAGTTGCATTTGCAGAATGACGATAATGCAGACGCGTAAGGCGCCCATACTGATGTGGATTGCAGTTCAGTATAAAACCTGAGAAAAAGGTTCTTCTCCTTTGCGTCATAAATGTAAAATCTTATTTGTGTAAATTAAGTGCAAATTGGCAACCCAAATCATTCATTCTTCATTAAAAATAGCAATGATATTTGTTTTCAGTGAACTCTATAAAACCGATAGATATTTTTTAACTAATTGTGGAATATATATTACAGGGGATTAATAATTAGTCTATGACAAGTACAATAATGTAAGTGAAAAGGTGAAGATGGAAATAAATCTATAAATATAATTACATATCATTTTCCTTGGGTTCTTCCTCTGGACGCAATTTAGGGAAACATTTATTCAATATACACTTAATACACTCAAATATATTTCCAATGTCTACATATGGACATTTATGCAGCGTACATGCATAAATACATGCACATTATTTTTATGAATGAACCTATTTTTTTTTTTCCTTTACCGAGCACATCATTCATCCAGATCAGAGCGGTTTCCGGAGCGAAACTTGATTTGGCATTTCCTTGGGAACGAGGTAATGAAGGGAGAGTGTTCCTGGCCCCGGCGCCCCTGCCGACGCCCAATCCGCGGGTCACAAGCGGGGGCTCGCACGGGTCAGACGCGAGCAGCAAAACCAAAGAAGTGTCGGGCAGCGGGATGCTGTTATGGCGGTGATTAAACTACACCCTGGCACGGCGACGCCAAAAAAACAAAAACAAGGACTTCCTGCGCATAAAATATTGTTTCCTGCGTAAACACTTAAAAGTTCCGCAGAAATCATTAAACCCCAGCAGAAGGGTTTGTGCAACTTTTGTGGGAAAGTCCCTCTTGGCGTAATAAAATCCTTAAGTGGTGTTTGCACAAATTCCTAAACCTGTTAGTTTTCTTTTTTTGCTTCATCTGCATTACAGAGTCAACTCAAAGTGTCCGCTAGCTGTCAGCGGTCCATGTATAGGGCCCAGGGAATACTGTCAGGGGCCTTTTTCACATCAGAGCCCGACATCCCTCTTTCCGTCTGCCACCGGAGACAAGCTGGCCGTCTGGCCCGTCTCAGGACGGCGTGACATGAAACAGATGAAATGCGAGTGGGACCTTATGAAGTCAAGTCGGGACTCCCAGGTTCTTCTTGGATGCAGTTAGATGCAAGTGTGGTGTGAAGTTTTAGACTGACATTGTTCATTATTTGTCAAATACTGAACTTGAATGCTAGACACGTGGCCACCAGAAAAAAGTGGGAAATATATTTATGTATGTAGGTAAATCAGCCATGGCTATAAATGAAATGAATCAATTATGATTACTGCCTAATGACTTTATCATTCAATCATAACTATTTCTTAAATATTCATTCCAAAGAGTTCTTAATTAGCAGGATACATTGCAATGTATTCCCTAGGGGAAAATCATAATAATGGGATTTTTCCTTAAATACGGAATCGCCGTTGCCAGGAATCGTCCTGGTGATAATCTTTCAAGAAAGCAACACTTTAGATTTAAACAAAAGTACATCATATAGCAACTAATCACCATTTTCCTAAAGAAAATATTCCGCTTCTATTGTCGTGTTCCATAGTCTGTAAAATGTTATCATCACTTTTTTGAATACGCTCTAAACTTTAACACATTCCAGTTTGTTGTTTCAACAGCGTTTTATTATTATATAAGATTTTCTGTTACAAATAAAGATAAAATAGAAAGAGAAATAGCAACTTGGTTTCAAAAGTAACGTTAGCTGGCATTATTGGAGTAGTGTATGTTATATAAATCAAAATGCATTGACGACATTTGCTTGTCAGTGGTATAAAGTGGGAAAATAAAACAAAATCAATCAAAATCAAATAACGATATGAAAAGTTGTTTTAACTTCCCAGTGTCTGTCCTGGATGAAGCCCGCTTTTAGGTTACTCCAGACCCCTGGGAGATCCTGCTTCTGTCAGGCAGAGTTTTATCGTTAATTCTTACAGGGTGCTGACATACGAGACGAAGGGCACTATTGTCCAGACGGAAAAACATGGTGATCCGACTGGATGGTCTTCGGAAGCATGGCGCTCACAATTGGACCTTAAGACTTTTTGTAGCTTTTATCGATTTGAAGGAAATGATGTCTCATTGCCTTGTCAATGAATTCACTTTTCTTCATCTTAAGCCAATTAAACAATACAATTTTACACTGGCTAAATACGATCTACAAGTGTTTTTTGGATTTTCAGACTGAAGCATTCCAAAAAATTTTCGCTTTTGACTCGGTCTTCCTCTAACCCACCGGTTGCTCAATAATTCAATACATTCATCAATAACATGATGTCCATCTGGGAGAAGCATCTGCTGTAAATCCCATGGGCTGGCTGGTTACTCGCAGTGGGCCAGAGTGGATCTTCTCGATAAGAATGTCCGAAGGTCCTCCTTGGAGTTCGGGGGTTTGCTCATTTCTCCTCAGTTGACTGTGGGCACCTGGTTCAAGCTGTACTCCTTGGCCTTCAGACGGAGGTTGGCGATGCTGTTGGCCATGTTCATCCCCTGGGTGGTGTTGGTGTTGGCACATGTGGGTGGGTAGGTAGCCATAGTGCTGGTATGAAAATAACGACAACCGTCAAATATTTATATGCAACACGTGCAGGTCAACGAGAGCTGCCAACAAGGCAGTCGTATAAACGATGCAGGTAGGGAAAAAAATGAAAGAGTACTTGCTTTCATTGGGCAGCATTTTCTGTGGAACTGGCATAGCCGCTCCCCCGGGCATTGGATAGCAGCTTAACAACACATAAATTGCAATGCATGTGTTAGGTCTGCACAAGGACTTGCTTTAGTGATTTCACATGCCAGGCATGTTTCTGCTCAACTGGAAATGAAGAAAAACACAGCATGCGCTCACGCCAGCGGAGACTTCCAACTGACTGACTCGATCGCTCTTGCCAGGTTAACAGTGTCGTACGTTTTATTTTTCTTTCGCATAGTATTGCTTTAAATCAAACCAGTGTCAAAAGCGGCACAAAAAATCCTGCCCACGCAACATTTCCTGTGTTTGTTAGCGTGTATCATGTAGCAGAGAACTCCGAGAAGGTGCGTAAGCATAGTGAGTATGTTAAAGCCAGTTTTCAACGCCCACACTCTCAAGGAAATGTATCGACTAACTGCTTATGGTTGTAGTCATCTTGGGACTTTCCATACAGTTTAGTCCCCGACTACAGGCTTAGCCCAGTGTTTCACAGACGTGAAAACAGGGAGAAAAAACTGACATCTGGTACGAGTGAAAATGTGTGAAAGGTGGACACAAGAAAACAGACGTGATGGAAAGAGAAAAAAGTCACATGTGACAGGAAGATTATGAGACCGTGGGGTGGAATTTGGTTGGTGTATTATCAGGAATCGCTTGGTGGGAAATCACCTGTATGGGGAGGCAGCGCCCCAGGACAGGTAATCGTTGGGTCGAGGGGCAGGGCGAGGCACGATCGGCTGCTCCACTGCCGTCACGTCCCCGGAGTACGACTTCAGAAGCGAGGCGTTCTTGCTGGCCAGCATCGCCCGCTCGTTCCGGCGAAACTTAGCCCGCCTGTTCTGGAACCACACCTGGAAACCACAGAGAATTCCAGAATCAGCTTGCAAAGCTTCTGCTCCACTGATGTCCTCTCTGAATTAATCTCAATCATATTCAGGCAGCAAAAAATGCCATATTCTCCTGTGGATCTCCTTTGTTTATACTCTTCAAAAATAAGACAGCAGTGTAGGGAGACACGGTGTTCAATCATGTTACGCGCAACACAAAAACAGCCGATTGTAGGCAGTCCAGCTAAATAAAGTCCTTTCTATTAAAGCGAATCCAGTCGCTTCCTCTGGAGGCACAATGTCCTGCAACGTAACGTCCCAGGAATGAACAGTCTGAACAGGCTAAGCAATGCTCTGGTAAGTATTAATTGCAGATGTGTGTGTGCGTGTGTGTGCGTGTGTTTTTTAACTAGGCACAATCCCCATGCAAAACATTCCTATAGCAACATAAAAGGACGGGCAAAAATCCAAAGCCCAGAAACTTTACAGTTAAGTCTTGTCAGAAGGAATGGATTGAGATTTAAATAAAGAGTGTTGGTGGTTAACGCATTATTTCATCTGCATTAATTAACCATCATAATCTGCTTTAAAATATTCTGCAGAAGTGTTCATTAAATCCTATTAGACGCCTGGTGCTAAGACATTTGATGCCAGTCGGGGGTGCTACCTGCACACGGGCCTCTGTGAGGTTCACCCTCCGTGCCAGATCTTCCCTGACAAAGGCATCGGGGTAGTGCGTCCTCTCAAACACCCTCTCCAGGGCCTGGAGCTGACTGCTGTTGAAGGTGGTTCTGTTCCTGCGCTGTTTCCTCTTTTTCTTCTCCTCTGCATTCAGCTGCTCATCTGTGGGCACACACACATACACACACACACACACAGAAACACACACACACACGTGCAACACACACACACACAGACCACAAGCTGAAATGAATGCGAGGTTGCGGAGTCACGCTTTGTTGCACAGGCCGATGCAGCAGGCAAAACTGAAGTGTACCCCCCCGTCTTTGGCACTGTCTTGCCTGCCTATCTGGTTACTGATCAGGGGTGTTTTACTCCCCCCAAATACCCTCCCTACCAACATTACCGTATCTCAGGGAAGGTCCTGGGCTCCTGTTTCACAAATGTTACTGCAGTCATGTTCTCAGGTTGTGTGCATCTTTGACTGTCTCGTCCTTTAAAGCTATCTCTGATCGAGTCGTATGTTCAGAGTATAGCTGAGTTATATTTAAACCTGCTACTATTGGGTAGTAAAGAACCCGCATCAGGATACATCAAAACATTGTTGGCTTTATGGCTGGGGTCACCTGATCATCACCCCCTCTACTGTAGGATTAACCTACTAGTTTCATTTGAAAATGTTCTTTTGAGCGATGAGCTTAGAAGTGAGTTAACTAGCATATCAGGATCAATAGCTCGAAATATAATATCAAATCATTGAACTGTGGGGCCTTGAGTCCACGATATCCCAGAAACCAAGAAGAAGGTCTGAGTAGGAGCTTTTCCGAGCCTTTTGGAAAAAATGCAGCTCAGAGTACTATGTCTGCTCATGTTTGGCCCACTGTTTTTAGTTTTCGCTTTTAAAATGCATTTTTATGATCAACCAAACCATCGTCTGACCACTGGTGGCCATGGGAAGCTGGAAGCTACACGTTCATTTGAACAAGAGTCAAACATTTAAATTAATATCAAAACAAGCAAGTCAATGTTTTATTACATAGGCTGACCGGGCAAACCCAAAAGAATAAAAAAGATAATACAATTTTTAAACATGGTTTTTAGTTTCAGGAGAACCAGATTAAAATATGTCTGAATTACTAATGCTATACAACTATGCATGAAATCTCAAAAAAAAAAAAATACAAAAGTATCAGTTCATTAATCAATTATGATGTATGACCAAAACGTGCCTGTCACACACACAAGAAAATATCATAAATCCAATTGGATTTTACCAGTTTTTTTCAGGAGTGAGAAACATTCCAGTCTACAGTAAACACACAAGTGAGATGTCAGGCCTGAAAACACGAGCACTTTCTGAGACACAGACTGAGGCGGGAATCCTGTGCGACGTGTCGGTCCTGAACGGCATTTGCAGGTAAACGCTCCACTGCTAACAGAGACGTATTTCATTCTTGTCATCTGCACGGTCACTTTCTCAACCGCAAAATAAGCTGCACTCCCTGAGGTCTGATTCCCACATAGTGACATGGGCGCATGCAGAAGAACAAATTATATATAATTAGCCATCGAAGGTAATTACTTTTACAGCCTTCTTTACAAACCCGCCTGCATACTGTACGCCTCTGTGTGTGACAGAATTCTCTGGTTAGACCCGCCGTGGGCAGCGTGAGGGACGCCGCGCGAGGGACACCGCGTGAAGACACCGCGTGAGGGACGCCGCGTGAGGGACACCGCGTGAAGACACCGCGTGAGGGACACCGCACGGAGACGCCGCACGGAGACGCCGCGTGAGGGACACCCCGTGAGGGACACCGCGTGAAGACACCGCACGGAGACGCCGCGCGAGGGACGCCGCGTGAGGGACACCGCACGGAGACGCCGCGTGAGGGACACCGCGTGAGGGACACCGCGTGAAGACACCACGTGAGGGACACCGCACGGAGACGCCGCGTGAGGGACGCCGCGTGAGGGTGGCTTTTCCTTCTTATTCTTCTTCGACCGCACGATTGTGAGGCCTAATACGTCTGACCCAGCACTGCTCAAAACAGCAAACATACAGAAGTACACCTATAATATAAATGATGAAGTATATTATACACATCTATACACACAATGCACACCATCTATATTCTACATGTATATAGTTAATATATATTATTCGGAGAAAGATATTTAGAGAAATACAAATAAACGTGAAGAAATATTGATTTTTGTGGGTATGTCTATTTGATATTCTGTCAGTTTTTATATCCTCGAATGACACAATAATAGTTTCAAACACAATGCGAAATTAATTGAAACCAGGTGGTGTATTTTAATTTCATTTTTTTTTAATGCAACCTGCTACAAAAGCTCAAAGTGAAATATTTTTTTTTCTGTGTTCTGGCCTACACCTAGCAAATGTATACGTGTTTGTGTGAATAATGCATATGTCTGGTGCGAGGTAAGCATCCTGCGATTGAACTGCGGTCACCGCGACCCTAAGTGGTTAACCACAACTGGAAACGCGCACGGGCATAAGGACCATTAATACAGATATCTGGTGGAGTGAGTCTTATTGTAACATAAGCCATGAAACGGTTCTAATACATTTGTCTCTCTTATCAAACGTATTTTCAATGCATTGCCTTTTCATATCTTGTACGGTTGGGGGCGTTACAAAAATGGAAATATAGACTAAACGTAATTGTTTTACATACTAACCATCAGAAGACATACGAGCTATTTTTAAATCCGTACAATTTCTCTGTTTGTGCATACGCCCGTACTGTATTTACACTTTTCTAAAGGAAGGTATTGTTCACAGTATTATTCCTACGTGGAAACGATGACTTTATATGCGAAAGCGAGTGTTAGATGCCTGTTTTTCATGATGTGGCGACCGGACACGACGGACGAGTCCCAAGGACAGCGGATGTATCCCCATAGACGCATTTGCCTGTGAAGTCTGCTGGTACAGGATCATAAGAGATACTTTTATTGTGCACATTAATCATTAGACCAAAGCAAATGAAGACCTGGTGACAGACTAAATAGATGCGTTTTGTTTTCTTTGTCATAAAAGTTAAATAAATGGCAAGGGAGGACATGGCACCTCGTCAGGATGGAGTTAACATTTACTTTCTATGATAGGGCCTGCTATTCATGCAATATCTCCTTTTCATTTATTCCTGTTTTTAGTTGTTGTTTAATTGTGTATTAATGTACGGCCAGTTGTGCTAGACGCCTTTAAGGCACTTTCACTGGAAATGTGGTAAACTCGCTTTTAAATACTATAAAAATAACAACAGAAAAATATTGCACCCACCTTCCATTACATATTACGTTTGATTAAATTAAGTCTTATCCAATGGGATTTATAATGTGTTTGCAGCGGAAAACAAATGGGCCAACGTGGGAGCGCAAACCGTGCTGTAAGTCATCGGCACGTTGTTATTATCGCGGTACTTAAGTCTACGTGGTGTTTTTTTTCTTTTTAGGTTAATTAGTACCGGCATCTGCTGCCCAAGTCAGTGGTGGTAAGTTGGGTGTCGGTTATGCTTCGATATTTCACTTTAAATTTATAATCTTTTAAGCGATATAATACCGGTCTCACGTCGTAACTTTCACCTTCATCTCCCGTTTTTCACGATTTCTGTTTCATACGAATTGAACTTGTAAGCGGATCTTTGAAAGGTTAGGACCAACAGTATAAATATTCCCAAATTAATTATAAAAAAATATTAACACACCTACGTTTAGTCAAGTATACACTGATACGACGCAATACCGTGGTTAAACTTTTCGGGTATACATTGTGCGCGTTTAAAAGCCATGTACAGTAGGCCTATCTTGTTTTATCCCGTTGCAATTACCGTAGACTGTCTATGAAATATAGGCCTTTAAAACAAAATAAATGAAACTAGGAAGTGAATCTTTTAAAAATTGACCTACTATAAATTACTTTTTGTGCAGTAATACATAGCCTAGTATTCTTTACCTATATATCCTGTGTCGAGTCCAAAACTTACCCTTCAACAAAACCAAAAATTAGTAGAACTGGAGAATCTATTTGAATATAAATGTCCACACTGCTAATAACTGTAGCTCCATATTAGTGAACACATCTATGAAAACTTAATATATAGGCCCATGTATTTTAATTTATATTTCTCGTATAACTACATTACAAAATAGTCAGGGCTCTCTAAAATGGACCGTTAAATTTAAATATTAGATCGACCGCTGTTTAATTTCATTTTTGAATTATTAGATTGCATTAAAGATTTTAACTTCCGATGTAAACACAAGGAAAACAAATACGGACAGCTGATGGAATATTTAATTAGGCCATTTGTTTATATGACCCTATTTATTTATGATCATGTCTCCTATAATTAACCTATAATTAACGCAATTAAACGATAACAAATCACTACACAGAAACGTTATGTCATCAGCGTAGATAAAATACACTCACTTATCTGGACTATTTTAAAACGATTACTGCGGTTGAATTTTATGGTGCATTTAGCCTATATCTTAAATATCATAACCGACTGCAATAATGTAGTTTTTCCTATTATAAATTAAAATGGATGATTGTATTGTGTCCCAGTACTGCACCATCGCTAACCTTATAGCCAATTAGGGTTATGGTATTAGTATTAGTTCTCAGCATATTGCATTTAAAAATTATACAATCGAATATAGTTATACAGCTCCATCGCAAATTATATTTAAGCATAGATTGCAAAGCAAACTTATTATGTGTTCGAATGTTAATTGAGCTAGTTTATATGACATAACAAGCGTAATAATTGGTTAGCCTATTTCGATATAAATGTCTTCATGAAGACATCAAGCCATTTAAAATTTATTTAAAACACCCACATGCGGCATTTTCTGTTATGCAAATCGAAATTATATTCAAGTTTTTCCTGTACAAGCCGATAATTCGTTTTTAAAGTCCCTGCATATTTCTCCGTTTTTCTTTCAGTTTTGAGTGATTCATTTAGGAACCTTTTATTTTTAGAAGGAGTCTGATGCGCCAACCGGCTGTTATATTAACGGGTAAAGAGAAACGTGCGCCAGCGAGAACTTCGTGATGTTTCATGGCCAGTGTCGGGTCCAGGGCATCTGCTTCATGTGCGTTACCGATAAAACTAAACATCTCTTCAGCTGTTTAAATTAACAGTAGTTTATGATAAATGAAACGGCATAATTACACATCTCTTAGGCCATACTCTTCGTATATGATCTCCTGTCAGAAGTATTCATAAAAAGCATGTCCGTTCTAATTTATAGTTTACGGTGAAATTTAATAATAAAGGCGTCTCAACGTACAGTGATATTTATACTGTAGGAATAACGGAAGAACTAAGGATATACCGCCATCGTGCTTGCACTTAAATTTAACCTAGCAATTTCATACACCGTATATTACTGCTGCTGACAGAAAATGTGCAAAGCCATCACTAAAACTGACAAAGCCTGCTGCGAACATAATGATTAAAAGGGCAACTGCATAGATTGTTTATACGGTGAAATCACAGCATTAATATCATGGATTGTTTCAAGGAAAGGAGGCCATGAACGCCTAATTTCCCATAGATTTGCTAGGCTATGTCTTTAGAAGTTTTCGTAACACTCAAGATCACCTTTATTCCTTTTAAAAACTCACCGAGACGCTTTTACAGTTTGACGAAATATATTTTCGATATCCTCAGTGTATCACTTGTAGATCCGTATATTGTGTACACAGTACTGTACACACCGCACTCAATGTAGTGAACGTTTTCGGAGATTAAACTACGATTGGCATTACGATGTTTATGGAAATGAATATTGTAACCAGTTTACATGTGTTTTGTTGGAACGGTCTCACACCGGATTGCTTCTGAATGCAACGGTATTCGGAGGCAATCCTGTGGTAACGTAATACGCTACTACAAAACACCAAAACGAACATCACACGATCGTGTTTATCCGCACCTTTGGTTAAAAGTTGAAAACTCCCCTGTTCCCGAACAACAGAGAACTTGTGCAGAAATATCTCACGCGATCGTGCTGCTCCAAACACGTCCCATATTTTCCTTCGTGTTTGTTTTACTACACGATGTCAGAACCGCCGGCGCCAAATGATTGACATATATGTGCTAATGTGACAATCCTTTGCGTTAAAGTGTTAATCACAAGTGTGGCCCCAAGAGTACATACCACGGGAGCTCACTTCGCACTTACTCTCCTGCTGCGTCGTGTCGCTGCCGCTGGTCAGCCCCGGCGATTCCAGCATACTCCTCCCAGTCTCCACGGCACTTTCGTCCGCTTGCGCCCCAACCATCTCCCCTGCTTCCTCCAGATCCAACAGGTGGCTTACTGAGAAGTTCTTTTTAGCCTGTAGATTTTCCAGATTCGCTGTAATCGGACTCTCCAAGCGGCTGGATATCGTAGCTTGTCTGTCCATTACATGTGCATAACTAGAAGTCATGACGCAAATAGAATACGGAATAATAAAGGAAATAATAGCAGCCCAGCCAAGTTATTCCTCGCATTCAGACAGAAAATACCTATAATGGCGCCAAACCAATCAACAAGAACCCCTTTTGTCACAAAGCACAGCGTCCACAATTGTATAGATCCGCTAGGACTGACGTTTCTCGGCTTTGAAGAGCCTTTGTTGAACTTTCAAATCGGGAGACGCGTAGCAGGAACCAAAAGGGTTTTCCCCTTTATTTAGGTCTTATTTGCCGCAGAGCTTTTCTGAAGAAAGGCTGTCACACCTCAGACGCTGTCCACTCTTCTAAAACCGAATAGCTCACCATTTGCTCGGCAACATCCACCCTGAAGACTTCTGAGAAGGTTTTCTTCTCAACGCTGTTGACTCACGACTCATGAATGGCTGGAGGTTTGCAGCGGAGAAGATGATGTCTAACAGATGCGCGTGTGAGTAAGCTCTCAGTTTACGCTCAGAGGAGGAAGGCTGAAAACGGGACTGCTTTTGGAGAGAGTCCTTCGCTGAGATGGTTTTAAGAGATTCTGGCACTTCAAACGACACGAACTGGCAGGCAGAGGAAGCCTGAACGCTGAATAAATGAGAATCTAAGGCCCCTGGGAGGGAAGATCGTCCTAATAGGAGCCTGTAATTACGTGGCAATGCTTTGTGAAGTTCCTGACGTTTTGCAGAGCCACTTTCCATCACAAGCCACCCCTCCCTTTCACACAGTACGGAACATACCACCACCAATACAGAAACACCCTAATTAAAGAATTTAAGAACCCTTGGCAGCCGGACGGAGGACCCCAGAAGTCTCGTAAGGGAGACCGTATCCATCCACTGTTATGCCTATTTAATCAGGACGGCTCGCTGTATAGCTTATTTCCAGCAACTATTTAAATTGAGGATTGCTTCCCTCTCCTTACCCCTTATTAATTTACGTGTAATAAAAATAAATTTGACTTAAAAGAAGATATTTTTCTAATTTATGTAGAGTGTCGCGGCCACCAGGATTTCCGAATTATTTGTGTTATAATAAGTGTTGTGGAATAATGAGAGAATTTTGGAAGCTTCTCGATTAAACAGCGAGTAAAGATTAATAATGATTCATGTGATATCTGACGTTAATCAAACCCAAAATTAACCCCGACGGCACATCGAGGAAAGTAGTATTAGACTTTAAAATGTTTTACTACGCGAATTAAATACAGTTCGGCCGACTATTTAACTTTCAGAGTTTTCTATAAACAAGTCGGTATCAGACACATATATGCATTTTAAACGTTTGGTTTAGTACAAATCATTTTCGAATATTTAATGACTCAACGATTAGGTTGCTTCGGGATAGGGTCTTGACAGGAGAGAAAGGGTCCATGGGTTCAAAGAAAAGAAGTCAATGGTCCCAGCCGCCATGGAGAGCCCATACCTCCCAGCCCCCGATCTGGGAAAAGAACACTTGATGCCATCAAAGGGACGTAGATTGAAACCAGATGTTCTTCGCTCGTTCTTTCCATGCATTTAATTAAGGCACTGGGATAGAGCAGCATTTTACATCATTAGTTCGCCAGAACCCTTTTCGCCTCTACCGTAAGAGTCCACGTCGGAGCCAAAGCAATACTGTCGTCTGTATTTTTCTTAGAACTCACAGATTCTGCATAAAATCACCGTTTTCAAATTTATTTCTATACGCTAATGCACACGCGACACGGAAACACAGCTCAAATAATACAGGAGGCGCAATAATCTATCTATCTATCTATCTATCTATCTAATGTTTATAGATTAATTATATGATTAATTATCAAAGCCTAAAGTAATCTGCAGCGAAACACTGGACATATATAATATGCAATAAAGGAAAATGAGTCAGAATTGCCTTTATCAAAATTATTACTGGACTAAATCACTCCTCCAATAATTTCACTTTTCTGCCAAAAATAATATACTGGTAATAGAATTATTATTATTATTATAAGTACCTATACGATCTACTGACAAACCAGTTGTAATTCATTACTAAATGAAAACAAATAAAAGACGCTTGTATTGTTTTTAATCTTCCAAGCACTACTCATCAAACCACAAACACTTGATTTAAAGATCATTAGCGGTTAAATAATTTCATACAAAGCTTTGTATACACTTCGTGTCCTTTAATTCAGTGCAGATTGATTTGAACTTGGAATGCCTGCGACAGTTTGCAATTAACGTTCACTGGTCATATTGATGCCAGTAAAGTTAGCTGCTATAAAGACGGCATTTCGCGAATCCTCATAGAACGAACAAGAAACCTTACGGTTTTGGGGTATTTAATTTGGGCCGTTGGTTTAATAAACAATACTGAGCTTCAACATCGTTATATATATATAGGCCTATGTACGCTGAATAAAATGTGCTTTGCATTATAATTCAAGGTTAGCACTGAAATCTGTTAATTAAAAAAAATAAACACACTAGATCAATGCTTTACGTTAATCAGCACCAAGGGTCACTGGACAGCACTGCTCCACTGGGCGATGACCGGCTTACGGGGCGCATGGGAATTCTACATATAACATATATATCACTTGTTGAATTATACATTAATCAAAAACATATTTGTTTAATGACTGCTTGTATTACTGGTAAACGTGAAATCGAAGTTGTTTATATTCGGTCGGTATATATAGCCTACTGCATCGTTAATGTTGTTTACGCATAACCTGTATACAGGCGCCATGTATATGCAGTCTTGAATCCCACCCATCCTAGTTGTACTGCTTTGTGTTTTTGCACTTTTTTAACTATTCGGAATCCCTCCCTTTATCACTTGCTGTCTACATGTCGCACTATAATCTTGGGATACTATCTCATGCTACTGTATAGGATATCGATGGTATGTCAGTAAAGCCCACTTGAATTGACTAGTCGGTAGTATACAATACAATGACTATTACGAAACTCTGTCAGCAAAAAGCCGACGTTTTGAATGAGGGTGTTGATTATTTGGACTTAATATGGGGTGGTATATCTGTTGGAATGATGAATCGCCGAATCTGTTCTTGTTTCAGTATGACCACAGATCGATTCTCCGATTTAGTGCCCTAACCCTTTTAGTTACAGTCTAATCAATCTGATCCTCGGCAGCAGTATGATTTCATCACAAAAACGCCCAATAATATGATATGCTACAAATACTAACGATCATTTAAAAAAATGCGAAATATTCCAGCGCAGGATTTTAAGGCGGTGACAGTAAAAGTCCATTACCCTGGTGCAAATGCATGAAAAATTCCAATCTATTAATCGGAATAAAAGCCCATAAAACAAGAGCAACAGTATGCCACCACGACGTACATCATTAATAATTACCGCAGTAATAAAAATACCGACGGTAGAATCACAGCTGGCAAGAATGAAGTATAATTTTCATCCTTAAACTCATGGAGAAAATAGCTATATTTTGCACGAGATCAAGCACATCTTAATGGTGCGTAATGGGAAAGACCTATTTTCTATTACTTTCAGGTAAAACTCAATATGTGTAGAATGATTTTTACATTGAATGTTAATAGGCTATTTGAAAAAGTTTTACAAGTTTTTTGGCTAAAATTAAACGAATGATATAAAACAAATGATTTGTTTCCAAGTTATATAGCTTTTAGTATGTTTGGCTCTTTTATTTATTGAACCAGTTGCGCAAAATTATCCAGTCTTCCTGGGCCAGCCCATAGTTTCTGAACGTCATTATTTAACATAATAATTTTAACTTGAATTCGAAATTGACAACATTTTCTGCAATGTAGATTCAGAAATCACATCCTTGCAAAACTATTTCATTCATTTTGAAAATACACGCTGTATTTAAAATTTTATTGCGTATTAAAATCTGAAAATACAGTAAATTACATAATAAATCTTTATGTCTTTAAATGTAATTTTTGGTCGGGATTGTAAGACGACGCGGGCCTACTTAAGATTTTTAACATTTCGTCAATATCCTTATTTTTCCTTCTTTTTTTCGAAACAGAAATAGCCTTGGCAATTTAATCTGGTACCTTACAGTTTAAATCACAACCTTTTTGTTCTTTTTACTCAGTGTTTCATATAACCCGTTCTGCCCCCTCAAAGCGAGCTTTATTTAAAGGAAGCCAATTGGCCGTTCTCATTTTCAGCGGACAATCCAGTTTAAATGGAAGACCAGCATAAATCCTTTTTCCCTGCGCAGCATTACATTTGAAAATGTCTCAAGAATAACAATAAGCATTCGTTTATTAATATTTAATATAAATATGAAAAATATTATCAAATTGCGAGTAATAATGCCAATTTTAAAATACTTTGGTGAATGTATTATTTAGACACCGTGGCAAAAAAATGTCACAACAGTAGTCTAATTTTTGCTATAACTTCGAAAAATAAGTTAAACCAAAAATCTGTTGGTCAAAATGCTGGTCTTCATACATTTACTGCTTTTGACTTCCAACTCAAAAAGAATTTTAACTTATTCGCTGAACATTCTCTCAGAAAGATTTTAACTTGTTTAAGTTGGCCTTGTTCAAGCTTTAGACTCTAGAGGTACCTTCTTGTGTGTTTTTTGTGGTAGTGGATTTTTTCTGGGTCTTGACCACATAAATTCGCTTTTCTTTTATTTATCTGACTCTTTCATCCAAATGATATTACGGACAGAGAGATGGTTTATGATTGCGATATGCTTCGTGGGATTCGAACCCACCACGTGCGCATCGGCAGCGCAATAGTCCACTTGATGAGTTACGGGAGTGCGTTTGAGAATAGTATCCTGTGCATGATGCTGGGTAAAACCATAGCTATAACATTCCACTGGTTAATCTTTACATTTTTGAAAATAGTTCCTGATTTATTTAGAGATTTTTCATAATTATGGACAATGTTGAACAAGATATGCGGTATCGCTTGTTCACGTCCTGGGAGACTGACGTAGACCAATTGCCTGCAAGCTTCTGAATTATATTGTAATCTGCAGAAATGGGAATGCCGAGGTCTTCAGAAATGGATTTATAGCCTCTGTAAATGTCGGTGTTCAAGGATGGTCATATTTCTACTGTATACCCTGACACCTCTTTACTCTTAGCACTTCACAGCAGAAGTGAGTTGGGCAGCAGATGAAGCTGCGGCGTTAATTTTCACTTGGGAGCTACCTGCAAATTTTCACAGCCCTCGTCAGCCGCACAGGAACCGAGAACCGCCCGTCTCTCATCTAATTTATTTATTTATTTATCGAATGTCTTGTGAAGGATACCAGTAATTTTGTCTAGGCGTTTTTGATTCTGCAAATAAAAATGCCAAATTCAAATTGGAAAGATTATTTGGTTTCAGTATGTTTTAAAAGAGAATTGCTTATGATCTCAATAAAATCATCCACGGCCGTAAATTATATGCAGGCTAGTAACTGTGTGAAGTACAACATGGTTTTAATCCATCTGTAAACTAGAGTTTTCATCTGATTCACACACTGTAATGTATTTATAGTTATTATTCATAGTTGTGTAGAAAAGACGTAGTGTAAACTAAGCCGTAAACCATTCAGGGATTTCTATTCTATACCTGTGTTCACGTATCAGTTCGAATATTTTAAAGCCATTTATAATGCCGGAGTTACCCACGTTTGATTTTCCAACTTAACATAAGAATTCAGTACACACGGAACAAGGCATTCGCGTTTTTTCATATGAAACGGATCACCCCCAAAATCACAGATGAACTAAATACAGTGGAGGTTTTAGACCATTTCACGACTACATCGACTCGACCCCCCGGCGCACTCGAGTTAAGCGTCCGTCAAGAAAATGTGCTTACGTTTGTGTTTCACCAGTTCCCAGCGCACAAAATCTTAGCCCACATATATACAGGTAAATAATAATAGTAGTACGAATAATACATTTATTTCAGATGCAAGTAGCATACATAGGCTATTTAGAGGGGGGGGCGCACAGGGGGAGCCACGCATGTTGTCACGAGGGCACTGCCCCCCAGAGCCACCCCTGACGGAATAACAAACAAATTAATAAATTAGGCTAATTAGTTAATAGCTTTACGCCGACATACGTTCTTAGTAATATTCTATAGGGTACTGGCTGAGTTAGCAATTCACTAATACAAGTTCAACGCTAATCGCAACCTTATGGAGATATTTTGTTGATATATGACCCACTATAAATTTACAGTCCTTAATTTCGTTTAAAGCCTTTACAACATGAATAATGAGTCTAAATTTTAATGATTTACGCTAATCCTATTAGTGGGTTGTAACTAATTTTGAATAAATAGTGTGACAAGGGCAAATAAATATTTACAGCTGATGTCTTACCAAAGGCTCAGATTTTAACTTTGAATGATCTCGCCGTCTTCTCTCTACTCGAGTTTCACTGCCGGGTTTAACCTGTCTAGGGAAACTGGCTCCACATAAATCAGAAACAATTCCAAAGGAACTTCGTAAAATCTCATGTTATACGAAATTATGGCCACTCTTTATACATAGTTTATGTTACAACACACCAGCCACGCTTACAACGTAGCAAGCAAAAGGCATGTCATTTTAACAAAGCTGATAATTTTACTATAGTCAGTTCTTTATGACCGCATATAAGTATGACGTCAGAAAATTTACAAAATAGGGATAACGTACCTGACAACCATAAATCTTAAATAAACTCCAAACAATGAAAAAATACTTGAAAGTGCCGTTTTACAAGCTTGAACGATGGATTAAATAAACAGTCGGTGAGTAGGTACAGTAGAATTTATTAAAAGCTATGCCGTGCTAAAAGACATGGAAAAATCAATAAAACATGTCGGTAATCTACTTTACAACGCAATGTTCTTTTTATGTTCTTGTAACTGAGGACATCCGCAATGCAACAGTATTGTTTTAATAAAAAAAAGCTGTAAAAAATGTGCACTATACTCAGCTGTTCAGAAAGGCTTACAGATCTATGGAAAATACATGAAGAAAAATGTACGTGCCATATATAAACATGCAAGCAATTCAAATAGCATTTAAGATAAACTAGGCTATTTCATACTTCTGTTTATAATTTATAACTTCTCATTTAGCTTCTATACTGTTGTCCGTTTTGCAATGCGAGTGCGAAAACATCTATAGCGTTGATTCGTTAGGTTACGGTACCAACGTTTTGCTAAAGACCCAACTCTGTTGCTCTGTTTGTAACCCATATCCACAAACACACTATACTAAGACGTATTGCACACTTTAACTTTTTCGACTGCTGATGCTAAATAACACAAGTTGCGCTATTTAAAGCAGAATGATATAGCTCTGTATGTACGCAAAGGCCGCAGTTCTTCTCAAGCGGTCCCGATCCATCCGCAAGATGCGCTGCTGAAGCTGTCAAATGTTTCCTTCACGAAACACGTCGCTCTTCGACGACTGCGCGACTTTCCGGCGACTCTCTGACATTATTTCATGTTCATCCCCAGTACTCTGCCTGTAATGCACTATTTGCCCATTAGCAAATGATTATCTTCGTGTTTTGTCAATTTAATGCTCTAAGCTTTACTATACGCGGTCAACGAAACTTAAAACACGTCAGCATAAATGTGCCTTGACCGCCTGGATTTATTTGAACCCCTGCATATTATGAAAATGCAGGATAATCTTTTGCAGGAGTTTGATTACTGAAATGATTTATTGATGGGTACGATCTGGCTTTCTGCCCTAAAATTTGCAGCATGAAGTATGATCTCACGGTCGTCGAATGCTGTGAAATGGTACTGTTCGCGGGCTGTTTCATATCAGATTGATGCACACCCTAATATGGAATAAACATTTGCCCCGCAGAAATGAATGAGAGAGACCACTGCGCTCTGTTGTGACAAATACGGACCCCGGCATCATGCGAAGTAAACCCTGGCGAGGCTTTCACCCATATGAAGGTGCTTTCATGCAGCGCATGGCCTTACGCAGGGTCAGCCTTCACAGCTCAGTACAATTAAAGCACATTTTTGCAGTGTTGGGTAATACCGATCAAGATCACTTCCCACTGCAAGGTTACCATGGGAACTGCTCCCCTCTGTGTGGGGTCCCCCTGACATCCAGCTACTCCTCACGGAACCTGCTTTAGCACACATAGCCAGCGTAGCTTCTAGTGCGCGCACGCATTGGTCTCGCACATCGTGCGGTCCTGTCATCGCTCAGTTTATTAGACAATATTTATTGGACAATTATGCAGATTATGGACAGGCTGCCCCTACGTCAAAAAGGATACAGACTCTTATTTATTTTTATTCTAAATACTCTGAGTAAACAATGAAAAAATATCAATGCAAAAGCTAATTTGTTTTCTGTTCCAATTTGATGCCACATTCATGAGTAATTGATGATCCTGCAGGGGGCAGTGTTTGGAGACACATGCAAGAAATTCTCCTATGCCCCATCCATGCCTGCTCTTCTCCACTTGTCCAGTTTTAAGAGCTACGGAGTAGCCACCTTAAAACGCCGGATTTCTCAAACGGATGTCATGTCTCAGTACGCAGTTAGTACATTAAAGGAAATGCTTTCGGTTTTTATCAAACCTGAGAGTAACAACGTAACTCTCTCGATATGAGTCAGGCGCATGGTACAGATTTAATGAGAAACATGTCTATCAACAAAATACTTTTTAACAAGGATTACGGAGCCTGTCTGTTTTCTGACTGTTTAAAAGCAGTTAAAAGGAAAGATTAAGAAGTTCAGCACAGCGAAAAAAATCCGTCTGAACACTTTGTCACATGCAAGTGAAAGGAATTTAGGTCACAAATGACTGACATCATTCACGAAAATAGAAGATATATCTTAATGTCCACGTTTTCGGTTTTATATTTGCGTACACTCTCAGAAAAAAGGGTACAAATTTGTACCTTTGCTTGTCACTGGGGCTGTACCCTCAAGGGTCTGCCAA
>JAODKC010000036.1:15226988-15257810 GCA_026777985.1 Mormyrops attenuatus | reverse complement strand
GTTTGGTTACTTATGGTTATGGTTAGGGCTGGGTGGGGGTTAAGGTTGTCATAGTTAGCGTTAGCATTTTTCCCATAAAAATGAATGAGCGGTCCCCAAAAAAGATATGATTACACGACTGTGTGTGTGTGTGTGTGTGTGTGTGTGTGTGTGTGCGTGTGTGTGACTAGTACCGCATACATGATTCACCCCCACTGATCAGGAATAGCAGTCTTTTCGGGATACTAGCTTGCCTGGTTTCATACGAACTGATATTTACTTTGTTTTTGCTGAAAAATCATAATCAAACACACACCTGAAGGCTTGCAAATTAAAGACCTGAAGTTTTATTTCTGTTTTCTTGATACCGGTGTTTAATTTTTTATCCCTGTACTCCATACTACAGTTGGGGATGGTTTAAACATGTGGATTGAATTGGAACAGCTCTACATCCAGACCACTCTGTGTTAATCGCTTTACTGTCACACATTAAAGAGAGGACCATGAACCTGGCACCCCATTTTTTACAGATCTAAAAGAACAGTCACATGTCCTCCAAGAAGCTTGCACACGTCCCAGGGGTATTTTAGTCAATAAGTCGATGGGCGAATGAAGGATATTGTTTGCAGGGCAATGGATGAAACGGGGACACTGTTGTTGCTGTTTTGATGTATGAGAATGGCCCAAAAAAACTGAAACACGAATAGAAATGGTCTGCAATAAATGTACTCCCTCCCATGCATGCTTGTAATCAGATAATTAATCGTATTCTGTTATCAAAACCACTGGGCCCTTTTTCCCACCGCCTTTTCGGTAAAGGTCAAAGTTCACAACAGTGTCAAATTAGAAAAACTGTAACGAAACCAAAAATAAAAAAAAGAAAACAAAACACGAGGGATGTGGATGGTCTTAACCTTTTTGTGGGAAAATGGAGAAAACTATGAATTAAATAAGAAATCTCCACAGACCTACACCCCAACGGCAACCTTCTACCAAAGATGGAGGACAGGCGGTGTTAATAGGCAGAAAGGATCATAAGGTCCTGAATGTTACCGCCGGTTTATTGGGAAGGCCTGAAAGGGTCTGGTTGCCTAAATCATACGGAGGACAGTTTCACTTAACACAGCGTGATGGTGCTCCAGTACTCGCCCTACTTTACGTTTAAGGCCTGCTTTCAAAGAAGATGCGAAGATAGCTCTTTTGTTGTAATTTTTTTCTTGATCCCTCTCAGGGAATGCAATGAAATGTTTTTGAAGCCGACTTCTCAGCTGCCCTGATACGTTTAATATTTTCCCCTCTGCGTGTCCAGGACATTTACAGTTGGCGTCAGAGTAGCGAGCCGGTCTGAGGGAAGCACTTTGAAGTGTTTGTGGTATCGCCACATCTGCAGGCAAGATGTTCGAACTGGGGCGGGGGGATGCATTTTGTCGGTTTGTTCTTAACGTCATGTGACAATGAACAACAGCTTTTAACTCTTTGCAGAGCAGTCTGGCCACAACAGCGGCTAGAGCATTGAAGCGCTTTAGCGCAGGTTAATGTGGTTGCTAAAATTAGAAACAAACTTAATAAACAATAAAAATATTCTTGCCAATTATTTAAAAGTTAGCCAGGAGGATGGTGCGGCACAGAGACTTTAACCGCAGCTTTAACTGTCTGCTCGTCGCTGAGGGTAGCTACACTGACCGCCACAATCGAGTGAATATGGTGTCTGTTGTGAGGGTTTACTAATGGCTTCACTTTTTAAGTTCTACGGCGTCTGTAAATGGGCTTGCTGTGGTTATCCTCGTGCAATTCTCCTGTAACAGGCCAAGGTCCTGCCAACATGGCTAACCCTCTTAGCGGGGTGCAGGAATGCGCCCCCTTGTTCTGTGTCAAAATCACGTTTCACTCCTCGGCGGGTAGCTCTCGTCAATAGGCAGCATATTGGTCGACCGCTGGTCACCACTGTGATGCATCTCACGTAAAATGCGACTTTACACAAAACACATTGCGAGGGTCGTTTCAGGACTGCACCAGATTCCTGCGCCAGTCAGCCTGTGAGCTTCAGAGGCTACAAAATAGCAGGCCGCTGTTGTTTTGTTCGATAACCCAAAGGCGCTGGAATTCTTGGCATTATGTCAAAAACAATGAGTCTGCAAAACATGTTGTGTGTTTAAAAAGGTGATTGGCTTTTTCACGGACCCTTATGGTCATTTCACTTTTAAATGCATGTATAAATTTTCAATTTTACAGAAAACAAACATCCATCCACTCACTCATTTAATTTTTTTAACCAATCAGTCTTCCAGACTATATTGAGAAGGACAACCCTGGCTTGCATGACAGAAAACCTCAAGAAATATATCTTGTAAACAACTTTAAAAATCTATACAGGGCTGTAATAGGTGTTCATTTTATGTTCATTGATTATAATTCAAAACAGATGAAAATTATGAATGAAATACAAATTAGACCTGAAGTTTGACCAAACGCGAATGCAGTGTGTGTTTGAATCCAGTAAATTTTCTTAACAAGTTTATTGCAAAGGTTTTCAATGTTTCCCTTGTATACAAGGCGTCGAACACATCTGAACAATGTTCCACGGCCATAAACCACTTTGGTGTGGTCTTATAATTAACATCCTGTTTTGCTCTCAATGAATACGCAAACTGCCTCATGTATAGTTGTCTGAGAGGTTCCGAACTGCCCGCGGCCAGTTTCATAAGCTGCTCCCCGCATGGGAGTTGGTGTTGCTGAGGGCCCGAGAAACATCTTGCCCATCGACCTCTTTCCAGGCACCCCTGTGAGCTTCAAATTGGTGCAGCGATCCTTTATGTTTCTGCACTGAACTGACCCGAAAACTGAATAATAAACTGTTGGCATGAAAACCACAACTTGTCATAAAGGCCGCACCCTGCAGAGCAAAATGTGTTGCGCCTCCGTAGATCAAGAAGCAGGAAATACCTGCTATTTAAGTTTCTTTTCTGAACACACCCCCCAAACACACACACCCCTACAGATTTAATGGAATGGCTCAGCTTCTGCGTGCCCCCGACACCGAAACGCACTCTGCCAGGCTCCTTCGCTCCCTCCAAAAACATCCCCTGGTCCATCTGACTCATTTGGGAGCTAAAGAAAAAAAAATCTGGGAAGAATATTGGCCCGGTGGAAAATGATTCAGTGGGCAAACGTGCATGTGTCAGCCATTTTGGCTCATTATTTCTGAATCTGAAAGGTTATGGAATTGAAAACAGCATGAGGAGTCATTCTTCAGGAGGTTAAAAAAAAAAATATCTTGAATCGGGAAGGTGGTTCCACATGTCTGACGCCTGAGAATGTAGCTGAGAATATAACAGGGTTTGTTTCATTGTTAACCTAACCGGGAGTCTTACAGTTAAATGTAGCTTCGCTTAATTGAATGAGGTATCTGTTGTCCCAGATTAGAATAAATGAATGCAAGTGCACATGTAATTCCCCCATGTAATAGCCCCACCCCAAAACTGGTACTGCTGTTCACTTCCAGCTGTAGGCGCCGGCTAAGGATTCAGCTTAGAGGATCGGCGAGGATTTACTGTCGACAAACAGCAGCGTTTTTTGTTTTTTTTTTTTGCTTCCTTGCCATCGGCTTGGTGATTAAATCTGACGTGCACGCAGAAAGCGGTCTTCCCATCACCGGTGACGTGCCTGGTGAGGATGGTGACCTTCGAGGCACGGTTGTGTAAGACTCGCTGTGAGAATGAGCGAGTTCTCATCATCCCCCTGGCTGCTGACTCCGGGTGGTGCGTTCCTGCTTCTCCCTGCATTCCCCACCCATGAGCAATGTTTCCGGGTACCCAGGTGCCACGCGTCCTGGGGCCATCCTGAGCCTTCATAGAGGTTCAAATGGATCACAAGGCCAAAGCGCTGTGGAGAGGACGTGCTCGATGATCCACTACAATCCCTGCCCAGTCACTCCATGTTGAATTTACTTGAAACAGATTAACATTGTTTGCCTTTTTCTGAAAGTATTAGGATAGAAAATATTTTGAAAGCATCTGAATTAAAACATTGTGTGTCATATGTGTTTAAAGTTTTTATATAGATCACATTTCATATGATTTAACAGTCAATGCAAGAAGTGATCATTTTAGAAGGATGGAATAGAATAGAATAGAATAGAATAGAATAGAATAGAATAGAATCTTTAATATCATTGTACATTTTCTCATCCAAATGTATTTCTCCATGGTTATTTTTGGGAAGGGGTCGCACTGTCTGCCTGACACCTTAAGTAAGTAAGTAAGTAAGTAAGTAAGTAAGTAGAGCTTTATTGTCATCCCAACAGTACACAGTAGTATACAGTGAGACGAAAAATCCTTCTCCCTGACCATATGTGCAACATAAAACAACAGCCACAAGACAATGAGGGTGAGAGGGGTAGTAATTTACACAACACCTATATACATATATTTATCTAAATGAGCATAGAGCAGAGAAGACAGTCGACTAGGACTGAATATAAAGTGCAATGACATGCAGCTTATACGTTACGCATGAAGAGTAAGTATCAGCTAATTAAGGCAGTACTAAAGTGAGCAAGTTATATGGCAAGTTGTGCAAGAATGCAATTTGTGTGTGAAAAGTCCAGGTATGCATAGATGTAAACATTCACATAATAGCAGCAATAACAGGATCAGAGTTAATAATATATACAGTGTTACGTAGTGCGGCACAGAATGTGCAGTACAGATTCAACTGTCGGGGGTGGCAGCGTGCTGTTCCATCCTCTGAAGGGCTCTGCGGTCAGAGGCATGGCAGTTTCCATACCAGACTATAATAGAACTGAGGTGGGGGTTTGAATCTCTCCTCTGCTCTGTATGACTGTACTCTGCATGTTCCATCCATCCTGTGTGGGGGTGTCCTCTATGTCAGGAGTAGGAGTAGGTAACCCTAATCCTGGAGTTCCGGTATCCAGCAGGTTTTCCATCCAACCAGGTCTGAACCATACCTAATCTCAGGTGGATAGTAAATCATTAGGCAGGATCTGGGATGCCAACCTCTTCTCTATGTGCTCCAGTTTCTTCCTGCAGTCTAAACGCATGGCCAGTCAATCTGTAGGCGACATAGGCAGCTGCCTTGGGTGCCAACTTGTAAGCCAGTTTCACTTTGCTTTGGATGGGGGTGCTGGCGGTAATTAGAGGTGGAAAGTTCAGGTCCAGAGAGCACAAATCCAGACCAAGATTTTATTCCAAGCTGCCAGTTGTGAATGAGATTCTTCATACTGAACTGGTTGGTTGAAACAAAATCTTGGTCTGGATTTTTACTCTCTGGACCTGAACTTTCCACCTCTGGTGGTAATGCTCACCTAGGGTGTCACATTAGCTTGGACTGGCTCTGTCCAAAGGCTTGCAGTAAGCCTAATTGATGTATCAAAATTGGTCATAGTGTGGATGCACCTAGGGCCAAGTTTACAAGGCATTACGGAAAGTGCTGCTGTAACAACCTGAAAAAAATTCTGGCTGTCCCCCCGCCCCCACATCTTGGGGCCCTGGGCTTCAGTCCAGGTCAGCCTGTGTATAAATCAAGCTTTGTATGCACCCTACAATCTAGCCTTCTGCCCTATGCTGCCTAGACCCTCTGGGACCCTGAGTAGGATTAGCTACTGGAATATGTATCGGTAAATTTGAAAGGTACAACATGTGAAGGAAAAAATACATTGATATCAATTTTCTAGAGGTCATCTTTGAGATCTAAAGTAATTTCATTAATGGAATAACATTACGATTAATGTAATGGAAAACTGAATGAAGACCAATGCATGCAATCTGATTAGTATGACACAATGTATTACAACAATAAACAATAAAAGAAAATTACATTTAAAAAATTAGAGCTGAGTTTTACTTGGAATTTACTGGATTAGATTTATATGAGATTGGCTTCGACGTTTTGCCTTTGAGGGTGCCATTATGAATTATTTCTAAAACTATACAAGATAGTTCTACTTTACTGTTGAGCACCAAGACCCATAAAGTTAATCTAAATTGTCTCTTATTAACACACAAAAAACACATAAAATGGTACATTTATCAGAATTTTGACTGCTCACTTATCCTGCCATAATCGATACACTCTAAACCTGGAGGCATGCCGACCTCTGCATTCATACGACAGATGGAATTAATGTTAGGTTGGTTCATACATTTGTGATCTCCTGTTGCTTAAGGTCAGGAACGGAGCTACATTAAAATGATAGATGTGATTGTCAAGGTCACTAAGCAGGCCTGAAAAGATCGAT
Source organism: Mormyrops attenuatus (assembly GCA_026777985.1). Taxonomy (NCBI): domain Eukaryota; kingdom Metazoa; phylum Chordata; class Actinopteri; order Osteoglossiformes; family Mormyridae; genus Mormyrops; species Mormyrops attenuatus. Next base: position 15,251,575 of record JAODKC010000036.1, on the reverse strand, counting down.
ATCCTGTTGGCTCTTCACAGCCTTCAATGCAATTATGTAACACGGATTTAACACTGTGGAACTTTGAAGTTTCATTTCTGAAGACCATCAACACCACAAAAAAATACCAAAACTGCAGGGCAAAGTACATATATTAGGTCACTGTTATTTCACTTTCAGAATTCCAGTGAGGCTTTCCCCAAACACATGGATGAAGTTTTTCCCACTTCAATATTTATAAATCACTCACTTGCAAAGTGTTTAAGAAACCGGCCATCTTCATTTAGCTTCCATCATTCCACAAGCGCTCACTCCGAAAATCTGAGGAAACTACAAAATACATTTATGCATATTACTTCTGACATGCCGCAATGAAAGCCTGCCTTGATAAAAAGGATCATTGTCTTCTGGACTGGTAACAATCGTACTCTTTTATCTAAATAGTCCATCTGAAAGTCATTTGCCCGGGCCATGTGGTTTTTGATTGTTAGTTGAAACAATACGAATGAACATCGTAGCTGTTTGAGATGATAATGAGATGTTTTTATATGCCAATATCTCAACTCAAGAATATATTAGAAGCACATTTATTAAATATATTCAGTAGTGATGTCACTAAATTATATTTCTTAATGATTTCAGAAAATACATTTTAGCCTGTCAACATATAAAAGTCATTCCCTACAGCCGTTTTCTTGGTCTTATGATATTATTTTTGCAATATAAGAAACATTCTTGAATTTCTCAGTTTTCGGGGGGAATCCTCTCCCGCAAGGCACAGATCCTCAGGGTCACCTGATTAACTTATACATGGTATATTCTGAGATACATAGAGCTACATGAAACTGTAGTTTTGTAACTGTGTATCTTTGTGGGGAACGTCCATTCATGTCTAAGGGTATAACCCTAATCCCAACTATGACAGCCCTAACCATAAGTTATCAAACAAAAAAACCTTTAACATATTTCATTTTTTGATCACTGATTTTTATAAAATGGTCCCCTCAAGGTAAAAAAAGGTCCCCACAAGGTCAAAATAACAGGTTTTTATCACATTATGGGGACATTTATTCAGAAAAGTAATCTGCTACAGATTACAAATTACAAGACTAAACATGTAATCAGTAGTGTTATTCTCTGGTTTACTTGAATTGGGTTACTGCTGCACTTCTACAGATTGCTGTTTTTGGCTTCACAATACGGCTAGGCGATATAAACATTGTATCAAATTATCGTTATTCAACAGAACTGCAATTGCTTACATTCACAGAAACCAGCAATGAGGGTTTCTGAAGAAATGCACGAGACACCCACCCTCCCCCATGATAAAATTAGATGATCAGAGGGGTGGGGGGAAAATCAAGAAATACTGGACTTAGAATTTGATTCTGCAATCTGTGGCAGGTGGCAACTTTGCATTCAGTGCCAATCAGCTTCCCTGGAACAAGCCATGAGGCAGTCAGAGAAAAACTCAGCGACATTATGGTGGCATTTTCTAGTATTATGCCCTTCTATAAATTATATTATTTTTCTATGACGTCAATAATTTTTGTATGATTTATTTATTAAAATTAAATTTCAGTTTGCAGTTCTTTTATACGTTTTCTGAACCTGTTTAAGGGGAGTCCTAAGAGAATTTTAGGAAAAAAAGAGTATTCAAGAAAAGAAATAACAAATGCAATTATATTGTGATAATTAGTGACATCAACCAATATATAAAAAAAATGATCGTCATGAAATGTTTTGCCATATCACCCAGCTGTACATGATGGTAAATAGCTAATGTTAGCTAGCAAGCTAGCTATCTAAACCATAGCCCATTAGTGATACAGACTACTTTAAACCAACTAGCTAGCTAACTAGTAGCCAGTTAGATATGGCTGGTGGAACTCAGATGGCTAGCTAACGTTAGATAGCTAGCAAGCAAGGTCATGGAAAATGTACCTCCAAATGCGTGATCTTCAGTTTGAGACAAGTCTGCACAGACAGACTGTTACATGTATGTAACAGTTTTATTACCTTGTAAACAGTCTGTAGGATAATGCATTTGACGTAGCTAATTTTAGGTTTATAATGAAAAAATATAGATTTGCCGTAAGAATTCTTGTGTTAGCGTGACAGTTTGAAAGTGTAAGTGTCATGCCAGATGTGTGAGATTTGGCAATCCTGCAAGGTAATAAAACTGCTGCATAAATGTAAATGCATGTGCCTGTGTGTACAGACCTGTCTCAAATAGAAAATCTCATTCCAGCCAGCTGACCAAATTTGGCAACCCTGAAATTTGATTATTATTTTTTTTTTAACTGGGTGTTGCATCCTACACTGTAGAATACACTTCGACTTAGTGGTAAAATGGTCAGGTTAGCCATAATTGTTATGCTTACAGAGTTTCAGGCTAAAGGGACCCTGAATTAATAGATCAATTCACGTTCATATAGGCCAATTAAAGATGTAATCTTTTAAAATAGTAATCCTTAAAAAGATCCCTGGAATCTGATTTATTCTAATGACTTGATTAAGTACTTGATTCTGTAATCAGATTACATAATACAAAATCACGGACTATGGAGTATTTAGAGACACCGGTTCACTTGACACCATATCCTAGGAAACCAGGGCAGAAACACGTGTGACCCAAAGAGAGCATGTACATCTACACTCATGGGTAGGATTCAAAGCCCTGAGTCTGGGTCCTCACACCTACTCCTGCGGCCCCAAAGTATCTGCTCAGACAAATTGGTGTCCCTAAATTGCCCATTAAGTGTGAGTGTCTGTTCTGAGTGATCCCATATGCCTGATGCTGTGGGATTGGCTCTCACCTCTTGTCGACCCTTTATGGATAAGCAGTTAGACAAAAGATGTATAAAGAGGTAAAACGGTAAGTTAGAAGCCTCCATGGAATGATGTTGGCCAAGTAAGTGTGACCAGTGTGAGCTACTGTGAGCAAGGTAGTTAACCTGCAGTTATAATGATATGTTCAAAGAAACTGATCTCCCTGCAGATGCAGCTAATACCTACCAATATAAGAGTACAATGTTTTGGCCAAACTCGTTCTGTCTTGCACTACAGAAAAGCCTAATGTGGCACCTTAAAAATAAAATTAAGACTGGCTTTTAATATTTTTCACAACAAATTAATTTTATTGTTGAGAAAGAAATGTTGGACTGAAATACTTCCAAGGCCATCCATCATCTGTAACTACCTGTACTATTCACGGTTGTTATTTTTTTTTTGAGGGGGGACGGGACGGGGGGGGGGGCGCAGAGCCTATACCAGACACTATTGGTACAAGGCAGGGAACACCCCAGGATGGGATGCCAACCCACGGCAGACTCACACACACCATTCATCCACACCACTGAACAATTTGGCAACTCATCTCAGTATGTTTTTACACTGTGGGGGAAAACCAGACTACCCAAAGACCCCATGTTTCAGCGGTGTGAATGCTAACCACTGAACCACCATGCCACCCCAGCTCACAAGTCACTCTTGAAATTGTTCTTTTGCAGTGATCTATGAACAAGATCAGTTATTTAAAAAGGTTTTCCCCCCAATACAATATATTTAAATCTTTATGATTTCAATTAATTTCTTTGGAAAAATAGTGGTTTTCATGATAAGTCAGGTCCCACAGTTACAGCTTAGGTAAACAAGGGAACATTTGTTGTTTAGTTCCACTGGGAAAAAACCAGTATACCCTGCTGTTTCCTGTTTTTCCGAGAGATGAGATGATGTCACTCCTTTATGTGACTGCAGCCACACATTAACCAGGGCTGCATAACTAAAAGCACATGGCACCAAGAATAACATTTAGAAAGCAATTAGTATGATCTCCCTTTTATAATGCCTGCTTGGCACTGACAGTACAATAGCTCTCTGAAGACGACCCCGCAGCTGCGAGCAAAACATGCTCGGCGAGCTAATGTGACATATATTTATAAACAGCCATAGTGAGCATAGTTAGCATTCTAGCCCTTACTGAGAATACCTGCTGAGGGTTGTCAGAAGTAATGAATTATGGTAACATGGCGTAATTACATATTTAGCTTTGTTTTTGAGGATATGAAGAATTCCAGCTTGATGCTTACATACCTTCATTTAATAATGGGAATAAAAGCATTTTTTAAAGTGTCAGCTGAACGGTGTGAGGTTCTAAAGGCTACCTGACACCGGTCGGATAGCCTTCTGTACAAGCAGGCTGAGAAATGTGGAAGCTGTGGTCCAAGGTTTTTCCTAAGACCTGCCCCAGGATGGTGACCAGAACAAGGTAATAAAGAGAGAGGAGAAGGGAACTGGAACTTTATTCAGGTGTGGGAGTGGGGACAATGGAGAGCAAAAATCACAAAGACAGCCACTTACCATCGGTGTGAGAGAAAGGCACAAATCCGACATGAATGTGAGGTCAGGAAAAAAGCAGCGTGAGATGTAGGCTGGGCCATCAGAGAGCAGGACAGGTTTATGGGACTCGTAAGCAGATGCAAGTGAAGTGAATGAAGGTCACCAGACTTTGTCCCCTGCAAATATTACAGGAAACAGGATCTGTGATGGTACTTTGCAGAGAAACTGATGGCTTTCTGCTTGAGATACTAGTTCAGGGCTTAACCTCCACTTGGAGTACTAGCTTGGTACTTTACTTCCACTTGGAGTACTAGCTTGGTACTTTACTTCCACTTTGAGTACTAATTCAGTCTTTCAGCTACATTTGGAGCACTAGTTCATTCACTCCACCCCTTAGCTGTCTTATTTGATTGGCTTTTATTCAAGCCACGCTGGATAGTATTTCTGAAAATACCTTGCTGAGTTCACTAAGTTGCATTACATTGAATGTGAGATACACTATGTATACTGGCATGATATAGTGAAAATAAACAGGTCAGACATTTTCCAAAGTTTATTTTTCACTTGTTGCTTTCATTCAAATGTCCCCTGTGATCTTTGGTTTGCATTTCAAATGATAAAAAAGGGAAACAATCCAGATCAGAATGGATGTGATTTATATCCGCTGTGTTTCATTGCCATTTTCAACACTATCAGGTATAACTGTATTTCGTGATTCCTCTTCCTACTGGACACAACTTCACTTCATATCAACTTCTTAATTTGGCCACAAACACTATAAAAGCTAAACAAGTGTACAAATACTGTCATTTCTATGTTCAGAAAAGCAATCGTTGATCCAGCGCATATATATTTAAAAATAAATACATAAATATACACTAAATAAACACTGTGGAGGTATGTCTATAAAACATGCAGAAAATAATTCTAAATAACTAGAAGTCAGTTAATGCTATTTCATTGTTCCTTTTAAACACAGGAACTGTCTTGCAAACTAACCAAATTTAAAAAATTAAATTAAGAAATCGTCAGAATTCCTGATTCCTTTTTATATATACATGTATAAAGCAAAAATAAATCTATTTTTTAAAATATATGTACACCTCAGTTGAACAAAACTCTCGATTATAACGATAGATTTCTGCATTGAACTGAAAATGCCGCAGCAATGCCTGGAATTTGCAAGGGACTGGTTTTTGTCGTACTTGTGATGTCATTTCAAAACAACATCCCACTTTCCCTCCTCTGCAATTTCTCCTCATTTACGCGTTACGTTACATGGACAAAATTAGGGACCATCATTGCTGTAAGTGTTACAACTTATGTTATCTATCATTCTGTTTCATTCTCTCCTCTCTTGGGGAGTATAGATCACACATTATTTGTATTATGAATCCACATCTGGGTTCTGCACATAACAATGATAAAAGGCGGAGGACAATCATTACACAGAACATGCACTGACACAAAATCCATCAAGTGGCAAAATCTGAACTTCTGGATTTACCTTCACTCTTTCCTTTGATGGAGCAAATTCCATGGCTATGATTTCCACCTTAAATAATTCCCAGTGATTTGAGGAATGGCAACATTTTACAGGATAGGAATGGTTGGATTAAAACCCAAACTTGAAGTGAACCAAATTAATTTTCATCTTTTTGATAGTGATAAAATGTAAATAAATAAATAAATACAGACTCAAAGCAGCTTTTGTTTTGCTCTGATATGGTTCTGCTTGTAACCAAATTAGCAGGAACCACTGCCTGGTCGTGGAGGTCCACGGTGAGAGTTGGTTGTCCTGTAGGTGAAGTTGAGGCGCATTGGTGCCATTACTTCATCGCGATCATCCAGACGGGGACTATCTGTTCCGGGAAGCCCAGCTGCTTCTCTACTCCCAAGATCTCCAGGCCGGCTTTGAGAATGATGGCTTTCACGATGTCTAGGTGCCGGATAAGGCTGCTGTCGATGGGGTCCAGCTTGCAGCCCTGCCTGGCCATGTTGTCCTTGATGACGATGATGCCGTTTGGCCTCAGACTGGCTTTGCACCTGATCAGAAACTTCACCAGGTCGTTGTCAGTCAGGTGGCCTGAAATCACATCAACTGTTAGTCAGACTGCAGAAACACAAGAAAAAAGTGCACCGTGCTACTCGATATGGCAGCCACGCACAATCTGTTTCTAAGGAAATGTAAGCATTGGCAGTCTGCACAAAAGCCATTTGTTTAATCACTTCCACAAGATCTTATCAGAAGAAGCAATTTGGAAGTCAGTTGACCATCACGGAAGCTGCCATGTAGAATATGGAAATGTGTCAATTTCTTCAAGTAATTTCTTCCACACACCATTACCTCTCTTATAGTATCAACTTCTGCACACGACGGCATTACACTGGTGACCTATAAAGCTATAAAAATAGATTTCGACCTCGCCTCAAATAAGCTGAAATGTAAGCCAGTGAGCTGCATGGTTCTGTCTAGTCACACCTGGGTGCCGCCAAGCAAAACATAGCAAGTCACCTGACCACATGCCGAAGACTTATCAGTTGTCTTACACATGCTATTCTTTATATACACATGCTCTCAATTAGAGATAGAACCAAAAAAGGGGGGAGGGTTGGAAAATATCCCCCACACTTGTTGTACTCCTTTGGACCCACAAAACCAAGCATTTATTTACATATCTACCCCACCTTATGCAGCCCTATTCACGATATATAGGACTATCTTCTGAGATGCAGCATTCAAAAAGGTTGCTTAAAAATGTTTGAAGATTAATTTGCTCGAGGCAGGTTGGAAAACGGAATTACACGACACAAGAAAGGGAAAAAGAAAGAAGGACCTTATCTGGGGGATTAGTGTGGAGATAGGATTAATGAAACGCTGGGGAATGGTAACCAAAAACAGCGGATTCGGAATCTGCACAAGGGCATACGCTCAAGCAAACAGAAAGGTTGTGTCAGATCTCCATGAGACGATACAAAACTCATTGCATGTAAGTGCAGGTAATAAGGCACAGCTGCAACAAAAGTATTTGCTTGTAACGTCGCTCTATTCAGGCACATCCACACCCCCACATCCTTCAATTATATCGCTACAACACTCAGCACTCTCATTCCTTCAGATTTAGGTGGGACTTACATGCCACCCATTGCATCCAGATGACATCATACTTCTTCAGGGGGGGTGTGAGATCCTGGAGGTTGTAGCAGTAGTAGGATTCGATGCGGTCAGCATCACTCCCCAGGTAGCTCTCGTGGGCGTGGATCAGAAAGTCCTCTATCATGTCTGCCATCTCCAATGTCTCAAACACTGGCAGGAGGACGTTCTTGGCGACCCTCCCGATCCCACAGCCGCAGTCCAAGGCGCACTTAGTGCCAGCCTTGCCAGGCCCCTATCATGGTCAATGATCGCATAGACTGGCCGTTACTATCATCTTTCCATTAGTGGCTTCTTAGATACAAGCAACCTTGTATGGTTTCCTCTAGTGTTGTAGGAGATTCAGCTTTGAAACCTATAGTGAGTGGGATTTACTATATGCAGTCAATCAGTGCCACTGACATCCAGCTCATGGATGGTTGAAAGACAGGTTAGTTGAAAGATGGATAGAGGGATGGATTTATGTCATTTACTACCCAGTTCAAAGCCATGGATGTCATAAAAGTAACCAACAACCAGTGCACTAAACAGTTTATCATATTCCAACCAACAGTGAGTTTCAGAGCCTTTTACCATCACTAGATCATTGCGAAACTGATTATTTATATTTCATTCAGAAGATACTAGCAGGTGATTTCACTGTAATGTGTGTGGAGAAGGACCATCCGGGCTGCCTGACACACCGCTCTCTTCGGGATGCTCATACATTTATAAGTTTTAACCTACTTGCTGCCCAATTCTTGCTTATTTTTCAGTTGTAGATATACAGTTTGCTGTTGTCCTTTTCATCCAATAAACATTTAATATTTTATCAACGAGTGATGTACTAAGAATTAGTGCTGGGTGTGTGGGGGGGGGGTGGGGGGGAAGGTACACGAGGATCAAGGTTATTGTGAAAATACAGATAGAAAGTGGCCTGATGATGCAATAGTTCGGGAGACACTCTGCTGCAGTGAGCTCACTGAAGCAGTCAGTGCATTTTCACAACAAGTACACAGTGTTTAGACTGGGAGGGCTTATAAGGACCAGTCTGGCTAATATTATGTCAGTGGAACTGGGTTTTTACATACTGAGTGGGGCTTTCACTCTTCTACTGCTTGCTTCGTTTTAGCCACATGGAAATTGGTGGCAAGCCAGCGGTGGCTCCGGAATCCTAACAAGGCCATTCTATCTTTATTATTGTTTCAGTGTAACATATAACACCGTGCATTAAAAAAAACTGTAGTATTCACAAATCAAATGAATCCGCTATATTAATATGGCATAATTTTTTTATTAAACAGAGGTTACCGAAATAGCACGTGAGCCATGCAAGTGTTTAAAATAATTGTAGCTGGATGCTTTGAGCATTTGTGTCATTTATTGAATAATATAATAGATACTGCCTACATTTCAGTTCCCATACATAAATTTACACTAAGTACAAACTAACGTGGCAGCAAATGGCTCAGTGGGTGAAGCCTTTGTGTTTGGAAGGTCACTGGTTCAAGCCTGGCCTTTGTAGAATAGTCACATCTGTGGACCCTTGAGTGTGGCCCTTAAGCCCCCCCTGTTCCATGAGCACTGCTACAGACCATTGCTGCTAAGCTCCTTGTCACCCACGTGTGTGTTATGGTGAGCAAGATGGGGTAGGCAACAAGAGAATTTCCCTACAGTGATCAATACAGTATCATCATTTCATGATACCAAAAAATGGAGAAGTGGTTATCTATATCGGGATTAGTTGTGTGATTAGTATTAACTTTTATTTGGGTGACCTCATACACCTATAGGACTGAAAAAAGTACAACAAAAAGCATTTGCAATATGCATCCAGAGAATGAGTTCAGCATAGATTGCACAATACGGCAGCAGTATGATACATCTGACACCCGTTCATTACTGACTTTTCACTCATTAATCAGGAGATCTGCCAGGACACTATAAATAGCATGTCTCAATGGCACATGGGCGCAGGAGTCAACGCCGCACATACTTTAGGATGCATATTTAGTAACTGTCTCTCAGAAGGTCTTCTGTACAGAAACCTTTGCTGCAGAAGCTTCACACTTGCTTTACGTATAAAAAATATCTGGTCGCGAACTTGCTATAAGAAGGCAGACAACTTCAGATATATTTGTCCTTCTATACCAAAAGTATGAGCTTGATTACATGCTCAAAAATTTAATATAGTGAAAATAAAACTGGTGGATGATTTGTGCTACACGCTCAAAATATTTGAACCTTTTCTTGTCCCTGGGGCTGTACCCTCAAGGCTCTGCCTATTGTACCATTAGCTGTACGTAATTGTACCTTTTAAGGTGCAGAAATGGACTCTGAGAAACATGTCTGTACCATTGATGGTATATTAGTGCTGTTAGTACCTTTGGGATGTTCCTCAGAGTCCATTCCTGTACCTTAAAAGGTACAATTACAAGGGTACAGCCCCAGTGACAAGCAAAGGTACACATTTTTACCCTTTTTTCTGAGTGTAGAAGACTTACCCCAACAAACTTTTTCAGGAACTGCCTGGAACCTTCTAAGTCAATCTCGGAAATTTCGATGAACCCTCCCATCATCCCCTCCTCCGAAGCCTCCACACCTTTGTAGAAATTTTGCGCTCTTGCGTAGAACTGCTTCTCCCCCTTGATGTACTCGCAGGTTACAGCAAAGAGCTGGACTGACAGGTGGAGCAGGGGGGGGGATCACAAAGTCAAATGCATATGGCTGTCCTATAGTGTGGCATAATAATCAGAAAAATCAATAGCCAAGGTGTACTTGTATATTTGAATCCAAACCCTAAAAATATGTTGTTGATAGCTACATTGTGAAGGAACTGGAATTCCATAGCTAAGTTTTATACCGGACCAGAAATTCAACCCTGGATACTTTTTAGGTTGTTATCTATCTGGTGTGCTAATTAAATTTTTCGTGGGGTGTATTAACTGCAGTTCGGTTATGTTGCAAAGGAGTCTGTGTGTGCGGTTCAGACATGGTACCCACCGGGAATCTGGATTGGCTACTGCAGTGGTACCTTATACGCAAAACAACTAGCCTGCTAAACCGAAGACTCCAGGTGCGAGAACTAATCGAGACTGGAATCCAGAGAGTGACACTGAAGTGAAGTCACATGTTCACAATGAACTATACTGCAAGACCGTCTCCTAAATACCCATAGGGATGGAAGCACAATGAATAAACCCTACCAGGCAAGAGTATTGGCATGTCAAACCAAAGGCCATAGTCTCCAAAGAGCCATCAATCTCTTTTCCTATGGATGTTGGCGGGCGAGCATGGAGGTGATATCACCATTATAGCATACTTACAATGAGCTCCAATATATAATCTGTAATTAGAACCCTGAATCAGCTTTGTTAGTCCATAATAAGTGCATGTTAATTCCCCAACATTTAAGGTGTCAGTGCTCTTGAATATCAGACCCATGGCGAAAGGACCTCTAAGCAGGATCCCCTTAACCTCAGCACCATTAAGCCGTCTATTATACTTCCAGCCTGAAGCCCCTTATTGGGGATGGGCTCAGGCTGACGGACACGTGTGTGCATCCCAGCGGAAAGGCGGTGGTTAGCATTGCGCTGATATTATCTGTGTGAGGTTTTCCCTTGAAACCATGTTCTCAGCAGGTAATGTTAGAAAAGCGGCGGGTGACAGCCTTGGCACAGACGTCGTACTCTGATATTCACACGGGGACAGTCATGTGAGGCCTGATTAGCGCTTCCCGCAGTGAGATAAGTATAGCAATAACATGGTCCCTATGGAACATGAGCAGGCATTTGTCATCATTTACACCACTTATTCATTGAAAAGGCACTTAGATTCAATTACAAATGTATCTTTTAAATGTGTTTACCCTGCAGTCAGATCATATTTACATCAGTTGCCAAATGGATGGATTGAGCTAGAAAACGCACCTAACAAGCAATCGGCATCTTTTATAGCACATTTTAGCGTGGTATCATTCAACTGCTGTCCGTTTTGTGAAACGTTTTGGTAGACTGTAAAAACACATAAGGTATTCAAACCTGCAGTCTGTATGACAGATCATTTAGATTTGCTATTAAAATACAGTCATGATATTAATGACCCATATGACACCTGAATTGGGGGTAATTTTCAAAAGAAATCAGGAAATTAATCACTCATAATGCAGCTAATTAAATTCATAATACTAATAAATAAATACATCAATTATACCATTAATAACAGGAACTCATTAACACCTTTTTTGGACAGGATACACGAAGAGAACTTTATTATTTTAGGGTTATGGTACAACTCCAATAACCTTTAAATAACTACAACCCGTTAGGGCCAAGTGTGTTATGCAGGTCATCCAGTTAGAAGAACATATTTATAACACAGATAAACTATTTTTATAAGATATAAATGTGTATATACGTGAAACGATTATATATCTAAGATTTATAATTTAAACAATTATTCGGATACATTGTACTCTTACCTGGGTCACAATAAAGAAACATTTATAAAGTTTGTGCAGCATACATTAATACTTTCCCACATTTGCGAAATTACTAAATAAAAATAAATTAATACTTTCTCACAGCATGTAATGTAGTCATCAGCTTTCATCATTAGCAGCAAATCATGAGGATACAGGAGGCAGCCATCTGCGAGGCAAGCCGGTGTGATTTACCTAGAGGGATTTGCTCCAGTAGGTACAGATAGCTGGCAAAGAACTCCTTCCTGAGGGTGTTGTGGAGGTGGAAGGACATGCTGTGCCGGCAGAGGCCATCGTCTGTCTTCTTCCATCGCCGACGGAAAGCTTGGTGAGCGGCTCTGTGCTCCATGGTGCTCACAGAGCGTGGCGAGTCCGGCTTGCAGGAGCGACTGGGCAGGAAACGTGCGACGCTGGGACGCTGGCGGCTGCAGCGGCGCTATATCTGCAAGACGCTTGGCACCATCGCCGTAACTGATCGGGGCGATCCCTGTGGTCTGCAGGTGCTGAAAGGCACCAGAGCGCCGCAGGGCGACTGATCAGCAGACGGGAATCCAAACTTGGAACCTATGAGCTTCTTAATTCTGCCCTATCGAATAGTCACGTAAAATCGTAGTGACAACTGCTGTGACACCCAGCAAGCCTTTGCATGCAACCGGACAGGCTAGTGACATGTCGGCTATTATTAGCTTCGCCATAAATTAGAGGGACCTTCTTGTGTTTGTATACAGTTGAGGAGGGCTAATCACATTTCTAAACATCCAGAAATAACATCAGAACATTATACTACCATACCTGCACTGTGTCAAACATACACACAAAGCCTTTCTTTGTGTTACACATAAAGCTTTTCGATTCACGTTCCAGCTATTTCAGGTGTCTTTGTCCATAATATTTTATCAAAATCTATTAGTACTGTAATTCGAAATCACAGTTTAATAATAATGAATATTATTTGTTATAATAAAGCTCAGTTATGACCTTTGACGGATTTCTCTACTGTTGAGGGTGTTCCTCTAATTGTGCTTCTTGATGATAGGTCCCTAAGCTTATAATAAAATGATATAGATCCACCATAACATTTCTTGCGTGAGAGTTCGCAACCCTCGTCTGTGTCCGGGGCAAAAATGTCTTGACGGAGAAAAAAAATTATGCAAAGCCACTTTTTAATTCTGCGACCAAGGTGGTTGGTCGATGGATGGATGAATCGATGCAGCTTCAGATATATGAAACTATGGCTGACCTTTTAGATATACAGGTCTGGACGTCCTTGTGTACGCAGTCCCTAAGGTACGAGGTGGAGAAATGTTACCCCCAGGCCCCACGCGACTCTAATTAAAGATGGAAAACCCAAATATATTTGTTTTGATATAGAAGCTGAGAGGAAAATAAGACGTTCCCGGGAGGAGGCAGGCAGAGGTGTTCACTGTGTTCCTCACACATTCTAAGAAAGAAAAGAGTGTTGGGGTATCCCCACAAGAAGGCGATAAACAGTTCAACTTAATTGTTTCAAAAGTGTTGGGCATTTTAAAATTTAAAATTTAAAAGAATATAAATTTAAGTCTGTTTGTATAACAAGACATTCCGTCATTAAGCAAAAATAGCAACAATAATATAAATAATAAGTGATCAATTTTGTTAAATTGAGCAGTTAATAAAATAAATATTATTTTAAAATCCTCTGCTCCAATATCTGTTAATGAGATACAGGTTTGTTTTTAGAATGAAGAGAGAACTTACTTAAACGAATAAGGGGTTTATTAAAGTGTTGATAATAAAAATAACCCAGTTAAGTATATTACTATAAATAAACTAAAATGTTTTCTTTTTTCCGCAAAAATAAAGGAAACATTTGAATTTATTTTAACCTATCACTGAAATGTAGTGCTGGAAGTACGCTTAAAATTTCCTCCCAGCCTGTAGATGGCAGTATAATTAAAAAAATTAAGTAAATGACCCAACTACTGTTTTCCTCGATCTATGTCGGTAGAGCAAGCTGTTCTCTAACCATAGCAACAGGGACGCTTTCGTTGTCAAACTTCTTCTCCGGCTATGGGAAATCACAAATAATAGACCACAGTCTGTCAATTTAACACATTTTCTTGCGCACAATCAACAGTCCCATTTATTGTTATATGTCTGCGAGGAGGTCGAGATGCAGGCGGAAGATGCGCGATATTTAAAGAGGTTAGCAGCAGAGCTAACTAACATGCTAATGTTGCGAACCGAAGCGTTTCTGTGTAACGGAAAAAACTCACTAACAAAAGTTGACATATATACTCATTTATACAATAACCATATCTAACAATGCCAAATCCGCCTTGTATTATGTGACAATATGAACGAAATCCGCTGGTTTTTCTTGGTGTTTTCCAGGCACTCTCTAAGTAACTCGTCATCTAATTCCGCTTCTTCATGAAGCTGGGTCTCAGGATTAAACTACCAAAATGCCTAATCAGGCTGAGGGATAAAATCAGCCCTTTGCTTACTGACAGTCTGTATGTTAAAGGCAAGCTCGTTGGACCAAGGGCGCGTTTAAGTTCGTATTCGTAATAATAATAATAACAATAATAGTAATATAAAATCATTAAAATAATGATAACTACAGAATATTTCCTGTTCCAGTTATGTTCTGACTAGCTATGTTGGGAAAGTGGGACAGCCGGTTTGGTAGCCCTTAAACTGTTATGTAATAATAATTCTGGCTTTTTAGTTTAAGATGCGAAGGGACATATAGCAAATGATTTTCAGAGCTAAATATTTTTTTTATTATACACCAAACATGCCCCAGCCTTTGGTTTCCCCCAGTTTACTGGAAACTGTCCTTATTGCACTTTTTTTGTGTAGATGTACCATCAAATTTTGTCTATTCTCTTGTGTAGGAGAGTAATGGGTGGGAGTATCGATGTCCATCCAACTGAAAAAGCCCTCATAGTTCATTATGAGGTGGAGGCGACAATTTTGGGACAAATGGGTTATCCAATGCTAGGAGAGCGGAAGGAGTGCCAGAAAATGTAAGCACTTTTAGTGATAAGATTCCTGAATTTACCTGTTTAGAGTTCACTGGTCACTTAGCCATGATTCTGTTTTGAAATACAAAGTTAGGCTTTAGACCAGAAAATTCCAACAATATAGAACTAATGACACTTATTTTATATACAGCATTCGTCTCAAAAGCCTGAATGCCAGTACAGATATTGCTTCGCTGGCTAGGAAGGTGGTGGAGGAGTGCAAACTTATCAACTCCTCCAGACTTCCTGAAGTAGAACATTTGTTGTTCTATCTGCAAAATCACAGGAAAACCAACGATAAAGGTAAGGAGAGAAATTACATTAAGTGTCCAAGATGGAACACATTTTGGGATTGGTGTAGTAAGCCAGGCCATTGAAAATGACAAGAACAATAGATTAATATAGAGCAGGGTTATTCAACTCACGGCCGTCCAGGGCTGAGTCCTGCTGATTTCCCAGCCTTCCTTTACCTGTGAGCCAGGTGTGAAGCCTGTCGCCAATCAGAATCAGTAATTATTATACTAACTACTGGGAGAACTGAAAACAAGGCCTGGATTTGGAATCAAGGTCCAGATTTGAAGAACCCTGATATAGAGTAACTTATTATTCTCTTTGAAGTGCTTATAACAATAAGTTAACGATTTTAGTTTTTCAAAAATGCTCCTGTTTTCTATTTACCAACTTTGTTTAATTGGCTCATAAAGACAGAGGAGAAAAGAAGTATGTGAGACCCAGAGATCTGACCCCGTTTGAAGGCATGGAGGTAATGTGTGGAAATACATAAAAAATTTTGGTTTTAAGTTGAGAGTAATTATTTTCTGAAAGGTGATGTGGTTTTGCCACAGATTGATGAGGAAGCCAGCATCGGCCGCATAGACAGCTATGTGGAGCTGCTGTATGAGGACATTTGTGAGAAAGCGAGGGGAGCTGCGCTCATCCTTCAGCTTGCCCGGAAGCCCAACAATCTGGAGGAGCTGCTGCAGAACGGTAAGGTGGCACACACTGAAACAGCCCCCTCAGCCTTCAGTGGGTCTTCTGTTTACATAGAGCTGTCCTGTTGTTCAACATCTGATGCTGCACAGTCGCCAGCCAACGTACGTGTCATGGCATGGACCCTCATAAACAGATCATGAATATGAATCTTCAGTATAGTTGGCAATACATGATTTTGTACACAATGTTGGCCATGTTTTGCCAGCCATTGCAGTTTTGTTTTTCTAACTTCTCAGAGACAGCGCTGGGAGCCCTGGCCAGAGTTCTGAGAGAAGACTGGAAGCAAAGCATGGAGCTGGCCACCAGTATCATCTACATCTTCTTCTGTTTCTCAAGGTAAGAAGGTAGATAGATAGAGAGAGAGAGAGAGAGAGAGGGAGAGAGAGAGAGAGAGGGGGGAAGAAAATGAAATGATACTGTTACATGCTGATCCATCAGGACGGAATCCTTAAGGCATTCACTGTGATGTGTAGCTTGAGAAGTGGCACCATCTCCTTTTAAGGAGAATAAGCTTTTGGGCTTTGATCTATCTTCCAACTGCTCTGCCTTGCAGAATCTCTACATAATGTGGGAAAATGTTTTGAACTCTGCTGGATATACCTGAGATTTATGGGCAGTTAATTCAATTGACTACTTACTGAAAATATGGTTTCCTTCACTCTTTTAAGACCACTAGGACAATTTAATTCTTTTGAAAAAATGGAAAATCTTATTCGAAACCCTAACTGTCTCTCAGAGAGCAGTGAGGTGTTATGAATTTGAAAAATACGTAAAATTTTCAAATTTGACGTATTTTGGTTTCACCTGTCTGACAGTTAAATTTACTTCTCTGTCCTTGCAAGAGATAAACTGTTTATCCATTTTACCGCCATTTCTCAGTTTCAGTCACTTTCATGGACTCATTACCCACTACAAGATAGGAGCCCTCTGCATGGGCATCATTGGTCATGAGCTTAAGAGATACGACCTGTGGCAGTATGAGCTCCAGAAGAAGAAGACGGCTTATATCCTTACAGTGGAGAACCAGACAGACGGCTGGCTATAGAGTGTCTAAAAGTGTTCCTTTGTTACTTTAATGCCCAGATTCGAAAACAAGAGCTCTTTCCTTAATTTAACTTACGTGAAGAGAGTCCTGACGACCAGAACCGAAGAAAAGAATATGAGAAAGCTATAAAGAAGTACCAGAGCCTTGTGGTGAAGCAGGAGCGACTGCTCAGAGGTGCTTTGTGCATCCTCTGGGCGGAGAGCTATTTCCAAATATCTTATTTCATATGTTCCATGTTATAATTTCTCCATCATTAAATTGGACTGGGTAGGGTGAGAAGGTCATATGGTAACTAGATTGCAACCTGACGGGGTCACATGCTAATAGGGTCACATGCTGCGTTTACAGTATCGCTGTACCTCCTGCTGAACCTGTCAGAGGACACACGCACGGAGCTGAAGATGAGGAACAAGAACATCGTGTGCATGCTGGTGAAGATCCTGGGCAGGGAGAACGCTGACCTCCTGGTGCTGGTCGTCTCCTTTCTTAAGAAGCTTAGTATCTTCCTGGAAAATAAGAACGACATGGTGAGACTGGCTCTTATAATAACTCCTGATACATGTGGTAGGTAATTAAGTGTCAGACAGTGCTGTTTGAGTCACACTTTGCAGGTTTGGAATCTTCCCCCTACACCTTCAGCAAAGAGTCACAAGACATTTGTTTTAATTACATTATAAATGAAGTCCCTTGTGACTGGCTCTTTGAGAGCTTACATTTCTTCTGACTCCACTTCCTTGTTTGAGATGGTATCATCTTCCCAAGGCATATTGGGCTTTGCTGCTCTCTTCTCTTTCCAGTAAGCTAGTCCTAGAGGTCCGATACGGCTGTACACTACTGGAGACGTGCTCTCCGCAGCTCAGTCGTTATTAGATCAGGAGAGGACATGTCACTTTCTATGATTGTCCGCACAGAGTATCCATGCACAGATTAGCAGCAGTCTATTTACCTTGTTTCCTTCACCGTGTGTTTATTCTCTGAATAATAAATGGGCCCGTGCCCAGTAGTGGGCTTACCAGGATTGCCTTCTGGGGTTGGCATATGAATTTGTTTGGTGGGTACCAGTGTTCGAATTGTGGCTTAGGTGGATGCCCTGGTGTGGTAGTGCCCGTCTCTGCCGACATGGAGCGGGCATTGCCCATCTGCGGCCACGTCGCTGGTGCCCGGCAGTCTTTAAATGTATGAGGAGAAAAAAAACACACGTGCAGGAGAAAACCTGGTCGAAGGTTGATGGAGCGTCTGCGGGTTTTTAGAAATGCCGTCTTTTTTTGGTGGCGAATGGTGTTCGGAAAAACGAGAACTGATTTACTACGTGACGAAGTCTGATTTACAGGCTTTGCAGCGATGAAAAACTTGGTATCACATGTCATAAACTTTCACTTATAAAGGATCATAAAGTATTTGATACTGGTAGCAATAAGTTTTAAGTGGGAGTCAGAGTGTGACTTTTTTATTGCAAGGTTTTATTGGGGTAAATGTTTACTAGCACAAAACAACAGTTTAACAGAGGGCAGATTTTTATAAATATGTCTCCGTGTGGGTGAATTAGACCACAGTTAAATATAGTGTGCTGTTAACGAGGGGGGGGGGGCAGCATTGTAATCAGACACAGTGGGTCCTCTGGAGAACCGGAAGAGTGGACTCATCGTGAACAGTGGAGGGTGCAACATCACGTTACTCATTCCTTGCCTGCTATGTCTCAGGGTCATGTACTTAGGGGGAAGCCTCTGTCATTTTCAGCACACAAGTTGGTATTTAAACAGTTTTACCATGGTAAATACAGGTAAATACTCATTTGCTTTCAAGGAGATGGGTGCCAGAAAGTCAGGCCATAACATGAAGCAGAGTTTTGGGGGCACAGGAAAGAAAACGATGTTCTTGTTCATTTTATGTTGTTTTTGCCCTCACTTCGTTTCCATCGGCAGGCTGAACTCGACACCGTGGAGAAGCTGGCCAGACTGGTTCCATGTGACAACGAGGACCTGCTGAACGTCACCCTCCGTCTTCTGCTCAACCTCTCCTTCGACACCGGCCTGCGTAGCCGCATGGTCCAAGCGGGCCTGCTACCCAAGCTCACCGCGCTGTTAGGTACAGGCCAGGCCGCCCCCCGGCATGCCGCCACTCCCTCTCACCTCATCCCATTTGGTGGGCCATTATCATATAGAACAATTTATAATTTATGTTTGTTTCTATCAAACTGGATGCTATTCTAGGTGCCTTAATGTCCTGGATTTTGCAAGCATTCCTATTTCCCAAGTGTTTCACATTCAGAAAGAGAGTTCCCACAATGCAGTTCTGCTGGTGGCGGACACTTGCTGCGCTTGTCTACATGACTGGCTTCCCTACATTGCACATCGTCCATCTGTCGTTAACCTAGCAACACCAACCCTATCCGCTTTTGATGTGTGAATGCAATGTATTTTTTAGGAAAACACTTTTGAGTCTAGAACTGTTGTTGTCTTTCTAGGGCTGGGCTAGAAGGGCCTGTGAGACTTCAGACCAAGTTGCTCTTTAATGTTTTTATTTCCACAAGCCGCCATTAACAGCAGGTTGGAACCACCGGGCTGCTCTGACGTGGATTTTACCTCCAGCAGCAGCTTCTCTCGACTAAAGTCATTAATCCCTATGATTATTGCATTGTTCCCCAATATTATGGTTAACGGGTTTTGTGACGTTGGCTATTAAAATGACGTGTGCGATGTTGGCTAATTTCACTTATGTTTACGAATGTGGCAGCTGCAGCAGGAGTTGCCAGTGACTGACTACGTTGTGGACATTTTATTATAGACAGACTCCAGATAGGCGAGCGGTTTCATTACCGTATTTTCCAGACCTCTTTCTTGTTTCGATGTATTTATTTTTTGTCAAATGGCTCGGTACGCAGCCGCATGCTTTAACAATGACAGCATACAACCCCTGGTTATATTATAACAGGCAAAATAAGGAATAAGACAAAAAGTCTCCTTTTTAATCAGAATGGTATGTCTTTTGCTGCATTGCATGTCTCTGGATGTGTCATTTTGGATGTGATTTACCAGGAAAAGGTTGCTTTGGGGGGTTAAAAAGTAAACTGTTGTTTTTGGGTCTCTTTCTGCCATGGATGCTGTGATTCTGATGGTCTACAGTAATGTTTAGTAATCTGTTCATTTTTCAGTCTTTTCCTTCCTGAACATAGCTGTGAATTGGTGTTAATGTTTTAATGAATTGACAGCACAATACCTTGGCGGTGCAGGTAGTGCACTTTACAGAGCTCTGCTTTACTGACATTTGTTGGTTTCCCATTTCTTGTCGTATCTTGAGCCAGGGGCTTGGGTGTGGGAGTAGGCTGGCAGGCTGGTTGTTGGTGTAGCTGGTTCGCTTTCATGGATACCTCCTTTCATGGGATTCATTCATGTCCCTAAAGCCAGTTGGAAACACGTCCCATTCACATTAACCTTGACCAGTGACATTGCTGGTGATAACAGCTGAAAAATGTATCCCTTTTCTCATAATAAAACAGTATTAGTGATGCTGAAGTGTCGCTAATATGTAAAATTGCTGGGGTTCAGGTGAATTGGCCTGTGTTTTTCGTGATAGAATGAGAGTGCAACTCTCTCCCTGTCCTTCTGAGGATGGGCTGTAGACCCCCGCCACCCACTTATCAAAGAAAAGGAAAATGGAGGGATATATAGTATGTGGGTAAAGAATACAAAATGTAGCCAGTAAAGTCAGGTTTATGTTTGGGGTGACTCCCCTATTCTTTCTTTTGTTTGCTTTATGCTTGTAGACCAGTGTTTCTCCACCCAGTCCTCTGGGACCCACAGACAGTCCCTGTTTTTACTCCCTCCAAGCACTGAAGAGGGAGCAAAAACGTGGACTGTCTGCCGGTCCCCGAGGACCGGATTGGCAAACACTATTGGACTAAAGAAGGTCCAATAAAGGTGACCTATGCCTCTAATAGGACACTGGGGAAAAGTATCAGGCTCTTAAGTGTTTGATGCTCTGGCGTAAATCTCTTTCTAGTTTTCCCTATCCATGTGTTTTTGCCTTGCAAACTGAGGGGTGGTCGCGGGCCCCATTATGACCTCCTTCATTCTCTACGGCCCCCTGCTCCTTAATGAATTCATAGCCTTTGCTCTGATGACAGGGATGCGTCGTCATAATATGCTTCCCGCTTTCTTTCCCGTTAGTCTACAATCACAAATCAACTTGTGCCATGGAGATAATTTACTTTTACTGAGGTTAATGTTGGCCTTTATTTAATGTTTTTTACATTTTTGAGCATTTAAATGCTATTTTTATTTGCAAAACAGCACTGGTATTGACCACAAAACTAACCCAGACGCCACTAATGTCGGCTGCTGTAATTTTACTAACGTTAGTGGTTTAAATCAAACAGGGGTGTAATTGAAGCGAGGGCTACCAGTAACTGCCCCCCGACACAGCAATTAATTTTTAACGGCTATTTTTTTGTCGTGTATAAAAAACACAAGCACGCTACAGCAGTGTTGTGAATGTTTAATAGGTCCCTCTCCGGTCCACAAGGTCCTCCATTTTCCTACCGGCGAAGTGAGGTAATAACGCGGGTCACATGTTGCAGTGACCCTAATGAGAAGCACATGTAGCGGCCGTCGCTCCACTCCGAGGTCCGGGCAGTTTAGCTTGAAGTTATTAATGGCAGGAAAATTTATGCTTCCTCCTGTTTTCCCAATTAAACGAAGACGCTCTTTTTTTTTTTACCCTGGGATCCCTACGGCCACATCTGTTCCCAATAACCCGCGATAACATGACCCAGAGCGTCTCAGTGGCGTTGCTGCCGCCCCGCCGTCCTTCTAAACAAGCGATTATGTAATGGGCGACTCCATGTACCTGATAGGGGTCCCCTGAGAGAACGGCCTAATTAATGGCAAGGTGGGTCTGAGCCCTTGATACACGCCACCACTCTGGGCCGTCTGAGTCGTCCATCAGGGGACGGGCCCAGATGGTAAACAAGGTTATGCGCGAGGTCTGTTTATTTGGAACGACAGCTTGCGAGACTCGCAATAGAGGTGAGAACACCTTCTCTGTTTGCTCTTCTTAATTGGCTTATTAGAAACGTGATTTATTTCCCTCGGAAGTTCTTCTGTAAAGGGCGATTTTAATGTGTAAAAGATTAAATCTAAAATGTACAAGGATCCTTCAATATACAAGAATCTTACTCACTCTGTGCATTTAGTCACATGATACAGGAGTGGCTTGGTCAGTAGTGATACATAAGATCTTGTGATGCAGTATAATATAGTAAGAGTTTCAGTAAAAAATGTAGTAAGAGATAATTCTGTACAGTAATAATACATTTTATATATAGCGCTTTTACAAGATCTCAAAGACGCTTAATAGTAATAGAAAGAGTGGACCGGTCTCTCCTTCAGTGTCCTTAATGCTATCATCCATGTGCACATCAGGTCAGGAAAGCCAGAGGCGTGCCACCCTGAGGATCCTCTACCATCTCAGCATGGACGACAGCACCAAGTCCATGTTTGCCTACACAGACTGCATCCCGCAGGTAGGACGCAAGGCCGAACAGAACCGGACCAGATCTGCAGCCTTGGAGTTCAGCTGCTGTCAGACGGCCAAATGAAGGGACTCTGATCTCCCGCTGGGTAAAAACCACTGGTGCCTGATTCCAGCTCACAGAGGCCTTCTGTCACTGGATCTGTACTCTGGGTCACTGTGCTAAATGTCTCGCATTTAGCTCGTCTTTTCTTGGTTGGGTATTTTCTTATGTTCTCTTCAGATTTGAATAGATCTTAGCATTTTCCACAGAGATGCCTCGCCTCCCTGTCCAGCACACGCTCCCCTGGTTAGTAAAATACCTGTCTGGATTTGTTGTCCTTTCAGTGACACGGTTTGGAGTCTTTAAAATATTAGTTTTTAATTTGCTTAAAATCCATTGCAGGTGTTCTTTAGAAAACCAAGCCGCAGTGCCTGAGCCCAGCTGCCATTCAGCCCGGTCAGCTCTCTCCTGCACTCCTTCCCTTGACCCCCCCCTCCACAGCATGTCGACCAGAGTGTACCACTGCCACGGGCGGTGCCCCCCCCCCCCGCACAGAATCCACCACAGCAACTAGGCCTCGGCATAATCACTCAAAGATGTTGGGGTGGGGGGGGGACCATGCGGGGGGTGCGTGGTGCAGGATGGGGGCCTGGCCACTGGTCGCTGGTAAATAAGTAGAGTCAGGTGCCAGAGAGTCTAGACGCGGTGATTTCAGGCCTGGACCCTGGTATCCGATACTCAGTACGGGATGGGGTTGATTGCGTGCTGCTGCCTCCCCAGGACCCAGGCTGCCCTTTTATGCTTTCCTGTTTAACATTAAATCAGCGGACAACGATGCCTGCCCACCCCCCACCTCTTTATCCTCCCTCCCCCAGCACTTCTCCTCTCGCCGTAGGTAGCAAAGGGGTTTTTCCTCCGGCCTTATCGCCCGGCTTGGTGTTGATTTGAAGCGACTGCAGAATACTGTTTCCAATCACCTAGTTTTTGGTCTTAAAGAAAAGTACAAATTATGAGCTGGCGTTGCTCACGTTCCTGACGTTCATGTTAGAGTCTGTGCTGCAAAACACTGGACGTTCTTCGTTCAGTAAAGTCTTCCAGCTGTTTCGAATTTTTTCGTGCGAGCTTTCATTGAAGCATTAAATGCCTGCGGGTCTTAGTTTTGCCTGATGTTGTATTTGTGTGTGTGTTTTAGCCGTATGGCCAACGTGGGAAATTTCTGGCCTGATTTTCAAGTCATCATGTTCGCTCTTAATCATTTGTGTTCCCGTGTGTGTGGCATGAAATGCGAGGGCTCCGCTGTGCTAATCAGTGATACGGTGGTATGTTTCTGATCGGCCTGCCTTTGCAGTTGATGCGGATGCTCCTTGAGAGTGGGGATGCGCATGCTGATGTGGAGCTCATCTCTTTCTGCATCAACCTGGCAGCTAACAAGAGGAACAGCCACCTAATCTGTGATGGTAAGTCCCAGCATGCCCTGTAGGGGGCAGCTTAAGCTGATCAGCAGTCACGTGCACAAGCGGCGCAGCACAAGTATTTTGGCTGCAAATTATTATTAAAAAATCGTTTAGTAGTCTGTTTAGTAGTCTGTTTAGTAGTCTGTATTCTTGGAAAAGTAGCAGTCGGCCTGTGCTCCTCAGGTAACGGGCTGAGGATGTTGATGAAGAGGACGCTGAAACTGAAGGATGCTCTGCTGATGAAGATGATTAGGAATATTTCTCAGCACAATGGCCCCTCTAAGCAGCTGTTCCTCGTGAGTCTGACACATGATGGAAGGTGTCAGGTGTATGACAGTGTGCGCGTCCCTGGGGCTGAAGTCCAACAGCCGTGTCCCTTTCCCAGGATTATGTGGGTGACCTGGCAGCCCAGATTGGGCCCGGCGAGGAGGAGGAGTTTGTGATGGAGTGCCTGGGCACACTGGCCAACCTCACCATCCCCGACCTGGACTGGGAGCTGGTGCTGAAAGAGTATGATCTGGTGCTGTACCTGAAGGAGCACCTGAAACCTGGTCGGTACCTTTTCTGGGGAGGGGTGCTGTGCCTCCAGCCTCCCCTGCTTTGACCTTGGCCTCCCGGCGGGGGGGGGGGCGCGGGGCGGGG
>JAODKC010000036.1:15207937-15226978 GCA_026777985.1 Mormyrops attenuatus | reverse complement strand
GCACGTTAAACCTGGTGGTTACCTTTTTGGGGGTGGGGGGGTGTGCCTCCCCCCTCCCCTGCTTTTACATTGGCCTCCAACCCCCCCCCCCCCCCCCCCCCGGCAACCAGGCTCAGCTGAGGACGACCTCATCTTAGATGTGGTCATCCTGCTGGGGACCGTCTCCATGGATGACACCTGTGCCGCCATGTTGGCCAAATCTGGCATAATCCCAGCACTTATTGAGCTTCTCAATGGTGAGTGTGCATAGCAAATGGACGGCCGGACAGTCTAAACGCAAAATATTGGTCCAGTAAAGGTAAATAAAAACAGCATTAAAGTGCATATTCTTCATGAATGATGGTGCATGAGCCTCAGAAGCTTTCTGTATGCACGACGCTTATTAATGAGCACCTGGCAAAGGAATATAGAGGCTTTATTTATATTGGGCAACACCGGCTACCACTTCCAGTGGAAAACAGAAAAATAGACTGATAGAAGTTAAAAGTGTAGTTTTAATCTGCAGCTCCTGGATAGTGAGATCTCAGTCCTGTTACTGCTCAATGGTACATTTCTTACCATGAATTGGAAGTCATCAAGATGTTTAATGAAAAAACAACAGACAGGAGCCAGCTTGAGCAAAGCAGACAGATAATCCAAAGCCTTGTGGCTACTGTGCTTTGTGTTTATGTGAATGAAACAGATCAATGGAAATGAAAACCCTTCTACATGAAAGGATAATGCACGTCACTGAACTGCACAAAAGACTTCATATTAACACAAGAAAAAAAACTCACCCTTTATCTCTCTCTTCAGCTCAACAGGAAGATGATGAGTTTGTTTCTCAGATCATCTACGTCTTCTACCAGATGGTGTTTCACCAGGCAACCAGAGATGTCATCATCAAGGAGACCCGTATCCTTCCATAACCACCCTGCCCTCCCCAAATGCCCCGCAGTCTTCTGTTCTAGTAACTAATGTTCTTTTTCCAGTTTCATTATTAAATTATATATTGTACATGCAGATCCTTTTGCGACTCTTTTTTTCCAGTAAATAAATGCTATTAAAAAAAAACATGGTTTATTATTTTTATTCCTGTCATCCTTGCATCGGTGTATAAAAGGTCATTGTGAACCAATCCATTGAGTAACACGGGTGCTTCTTCCTTAATGCCACCTAAGAAGCCCCCGCTTACATCATCGACCTGATGCATGACAGGAACAGAGAAATCAAGAAAGTCTGCAACAGCACCCTGGACATCATCACAGTGAGTCCCTCGGTGGCACTCTGGGCAGGCCGGAATGCGCGGCCCTCGTTCTGAGCCCCACGTTAGGGGTGATAGGCCCTCGTGGCACTCTGGGCAGGCCGGAATGCGCGGCCCTCGTTCTGAGCCCCGCGTTAGGGGTGATAGGCCCTCGTGGCACTCTGGGCAGGCCGGAATGCTCGGCCCTCGTTCTGAGCCCCGCGTTAGGGGTGATAGGCCTTCGGTGGCCAACCGCCTTTCCACCGCAAATTTCTAATTACCCCTTACTTACTCACCACCCCCACCTACCTGTGTATGTGGAAGTATTTCATTGAGATGATTACGGAGGTTATTAAGCCACGGCCACATAAGGGAGTGCAGGAGCTCTGCGTTTTATCAGGGGACGCGGGCCCCACGGCCCCCGGGCTCCCGGGCTTCTGATTACAGCTGCCTCTCTGGAGCCATGCAAAGCAGGACACTGCAGGGCCGCTCTTCCTCCTTTCACTGTAAAAGTCCTGTCCAGCCTCCTCTTATATCCACTGCTGGGTCTATTACTCCACTCTTAGTTTTCTCCTGAGACATAGCTCTGTGTGTAGCTCAGCCACTTAGAGCAGTGTTTCCCGATCCGCTCATCAGGGACCCACAGACGGTCCATGCTTTTGCTCCCTCCCAGCTCCCTATCGGGAGCAAAAATGTGTACTGTCTGGCAGGGAGCTCGGAGGGAACAAAAACACGGACTGACTGTGGCTGGCTGAGTTGAGAAACACTTAAGGATATATCCAAAATGTGTGGGATATATTATGTATATGATGTGTTTGGAAGGTTGTGGGTTAGAATACTGTAGCCAGCAGGACCAGTTATATCACTCTGGCTTATCCAGTGCCCTGGGCCCAAAACTGTCTTGCACAGAGAATGAAATGGAGCACGTGAAAAGCAAAGAATCTGCATGTATACCTTAAAGTGCACCTTATCTTCAGAGCACAGCATGGAGCCCTAATCGACATTAAATGAAAGTGATATTCTTGTTCTATTTTCCCTCATTCCAGATAACTTTTAATGCTAATCATCAGATTTGCAGTGTAATGGTCTCACATTTGGCTGAGCGATATTGCTGAGATAGTTGTCTGTCCGCAGCTGTATACAATTCAGTTTGTAATTCAGAGCTCAGGCCCTAAAAAGGAGGGCTCAGAGTGAGCGCGCTCTGTGTGCGGGCCGCGGTGGCGTGGTGCTGACGTCTCAGAGCGAGCGCGCTCTGTGCGCGGGCTGCGGTGCGGTGGTGCTGACGTCTCAGAGCGCGCGGGCCTCGGTGGCGTGGTGCTGATGTGACGCTCTCCCCAGGAGCATGATGAGGAGTGGGGGAGGAGGATCCAGAGTGAGAAGTTTCGCTGGCACAACTCTCATTGGCTGGAGATGGTCGAGAGCCGGCAGATGGACGACCTGGAGGCGTACGCGTACAGCGACGACAGCGGGCCCTTCCTGTACCACCAGGACATACTGGAGCGACCCGACCTCTTCTACAGCGCCGGTGGGTGGGACACCGGGCCTGGACTTTGTTACAAAGCTCACTCTGCCTGTTCAGTGCTTTAGCACTGGAGCTGCAGTGTTAAAATATGTCTGATTAATTGTCCCATTCATGGACTTTACCAGCTTCAAAGTGTGGCTCCCTCAGCCAGCTTCAGGCACCTTTAATAACCTGAAATGAGAGAGCAGTCGCAACAACAGAGGTGGAAATTTCAGGTCCAGAAAGTAGAAATCCATACCAAGATTTTGTTTCAACCAAACAGGCAGTGAATCTTTATGCTCAACTGGTTGGTTGAAAGTAAATCATGGTCTGGATTTTTACTTTCTGGACCTGAAATTGCCACCTCTGAGCAACAACAACAAAACTACCTTTTATTTAACATTCTAAATCTGTAAAAAAATATTGTTGGTGTTCACAGAGACATGCAACATGCATCAATGCAGAGCCTTACGTGCAGTTAACGTGATACTCAGGTGTTCAGATTAATTACGTTTCTTATCCTGGATGCTTCTTCCCAGTCCTTTGTGCAGATGGATTAATCCCATCCGATGGTTCGATCAGTCCAGAGTTCTTCAGTGACTTCCAGACCCAAAATGGAGACATCTCAAGACCAAACATCTTTTACGACAGGTGAGTCTGACCACACAAGGCGTCAGGAGCTGCGATTCGCCTCACTCCCACAGTCGCCTCACTCCCACAGTCTTGCTGTGAACATGCCTCAGGAGTCTGAGGGACTCTCAGAGATCTCTGTTCTGTCTGTGATGTAGACCAGGCGTGAGAATTAATCATCTCCCTGTCCAAGGCCGTAATAATGTTTCCTAGTGAAAAGGAGATGTTTACTGAGAAGCCACCCGTCCCTTATTTGTGATATCTTCATTTTGCCCAGACTTTGCTGTAGGATACTAATCTGCTGCTTGTTTATAACGGCCGCTTTTCTGTGATGCACAGAAGGATCATTAATTTGCCCTCTTCTGTTCTAAAGAGGTGTAAAAATATGTGTCGTAAAAATCACTATTTTTTTTTATAAATAATCCTTAAAATTAAATGCCTGGTTTTTCAAACAGTTAAACCTCTATTAACAATTTTAACATCTGCAGTATGTACCATTATATAATGTTTGCTTTAACTGTGATTCCAAAATTGTAAATGTAAAAGTGTAAACCTTTTGCCATAATGTGAAATTAGTCCCGTCATTTATTCTGTGCTCCAGTAGAAATATGAGTTTTACTGATGCTTGATGTAAAGTAGCTATTAAAAATAATCATTTGGATTGTTGGTCTTTAAGTTACCCTGCATTGATGTTCCCTGTTGTGTGCTTCCTGGAGCTCTTGGACTTCTGCAACCCTGGATTGGATAAACAGTTTTGGAAGATGGATGGGTGGATGGGTGGATGGGTGGATGGATGGATGTCCATTTGTGCTGAAAAGACATTTGCAGACCCTCACAGTGGGTGACGGTGCATAACCAAACGGGGAACCATCAACATGCCTCCGCCGCCACTGGCCTAGCAGGCCAGCGTCTGTGACTGTACCCAGGGGCCAGACGGAGCTCTCTGAAATGTGGGCAAAGCACAGCAGTAGCCCTCCTTATAGGCTGTCCGCTAAGAGGTACCTAAATTTCACTGGCTGGAAGCAAGAGGGAGGAAAGAAAGCAATCAGTGGGCCCTTTGAAGGCTCCTCGGGGCCCGACAGCGCTCCCTGACGGGCTAAGCAGCTCAATAACGTAAAAAAATATGGCAGGGCAATCAGAAGGAACGAAAAATCAAAATAGCTACTGATTCCTTCAGGCCAGTAAAGTGGGATGTGTAACCTGAGCAGTGACAGGGAGAGATCAAAGCGCGCGGGCCGGAGTGCGCTTCCTGTGAGCAAGCTCGCTCCGGGACCCATAAAGCCCAGCCCTTGTGTCTGTATGACCTTTTTATCACGGGCCTCTGTCCGGCCGCGCCAAGTCACCAACCCTGTCCTCCAACACTGGCCCCCTTTGTGTTTTGACCTCCGAGCCCCTCTGGCTGGAAAAACGAGGTGACAAGCTGAGGTTTAATTGCACGGGAAGCCCGCTGCCTTAGATCACAGGGTTTACACGTGAAGGAGAGTCAGTCTCGCGGTAACCCAGCCCTTTTATTTTCTGTACCTGCCCGCCAATATCCGCTCGTAAGTCCAGCTTCTCCCAGGAAACATCTTTCCCCCTAATAACATGGCATGTCCAGATCCAAAAGATACGTGTGTTTTGGTCTTCCTCTCCCCCTTTTGTTCCCCGTAAATGCTCCTTTCAGGCCTTGCATTTATGTTCAAGTCCCTTTGCCGGATGGAGTGACACTGTGACCAGCAGGCAGCTCCCCCATCAGGCTCCTGCGGAGTAAAGCCAGGCTTCCGGTCAAACACAGGACTGAGCTCTGGGAACCGGCGTAAAGGCCCGAATGGTCCCATGGCTCCCAGCCGCAAAGGCCTATTAATTATAAGCAAAATTTCCTCCGACAGTGCTGGCAGGCCAATAGGAAAAAGCCATATATATATATATTTCTTCTCTGGGGGAGGGGTGCTGGGGGGGGTTAGCATTTATAAAGGCCGGCATGCATAACTGATTGCTGGAAGTGATTTTGTCTAAAACAACAAGTCGTTTGTGAGCGCGTGGGGACAAAGTAAACGGCTCATATTTTAAAGGCCACTGGCTCTAGCCAGCAGCTGCCACGATGGAGGCCGGAGGAGAGCATTTGGTGTTGGCTACGTTGTGACGTATCCATTATGCTTGCAGCTTTAACTGAGACGTATCACCTGGTCCTGGCTCAGCACCACTCAGGTCCCAGAATAGCTCAGCATCATAACCTGCGGTGTTGCTTGTTTACATATATATTTTTTTTTAATGAATAAAATGATCCTGAGAGAAAAAAAATGTTTTTGACGTAAAGCTTTTTTGAATAACAAATCTATTAAACAGTAAAACTAAAAAATAATGAGGCTGCATATTTTTGCTTTAATTTGTCCTTTTTTTAAAATCTCCTGTATATTCGCTGTGTTCCACTGGTCAGCGTCTATTTCAAAGACTACATTAGTTCGCCATCTAGTGTCAGAGAGGCAAACTGCAATCTAGATTGTTTGTTCAGCTAGGGCCCTTATCTACTGTTGGGTAATTGATGTTGAAAGCCACCAGAGCACTAATTAACCTACAATTAAAAACACCATCATTTTCCCCCCAGCCTGGAGAATGATGGATTTAGACAAATAAGTGGATCGTCGGGACGTCCTGCTACCGCCTACGGATTCCGGCCAGATGAGCACTTCTGCTATGGCTTTGGATCCTCCAAATGAACACGTTACCCCTTTAACTGCTGAGTCAGGTGACTCAGACAGGTAACATTCGGGTAACGTCCTGGCCACCCAAGCCTTGCATTCCAGGAATGTAGCATGTCTGTTTTATTACACTGTATATTCCTTTACATACCTAATGAGGTATAATCTCATCTGCGCCTAAGAACCTTTATTCAGAAGGCCTTCATCAAAGACATACCCTGAGCTGGCCTCTAACATTAGCCATGCCAGGTTTTAGAACAATACAATTTAATTTTGTTGGCATGCTCATGTAGAGTAGTAACGTAACTGCTATCGAAAGATAGCTATGAGTCTTTCATTTTGTCCTTCCTCAGTCCATCCACCCATCCATCATCCTCCGCTTATCTGAGGTCGGGTCGCGGGGGCAGCAGTCTCAGCAGGGAAACCCAGACTTCCCTCTCCCCGGCCACTTCACCCAGCTCCTCCGGGGGAATCCCGAGGCTTTCCCAGGCCAGCCGAGAGACATAGTCCCTCCGGCATGTCCTGGGTCTCCCCCGGGGCCTCCTCCCAGTGGAACATGCCCGGAACACCTCACCAGGGAGGCGCCCAGGAGGCATTCTGACCAGATGCCCGAGCCACCTCATCTGGCTCCTCTCGATGCGGAGGAGCAGCGGCTCTACTCCTTCTTCCTCAGTATCACACATATTCATGGTAGGCGTTTCGTGTTTGGTTTCAGCTGAATATTCATTTAGTCATGTAATGTCATAGAAGAATGTGAGACTTTAATGAAACCAAACGTCAGTCTGAGCTCTCCCCTGCTGGAGGTCGGCCATGTTTGTTTGTGAGATGGGCACTTGGTGTCATATATATTCTGGGGGATGGATTTGTTCTCAGTAACATGGGGGGGGGGACACAGCAGCATCACACCAAGAAATGAGGGTTTTGGTTTTCAGTTAGATTTATTAGTTTATAACAGCACATTTCTCATTGTATTAGTATACAATTTCAAGTGATTTAGTGAAATGATATGTGTATACATATACTTGGCAGATGCACTGAATTCCAAGGCAAAATGAAAGAAAAAAATCACAGACAAACTAGTCCTTACACATGTGCGGGGCCAATCAATCCTATAGGCGACATAGGGGGCGCTGTCTTGCCAGCCAATTTCACTTTGCGTCGGACAGGGGGTGCTGGCGGTGATGCTCACTTAGGGCGCCACTTGGGCTAGGACCAGTCCTGCACATGTGACACTGTAAATAGCCATATTTTTCAAATGACTTTGCTTTTTGTTGTTTTGGTTCATCAATATAATATGACAGACTGTAAATTAATAAACCAAAGACTGAACCAGACTTTCTTAAATGAATTGTGTGTATTCTTTGGTCCCAAGGGCGTGTGCATGATGCTTCTATCAGAGCTAATCTGACCGTCCTCTGTCTTACATAAACTGAAGTGTGACATTATGGACAGTGTACCTGTTCATACAGAACAGGCTGGCTGCTGTGTCAGTCTGCTTAGGGCCATTTAAATGCGGAATGTGCAGGAGGATTAGATTCGCTGTTTCCCCAGCTGTCCAGGAAAGGATGAAAATACATCAGCAGCTCTGATTGGCTTTGTGATTCCTGTCATGGTGCAGTGGGGAGGTGTGGTTCATAATGCGGGGGTGGTGCTCAGTCGGTTGCTAAAGGAAAAACCCCTCCGTTGCGGGATGCTGACACCATAGCAAATCCGAAAAACCGTTTAGCGTCTACAGCATTCCCGTCAGTTAGTAACAGCTTTATCATCCTGCTGTAACTAATGGTTACTGTGACAGGCAGTGGCAGTGCTCATGCAGAAAATGATAGATCAGTTGTTCAAAATACATCTTAAAAGAAAATAGAAAAATAGAGTGAATGGACGTGCTTCTTGTGTTTGGGGCACACATTTAGTTGTTTGGTTTAGAATAAAGTAAAAAAGTCTTTGGTCGTCAATGACTCCTATGCAGCACCTATGCACATTAATTGTAGCGATGCACAGATATATTTATGCACTAATGATAGTTTGTCAAGATTCCAAGCAGGGACAGGAAGCATTCTGTGTTTCAGTGATGGTGAGGGGATTCTAACTTTATCTCCGCTCCATTCCACACATTTCGGTGCTCTGTGCCGTTCCCTGACTAGATGTACACCCGCTGTACCCCGCAGATTTGCATGAGCCTTTGAACTCTATGCCTTGCTTTTATCTGGATTCCCCTGCAGCAGCTCCTGCACCTCTGTCTTCTCTACGAGGATCTCTTGACTCTCCTTCCCAAGGTCTGGGATGACTGCTCTTGCGGACTGCCCCGCAACAGCTGTGAGGTCCACGCAGGGGGGCGCAAAACAGTGTTCGTCTACTGACTGACTGGAATATTCTATGGATTCGTCCTCAACGGAGTGCCTGAAATGTTGATCTGCCTGTCTTCCTGTGGCCACGGAAGCAGAGTCAAACCTTTGGGTGACCTCTGTGCATTCTAGAGGGTCAAAGGTGAAAGTCTTGCTCTTTGTAACCTCAGTCATGGCATCACCACTCACAGAAACAGTTACCGTGCCGTTATCGGCTTCTTCTGAGTGAGCCCTGATATCCTGTGCTTCTGCGTTAAGGTCAGGGCAAGGGGTTAGTGGATGTGTGTCTTTGATCACATCTACAGGACATTCCAAATGGGTCTCATCAGTAAGAAGGTGCCGTGCGGCTCCTGGCACCTCGACTGTCTGAGGTTCACTGCAGTCCACTGTTAGAGTAGGAGAACCGGAGCAGGTTGAATCATCTCCTTTAACTACCCTGGCTGCATCATCCATCTCGCCTTCCTTTATCTGGCCCAGAGTTGGCATGTCATCCATCTCCATCTTTTCTGTCTGAAGCCTCTTAGATTCTTCACTCATCTTCATTTCCTCCATCGTATCTAAATGATGATGTGGACCCTCCAATGCAGCGCTCCCTTCGGCAGGTGGCCCTTCTACGACAGCCACGTTATGATGCTCAGCAGAGTCAGCCCTGTCCTCAACATCAACCTCTCTCATCTGAGCTGATTGAGCTGTCCAGTCCTCCTCCATAGTCCCTGTCTGGCTGGTGGATGCGTCCTCCTCTTCCATCTCAACTGCGCTAGAAGGCTCCACTTTCTTCTCCTCCTCCTCTTCCTGCGGCACACTGGGTGAGCCTCTCTCCACCAGACTGCTTGAGGCACCGTCTCCAAGAGCCAGAGCGACGGGATGGATTTTGGTGGGGGTGGCTTCATGCGGAGCCCGACTGTCGCCTAGACTGGACTCGCTGATGAAGGATGGGTCTGTGCTGTCCATAAAGAGGTTGTGCTTCTTCAGACTGGCCGCCTCCTTCACCACTGTAAAGGAGGAGAGCAGAAAAACAGATATTAAAACACTGTTGTAAAAAAAGTCCCACGTTTGTTGAATGAGCGCCATCCCATTGTGCTCTGAGTGTTCTGCCTTATGCCAGTGAAAACATCTGTGGTTCAGGTTTTTGTGAAAGCAGAGCATTTATTTTACTACTTTATATTTTATATAGCTATTTTTACTTTTATGAGTCAATGTTAGAGCCAGGGAGAATAAGGAGCAGGCTTAATAAAACCGTTACTTTGCTATAAATTTGAAAAATAAATGTACTGTGACTAAAGATAATTTGATAGCATATGAGATAGAAGAACCTTTGTTTAAAAAAAACAAACACTTTTTTTTGCAAACAAAAATATGCTGCCACACTGAGCAGGACATGAGCCCTCAGACTTCTGGGCCGTCCGCACTTCTGTCGGGGGAACTCCAAGCTGCTCTGGTACCTTTGATGATTTCACTTTCCAGGATCTGCAGCAGAATATCTTCATAGACATTTTCCACTTGGATGAAATTTCCATAATCAGCAAAGATATACTGATCAAATTTATGTAGTTCCTAAACAAAGAAAAAAACATTTAACAAAATAATAGTCTTAACTTAAACTAAATCTACCGATTTACAAGTAAATAATCCTGCTGAATACTAACTACTATTGAGGCAAATAGTCAGCTTTGCATGAGTCACACATGTGAAAAAACTTTGCTTTGCTTTCTTTTAGTTGTGTTGCGCGCCCCGCTGGGGTGTCCCTTAGTCACGGAGCACATTGACCAGTGAGAGCCAGGCTGCAGGGACCTACAGCTCTACACGTTGAAGCCAGGCTCTGCTTCATTGCAGGCAGTGTGACGTCCACCAGAGCATTCTGGAAGATCCTCTTCCTCACCGTGCTGCTGTCGTAGTCATATTGCTTTAAATAAACAGTGACATGGACACAGGGCATTTAGACCGGCGCCTGGCGCTTGAACGTACGTATCCATGTGAGTCCAGCCTACCTTTAGGACACGGTGCTTCACTTTCTCCACGGCTGAGGCCAGTTTGGGGGGGTTATCCTTCAGTGCTGTTTGGAGAAGCAGCTCAAACGTGTATGCTACGTTCCTCATGAGCTAAAGCACAGTGCAGCAAAATATTTCACTGAGGGCAGAAACTGACTGCTGGGAGCTTTTGTGAACAATAGGGGGCGACAAAGGCTAAATATGTTAGCATTTTAGGATGTGCCATGTGACAATACAATATACATAAGTTGACGGGGCATTAAAAAGCACTGCACGTTTGCAGTTGCTATAATTACGCCGTAGCTTGATTCTGCGACGGGTCCCACCTGCTGCATGTCAATCTGGGTGCTGTGGACCAGGCAGCTACTGTTGGAGAATCCAAAGCGATCACGGAGCCCCAGGAGCTGATGGCTGAGGGCGTTCAGGTGCCTGTAACAGTCCTGTAGCTCCGCCCTCCCCATCTGCTCCAGAGCCTACATCAGAGGAGAGAGAGATCTGATCCAGGGCTGCCAGTGAGGCACGGATCCAGCTGGATCAACGTGATTCTGAGGGGACATTTGAGGTTGTACACGGGATATTTACTGGGACTCTCGTGACTGGCCCGTACCCCCTTCCCACCTGTTTGAGCTCCTCTGCACTGTGGACCTCCTGGAAGTCCTGGCAGAGTCGGTCCATGTGGCTTGCACAGCACTGGCGTACTTCCTGGAAGCCAGAGCTAATGGGGCCCATGATCTCCTCTAGGATGGAGGCCAGGTATGGCTGGATGTTCTCTGAGCAGAACTTCACTGCTGGCTCCTTCACGGTGGCTACGGGGGTAAAAAAGACTAATATATTCCAGTAGAAATACAAGAATGGACAGTGTGTAGCTCAGCGGATTAGGATGCTCTGCCTGTCATCAGAAGGTTGTTAGTTCAAATCTCAGTGATTTCACTGAACCCCAATTGCTTAACCTCTGCTTTCTCAATAGTATGTTGCTTAGGATAATACTGCTTGTTAAATAAATAATTGCAAAAGTAAATTGGTTAATAGTGTGGCTTCGTACCTCTGAGCTTGCCAGCCAGGAAGGACCGCGAGCTGATGATCTCATCCATGTGAGCACGAATCAGCCCCTCCTGTTGCTTGGCTGCCTCCTGGCACTCAGCCTTCAGGGCCGTAAATCCCTTCTGCAGCTGATCCTGGACCAGGAGGTATGCTGCCTCCACCGTCTACCGACAAAGCACAGCGACTGGGGTGAGGGGACATGTTGCTGTGGTGTGACCGCCCCACCCTCATGGTGGAAAGCAGGGCCAGGCGAAGGGTAATCACAGCTTTAATTAGCACTGGATGCCACCAGTATGTACTGGGCAAGTACATGGAGAGATTTGGTGTAATTCCGGATATAATGAAACAAAAGACAGGCTGTTTGTAAATGTGACAGTTATACCTTCATACATACAGGAAGTCTGATGTGATATTTAAAATGAAGAAAGATAATGTTAGGTTATATAAAAAGTAAAATATGTTAAAAATTTGCAGATAAGAGTATGACCAGCCGAATTTAACATCAGTAGATTTAAAGTTCAGGGATATATTCCCTATTTTTAGAATGATGTACAGTGTGTTTTACTTCTCTGTGTTTACTTTTTTGTCCAGTGAAAGGCTCTGGTTACAGGGGGTGGAACTTACTGCAAACCAGGCTCTTCTCCTGTCTGCTTTCTTTCCTTTCAGCCGAGGTAGCAGCTCTGCCTCCAGAGAAGGGATCAGTTCCTCCATTACCAAGTTGGCCAGGACCTGCATGAGCCAGCGCAGGGAAGAGAGCGCCGTGAGCGGGATGCATGTCAGGGGCCGGAGCGCCGTGAGCGGGATGCATGTCAGGGGCCCTGCATGAGCCAGCGCAGGGAAGAGAGCGCTGTGAGCGGGATGCATGTCAGGGGCCGGGCCACCGGCCTGCAGCTTTTGCTGTCTGCCCGTGGCAACCTCCATATGGAAACCAGCAGGGGGCTCCACAGAGTAGGACTCACGGGGAGTTAGCGGCCTGCCTTTTCTGGCACTTTGTGTTTTTGGGGTAGGACCAGGGAGGGGTTGGCATGCAGAGGTGGCAAAATGAAGCAGGAGGCACGCTGTTGAAACTAAAGCAACGGCCTTTCCCGATTGGGCTTCCTGCAAACGGCCGCTATGCTGAAACGGGACTGGGCTTGACCCCGCTAAGAAACCCCCGGGTTTACCAGGACCCCACCATGCCATGAACCATCCTGAGGCCATAAAGGAAACCACGTAGGGATTGTTGTCCGCACCCCCTATGATTACATCCTTCATATATGCAAACTTCTGTCCTCTAGGTGGCACTGTTTGTGAGATCAGGCCCAGCCCTCAGACACCGGGATAATGAAAAAGATTTTGGGGCCTTTGCACAGATGATGGTGGCTTTCAGGAAGGCCACTTACTGAGACGTCACTGCCAACGAGCATGTCCCAGGACTCGTGGTGACCCTTCTCCTCTCTGTAGAAGCGGACAGCTTTCAAGAAGGCGTGGGCTTCATACGAGGTGCTCCTTGGGAAGTCTGGATGGGCAGAAGGGGCGTTGTGCTGAAGCTACAGCCTTCTGGCAAATGTTACCATGTTATTTCATGAAGCCATTGTACTGGCAGGGACAGACATCAGCGTGTCAGAGGAGTGATTTGCTGGATTCTTAAAAATCCCCTCCTTTAAAAAAAACAATGCAGTAATTTAACAATTAAAACAAATCTCTGCCTGTGAAGGGGCAAGCATCTTTGGTTATTGATCTCAGAATCTTTATTGCCACACAACTAAGGCTGGTGAAAATATTTGGTAATGTGGCAATATTCTGCAGTGTGAACAGCAGTGTATGTCACTGTAGAGCTCCTACAGAGTGGCTCACCACCAGCTAAAAATAACGCCTTTCATCGCAGGAAGTGAGGCCTTCCGTTACTCAGTGCTCTCCGTGCTCACTGGTGCAGAGCAGGAGTGAGCCGCTGTGGCTCTGGGTACGAATAACCCAGTAAAACCAGGCTCCCAAGCCCTGCTATAGAACAACGTGGAACGAGTCCTCAAGACCAGCTATATGCAGCTTGTCCTGTCTGCTGGATTTGTACAGCAACACTCCAGTGTCATGCAGTTAGGTGAGCGGGATTCTCTAAATTGCCCATAATTTTGTGCTTGTCTGTGTGTGCATGTGCTCTGTGATGGAATGGCTTCCCATACTGCCTGGGATAATCTTCTGGTTCCTTCTTGCAACCCTATACTGGATGAGCAGTTAGATGTTAGAGTGTAACCCAGGTCCATCCAGATCATGTAGTCTATGAAAGGGTCCGTGAACATTCTTATTGAGGATAAGAGTGGACCCTTCAAAGTACTGTATACATAATAAGAAAATTAACCACAAAAGAACTCTGGAATGACCACAGTCCCACTGCACCCCATCCTGCTCCCACCCATGCATGGGTACCGTAGTTCTGGTGTCGGATGCAGTCTGTCAGGACAGAGGTGAAGGCATTCTGCAGGTCTTCGCTCTGGAAGCAGAAGTAGGAGTCCCTGTGGTACGGCAGGCTCAGGAACACTGGGAACTTGCCTTGGGGGACGACCACTGGTGGGGGAGACTCCTCACTCGCACCTGCAGGTGGAAACCCAACCCACGCCTCAGGGTGAGAGAGGAGGTTAACACATGTAGCAAGGATTTGCCATTTCTGTAGACAACATCATCGTCTACACAGCTGAGTAACGTCAGACCAGCAGGGGACTGCCTGCTGAAAACAGAGGTCATTCATAAAAGCCTGACATCTGAACAATAATGTCCCTGCAAGACTTATTTTCATACAGTCAATGTATTAAAAAAACAAATACTGTCCCTACGGAACAACTTTGGCCCCTTGCCTTGTTCTCTATTTTTTTACAAGGTGTTGCACCAGGAAATGTATTTTCCAGGGAGCATTTAAACTCAGGCCTCAGATATTAACAGCCAACCTCATTAAAGGGGTATCAGGGCCAGGAGAACGATGGTCCATTTAACAAAGTTTGGCAACTTCCATCACACAGGGGCAGCTGCGAACGTGGGTCGTGGCCACAGTGAACTGTTTCACAAGAAGTTGGGCTCTTGTGAAATAGAATACTATACCTGACGTACACCTTTATGGATCAAGTAGAGGTTAATATAGAGTGTACTGGTACAAAGCCTACGAGCATGCAGTCCTGCAGTCTGCCACTAGGTGTGGCCTAGAAGGCACTGTCAGCTACTGGTCACTGGTAAAATTTACATGCTCTTCACGTATTGCGTGGGTTTCCATCTTTGGTCCAAAGACACCAAGAGAACTGATGACTGTAAATTGCCCATAGTGCAGGTGTCCTATCAGGGACAGGCATCCTGCTGGTGTTTTGCCTTGGTTGGGTACATAAGGGGGCAGCATGTGGCTCAGTGGGCTGGTTGGGTACATAAGGGGGCAGCATGTGGCTCAGTGGTCTGGTTGGGTACATAACGGGGCAGCATGTGGCTCAGTGGGCTGGTTGGGTACATAAGGGGGCAGCATGTGGCTCAGTGGGCTGGTTGGGTACATAACGGGGCAGCATGTGGCTCAGTGGGCTGGTTGGGTACATAACGGGGCAGCATGTGGCTCAGTGGGCTAAGCCCCTGTACCTGAGATCAAAATATCGCCAGTTCGAGCCCAACCTCGGCAAAATAGTCACATCTGTGGGCCCTTGAGCGTGGCCCTTACCCCCCCCCCAGCTCCAGGGGGGGCCGCTGCGGCTGGCTGCCCTTCACTGCCAAGCTTCCTCTCACATGTATGTATGTCATGGAGCACAAGATGAGGTAGGCAAAAGGAGAATTTCCCTACAAGCGATCAATGTAGTACATTTATTATAAGTTGTGCTCTTGGTAAATGTACCAAAACCTTCCCTCCTACCCCTTGAACTAGCAACAAAGAGAATGAACTGGCGGACCAGTGACCTCCCTCTGCTCAGCATTGCATCATGTTCATCGTCACACTTATACTTACTGTTGGGGTCTGGGAAGCACTTGTCTAGCAGGGCCATGTACTTCTCCTCTGAAGTCAGAACAGTGCCCCCTGTTGGCAGCAGACTGTATCGCGGTAGCAATCCTTTCATTAAAGTCTAGATGTGAAGAGACAGTATTAAGGCATAGTCACATTGTGGCTGAGCAGGCTGGTTATAATGCTTCGTGGACTCGGCAGAATGGCACTTACCTCATAGCTGTCATGCCACTCCAGGCTATAGTCACCCCGTACCACCACAAACCTCTCCTTCCACTTCCTGGTGTCATCAAAAAATAGCACCTTCTCTGAGTACAAGGTCTCGGTGGCCTGGGGAGGCTCCTGGTGGGAGGGGCAAGCCTGTTCAATTACACAGCCATGCTGCTTCTTGGTAGGATGATTACCAGCATGTCCATCATGTCATTATAAAACTGTTGATTGGTCAGTAGTTTAATGTTCATGGGAGTTTTACTAAGGACAGAACAAAAAATGATTAGTTCAGAGAGATAACCAATCAGACTACAGAGGAGGTGGGTCCAAGCGACTACAGGAGGCTGGATCAACCAATGAGATTTCTTGGTCCCGCCTCCTCTACAATCCGATTGGTTATCTCTCTTTATACTATCATTTTTTGCCCTGCCCTCAGAACACTAGTTTAGCCCAGGGCTCGTCCCTTTTTACCCTCTGTTTAAGGAGCTGTGTTTGGCCTTCCTTGTGCTGCTCCACCTCATCCTGCAGCCAGGTGAAGAAGGCCAAGGTGTACTGCTGCTTGTAGTGGGACTGGAAACCCTGCAGCTCAGCATCCACCTGGCCTGCAGTACCAAAAACATGGAGGTTATGGTAGGGAGATGAGGGTGGGTTTATATGGGGGTTATCAGCCGTCACACGCTGGGTCCCTGGGGGGGGCAAGGCCTTTTTTTGGACTATTCAAGTAGTCTTGTGTTTTTCATATCACTAGACTGAATATAGTCACACTTTAATTTAGTCTGAATTCTTGTTTATAAATACAACTGACTACCATTAGACACTCCTATTCCAGCTGTGAAAATATCACACCGGTACCTTAATCCGCACACGTTTGATTTTTCATCCCATGCTAAGCAACCATGTGCTTATAGTTGGTCGAAACTTTCCACGGAGTCTCCGTTTACTCACCAGAATGTTTTCTCTAGAAGTGACAGTGTTACCAAGGAAAATAGAGAGTGGAATTTCACCATACTGGGAAGTGCCCAGTCCAACAGAAATGAATTTAGGTATTTTGTTGATTTGAGAGACCATGTTACAGAGCTCTCGCAGGGCCTCAGCGGAACCCGGCTTTCTTTGTACTGAACTGTATAAAAGGCCACCAGAGAAGAATAACCAGGGGTATTTCACAACTTTTCGGAACCAGTGGGCCAGCCAGTGAGGTAGAGTTTATTTTTAGTTGTTGTTTTTCCTGTTGTGCAGCTGGATATGTAGTCTGATGGCGTTTTCCGGCATTTTCCTTTGCACCTGGTTCTTTGAGTTGGCACAAACCTATTAAGCATTTAAACAGAGTCAGTTAAAGTTAAAGTTGGGCTATTACACTGACTCAGCCCTGTGCAGTGAGGCAACGGTCAATGAAAATAAGCAGAACTGATCTGTCGACTGCTTCAGTGGAGGGCGCAGAGAATGGGACAGTCATAAGAAAACTACATCCACTTCTCATTTAACGAACAAGTTTTGTTCCAACAACAGGACTTTAAGTGAAATAGTTGCTAAGTGAAAATCACGGTAGCCTAGGCGTGATCACGACTGTGCTTACAACTTTACTTCAGCATTCCATGCGCAATATCTCATACCCTTCATGAAGCAGACATTTTTAACAACATTTCATACATTGTGGTTCAAAGATCTCTCACACTCCTGAATGCATTCTGTACGAAATTTGGTTGGTTTGGTTGCACATGGGTTGGGAAATGAATTTTTAATTACCGTCGTATTTGCAAATGGTCGATAACAGCTGTAGACAATAAATAAGGAGTGTTTGTTGTTCCACAGACATCTACGGCAGTACATGACCTCTTCCTCTGCGATGTGCTTGGTAAATGAATCTCTAATGTCTGCAATGAGGTAAGATAATCAAATGCTCATCATCCTGTTAGTGCTATGTTGTTGAAGGAACACTCATCAGCAGGCTCTGCCTCAGAGCATGACAGCTGGCCTCAGCCCAAGGGGCACCCCATGGAGCCTCCAGCCTTTTTGGCTGGTCCACCATAACCCCACTGGACTTCAGACATGATTCTGGATGGGGCTGGATTTTCGATTGGCAGTGAGTACAGACATCTACGAATCGTCCAAACTGGTCTTGAGTCACTGACCTCCCCTTCAGTATGAACAGACAGAGGCACACTTTCCAGAGAAACAAACAACACTAAAACAGGCTGAAAGCTTCACCACAGCCCATGAGTTTCCACTGAGCCCAACATTAGTCTTTGTTTTCATCCTAATCTGAACGATTGTAATTCCAGCAAAGCTGTCTTGTCCTGATTGAGATGTAATTCAGTATATTAAAGTAACTTGTATAGTGATGTTTACTTATAGTTTTGGTGACGACCGAATAGGTCTGAATACCTCTATAACGCCACTCTGCCAGCTTTGTATTCTCCCTGTTATGGACGTCATATATACCCATTAAAGTTTCCTCAAGCCCTCCTAATCGAACCTTCTCTAGGCCCTGAATGCATAGCTATGTTGCCACACGACAGATCATCTTCATTTAACTGGCAGTCATTTGTGGGTACCGTCAACATTCACGAATCCATGAGTAAGAACCAGAGTGCAAGAAAAAAGGCTTAAACGCAAGCTAAACCACATGGCAGTCCAGAAGAAAGTAGGATGGGGGAGTGGCAAAGGTGTGGTTTAATGACAGCATTTGCCCCACAGGGGCACAAGGGAAGCCAAAGGGAGGAGATGAGAATGGGTGGATCGCTGAACTCAAAGTGTAATCCTACGTAAGGCAGGCTCTATACATTTGGATAGTGGTTCTGAACTGTAATCATTGTACTACAATCAGCCATCCCAAGGGCGATGCAATATGCATTTTGAAAAGGAAAAAAGCAGAGACTACAAAAGCAGAGACTACAAAAGCAGAGACTACAAAAGCAGAGACTACAAGCCTAATTCATAATTTTTCACCATAATTCAAACCAATAAATGCAGTCCTATGACATATCACTATGGAGATGTTCGCATGCGGCCAGAACCAGATTCTGTAATTAAGCAGATAACTAGTCCACTGTTCATTCAAAAACCTTATTAGTTTCCATTTGTAGCCTTGTTTTTTGGAGTCTTGGTTGTCAAGGCTGCAAGTCCTCGAGGGCTGACCCCATGAATGCCCTTGAGCATTTTTCAATACTTTGGCAATCAACCACTGTAACTAAAACACTTATGGGACACAAGCATTAGGAATGTCCCCAGCTTGAAGAAGGCTGTTTGAAATCCAGAGTCGATGTCAGGGCTCCATATTGGCCACTGCCAATATTCTTTTTGTCAAATAGCAATTCTAGGTTCTTGTATTTCTATGCCAATCCTTAATGTCCAGGAGCCATATTTTCCTGGTGTCTCAGAAATGTGACGATATCCTTTTTCAAAGGTGGGCGGGGGGGTGGGCATCAGGCTTGGGATGTAGTGTCAAGTGAATGACACTGAAGTCTCAAATTCTGGTTCTCAAGTGTCTGG
>JAODKC010000036.1:15156006-15184331 GCA_026777985.1 Mormyrops attenuatus | reverse complement strand
TGACCTTCCACCATACTCCCGGGTTTCAGGAAGACCCTCTCCTCACACCACTGGCAGTGCAGGAGATGCCGTATCTTCTTTGCTGCCTCGTCGGCCTGTGTGGGACCCCGCAGCACCCGCACCACCACCAGGACGAAGTGCTCGACAGCTACGGCCAGGAGCACCTCTATGCCCTTGTTGCAGCGCGCAGCCGCCCTGCCGGGGGACAAAACACATCAGGCTCCTGGCCTGGGATCTACCACCAGCCACAACTCAGGTTTCAAATGTACTGGGATGTGAGGTGAAAATAAGGGCAGACCAAACAAACGAATGCGAATTTACAGTAGGACTCTTATTTGAAATATTTTAATGTATTGAAATCTTAAAGCTGTAGGTTAATTCCCCTTAAGTCTAAACCGTAATCACTAAATACACAAACATTTCCCTAAAACAACAAGGTTTTGACCAAACAAACATTCCTCCGAAAGCCACACAAAGCACTGACCTAATTAAAAAGGCACTAATCAAACAAACATTTCTCTTAAGACTACAACTAAACTAACCAATCAAGCGATGTGCCAAACAAACATGTATCCCAAACCTCCAACACCACGAAGACCAAAGAAACATCGCACTAACCTAAACTGAGTTTCCCCCAA
The DNA here is from genome assembly GCA_026777985.1 of Mormyrops attenuatus. Classification (NCBI taxonomy): domain Eukaryota; kingdom Metazoa; phylum Chordata; class Actinopteri; order Osteoglossiformes; family Mormyridae; genus Mormyrops; species Mormyrops attenuatus. The sequence continues at coordinate 15,183,693 of JAODKC010000036.1, read as the reverse complement.
GACTATGACACACTGACCAAGAAAATTGCCCTTGAGTTTGCAGCACCTTGCCACTGTGGCGACGACCATGCGCGCGGCCAGCTCCTTGTAGTACTCTGTCCTCACGATCTGGCAGCCGTAGTGCCGCAGGGTGACGTTTGGGGCCTTGGAGTACAGCGACCCCGTGTCGGTGGACGTCACTGATACGATGCCCAGGTTGCGCACGTTCCGAAAAGCCGCGTCTAGGTAGTTCACTGCTGTACCAAAGGGGTCCAGGTGTCTGCAGCCACCAGCAAACATTACAGGTCATTTCAAGAATATCACTTTAAAAATGCATTGCATTCATTTTTTATCCCTTTAATTAAAAAAATGCATGAATGAGGAAGATGAATAAATATAAATTTAACAAAAGCAACACTAATAATAATAAATATTTTACATGAAGATCCTAGAGTACAACAAACCCTTAATTTTTGTGTTGTTCGTTTCTTCTCTTACTCCCCGTAAATAATTTGGTTTACGATCCCTGATCAGTTAGGGTCATAAGCCAGTGATACATGTGGGAGATAAGTCTGAAATGAACAGGTTTTAGTGGTTTACACTACCAGTTCAGTTTCTGCAAACCACGGGTTTTACCACTTTTCCATTTATTTCATAAGCTGCGGTTTTATTCTTGTTAAGTATCGGAAAGTTGAGTGAACGTCAAATATGAAAGTCAAATAAAACAGGTTTCCTTAACTTTAAACGCACTAGTTAACCGTTCCATCCCACAAAACAGCAGCATTTAATGTCCCTTGTAGAAAGAATGCCTCAAATTTTCTCTGCTTTTACAACTGCTAGAAGAGGTTACTTTGATCACCTTCTTGTTGATAAAGGTACTCAAATTGTGAAAGTACTGTAAAATTATTTGTTAGAAAGGAATATTCACTATTTTTAGTAAATGTTAAGTGAGTAACATGCAAATGCAGAAAATCTCATTGCATGCAAAAACTTTTGACTGGTAATTTTCTAAATTTAAAGTCAAAGTAAACTTCATTGTCATCTTTCCATATACAAGTATACAGTTTTTAGTATTAGTTTAAGTTGCTTTTACTCTACTTAATCTCTGAAATATTAAGAATATATTTCGGGGCACAATGACCCAGAGTGGCTTGAGAAAAGAGGAAAGATGTTTTACAGCAGGAGCACATGGCATGCAGAGGAGGTGCAGAACGAGCAGATAATGATGGTTACTAGGGCAACTACCCAAGGTTGGAGACAGGAGAGAGAGAATGTTTCAGATGAAAGGAGGGTGAAGGTACTGCGTGAGTGAGAAAATAACTGACTAACAGGAAATAATCATATGCCAAGCTGAGACTCCGGGAAGCGCTTCGGGAAACCCTCCTGGTTCAGCTAAGACTGCAGTAAGTGAAGTCCTTCTGATTACCGTTTAAGGGGAGTCTGTGTAAGGTTCTGAGTATATACGGCAGAAGTCACTGGCTAGCTGTCTTTGTTGTTTGTGCTTGGGCAGCCGATTACGGCATTTCGCGTGGGTTATAATGCAACGGGGAAAAGGCCAGCCCTTTCTAGGACAGCAGTGCCCGGGGCCATCAGTGCCCAGCAGACTCGTGACAGGCACGCATCATACCCAGTGTGCTGGGGCAGGGAATCAGACAGTGTGGTGTCTGATGAACGAGTGAACAAAAAGTCTGTCCGCATGAGCTATCGAATGAAGAGAAAATAAGCGTGACCGGAGTCTTGGTATGTGTGGGGAAGGCATGCATTGTGAATGCGTGGATTGTAATTTTGTAGTACAGGGCCCAAGCCCATACACTCCAACAGTAAGATTTCTCCCAGAGGCACCAAGTACTTATTATTATAATGAGGAGAAGAATCCAATTAGCTCCAGAGATAGTAATATGGATATTTAGAGGAATTGTCAGGACTGAGAAATGTGTTAGATCCAGCAAACGAGGAGTGCCCAAAGGTTGCGTGACCGTTAATCGTGAGGATATCTAGTTCACGGTGCCCCGTCAAACAGTGTGGAGCAGCTCTGGCAGAAACTGATTAATACTATTGCTAAGACTGCAATTTTTTTCATGCATACAGACCAAAAAACAACACGGTTTTATCATTTTTTTTCCCCCCATCACCGTGTTTCTGTAACAGCACCCCAACCCCCATCTCATGTCGACTCTACTCACATGTAGTCGAAAGGGCGCAAGTGCATAACAACATTGGCATCCATCTTGACGACCTCCACCGATGCGACGGGTGCATCTTCTGCATCGCCAGGGTCGTCAGAGTGCCGGGGCCCGCGGTTACCTTCCACTCGGATGTTGTTGAGGTGGCAGTTTTCCCGGATCATTTTAACGCAGGCCTCGTTGATGTCATTGATGGTCACCTTGACCGAGTTGCGAAGGTGCTTAGCCCACTGTAGACCCATGATGCCTGCAGTGAACAGGGCAGGGACACAATCTGCTGGGTGCCCTCACACCCATAATTCCATCCTTTGATTCGCTTACTCTGCCCTATCAGCTTAATGACGTCACACAGCAGCTGGAACATACCGTCTTACCTCTTCAGAGTGACACAGAGTTCGAGGTCAAAAAAAAAATTAAAAATTCTGCAGAACTATGAGCCTGGGACATACCGTCCAGAACGTACCTGTGGCACCAAAAGCATCGAGACACTCGAGAGGGTTTCTCTCTCCTGCCAGAACTGCCAATGAGCAGAACACAAGCTGTCTGCAAGAAGACATCACAACACTGCAGTCACTGCTCGGGTCATACAAACAATAGCCAGAGGCTAAATAAAATGTCTTCTGGTTATGGAAGCAAAAAGTTTGCTGAAACTCAATAAAACAATTCTGACCGTCTGAATTCAGATCAACCTGAAACTAAAACTGCAAGAGCAAAAGTCAACAAGTTCAAATCTCCCTCTCATAAAAAAACCCATTAAGTTTAACAATCAGTTAGGCCGCCTGTGTACAGCCCTTCAAGACCTGTTCATTTTCATTTTCCGGTTGAAGTAGGTGTCACTCTTCTGCGGGGTGGTGTAGTTCGGAAGGAGCTGAACATTGGTCCCCAATTCTTTCATTATTTCATAGGCCTGTCCAGAAGGAACTGACAAGAAAAAAAAAAGAGAAACAAATATTACGATTATTCTAAACCTAAATACCAAAAGAAATATTCTGCATTGCTAAGTGGGTTATGGTAATAAAATTCACACAGCTTTGAGTTTTAAAGTTCACCTATTTATACATTATATGTTTAATGACGTGGTTCTGTAAGCTGTCCACAAGAGTTCTGCAAATGTAGAACCAGCAGGTTCTTTTCTGAACCTAGACCTCCTAGTCACGAGGCTATTCTGAAAGGAGAAAGAAGAGCAAAAGTTTTAATGGCAGTGATGTGGGACTTGCCTGGATCCTGAAAAGGCACCTCCGCGCTCCCTGTGTAGCTGGCCTCGGTCTCGCCCTTGTTCACGTGGCGCTTCAGGTGGCTGATCATGTCAGTCTTGCGGGCAATGGTCACTGAGCAAACCACGCAGTGATAATGGGCTACCAACCGACCAGTGGCCTGGCAAACAGTTGTAACAGAACTAGTCATCCCTCATCAGCTATGCAATAACTGAGTGCAATGAGCCCAAAAGCTTAAACAGGATATGTGGAGTGATTTACAGCGTCTGGCAAACTGGATGGACCGGGGTCCTATATCAGCAGTGGTGAGCCACCACAATCCAAATAGACCAATTTATCCTCCGTAAGCTCCTCAAGGGGGGGGGGGTTCACATACTGTCATGTCTCCAGAACCCTGCTTAGGAAGCCATCTTGGCATCAGGACAAAGTTTAATGATTTGACTCTTGGGACCTCACCTGGTCTCCACTGAGACTGGGCTTCAGCTGTCGGCAGGGCAGGTGGCAGATGCACATTCTCTGGCCTGAATAACCAGACGATTGTCACGTGATATTAAAAAATTCATACATTTAGAACAAATGACAGTGACAACAAAAACCCAATACTAAAGACTCACTACTGGTAATAATTCAAAACACATTAAGCATGGTAAATGGAGGGAAAAAAACATGGAACGCTGGGATCTATACCTTCAAATTCCACATAGACCTTCCAGTGTAGGTTCTGTAGGTGGCGCCGTAGTTTGTGACTGTAACAAGCTTTGAACTTTTCCTCTGGACAAAGTGGGCAGTTCTTTCTGCCGGCTGCACACACAGAGCAGACTTAAGTACCATCCCACAGAAAAGATAGGCAACATGTGATAGCAGTACTGTAGCCTATAATCAAGACCGTGTCAGATGATACTCTTTACTTGCCTCCATTAAGGTCTACCAGCTTTTCCAGGCCCTCCAGCTCAGTCTGAATCGATACATGTCTCTCTGAAATGGCCACATAATATAATTAAATCATGATCCATTTAATACCATCTGTGTACACACAGAACAATAAATTTCAACTGGTCTCTTTACCAGAGGAAGGCACGGACGTGTTCCTCTCATTGTCAGAAGATGATTCGGGTTTGCCACCACTGGCTGCTGTAGTGGGAATATCGACCAGGTCTTTGCTCTTCTCCTCCGGGATGATCGGTATGCCTTGAGGATCACCATCACCAACAGGAAAAAAGACGGGAGAGTATTTATTGCCCTCGGAAATGAAACCTGGCTTTCGGGTATTACGAACGGTTTAACTAGTTATTTGTGGAATACAGAAGTTGGAAAAAAGAAACAGTGAAGACACACCGTTACAGGAGCGCGCTGCAGCCTTCGGATTATATCTACAGTGTATTTTAAAACCGAAAAATACTTTAATTTGGCTTCTTTTACGGAGATCATAAAACGCACAAACCTTCCGTGCGATGTTGCGGATATTGGGAAAAAGGTCGATTTCGGTGTGTTATATTGCATTCTAAAGTCAATTATGTATTAGTGTTAAATGTATCACTACTTATAACGTTAACAGGATAAAGTCATTATCGTCGCACCTGATTTACTGAGGATAGTACTTATATTGTAGCCGAACATGTTCATGAACTAAGACGGTCCTGCTGCAGAGCTCCACGGTAAGACCGAGGCTAATATAAAATTCAAATTCAAATTAAGTGGTACTTAAAATTTGCAAGAGATTAAGTTATTCGAAAACTGCATAACTAAAAACCAAATTGCTACTTGAGAATAACATTATTTTCAAAAATTAATATATTACGTGATTGTAATTATTTACGAACTGGGTCCCATTGCGGAGCTCCGTGATGAGGCCCTCAACCACGATAGCCGCTAAAAAGTCGAATGCGGAAAAAATTAACAGAAGACGCCACATGAGAAAAAAACTGCATGTTTTGTTTCGTAAAAACGATCAATTTAACGAACATGAAACGTGCAGAACAATCCGTTTACTTACTATTTTTATCGACGGCCTCCTGATGTAGTTGAATAGCGTCTTCTTCCTTTTGCTCCGCCATTTTACTAAACTAGAGTAAAATTCGTATTTGCGCTTTCCAGTCTACGTACTCTGCGTAAAGCAACAATATGTAGGAATGTGGGTACAGAGCGGTTTACATAGAAAATATGTTATACACGTATTATTAACTACTGATTTGGTAAAATAAATAAAAATGACTGTGGATTTTACACATATTTTATTCTAAAACCAGTTATAATATTATTTTAAAGTATGAGCAAATACTGCAATTTTAAATACTGCGATATCTATATGTTCTGCCTTTTGAAATAAAATAATCTAAAATTCTATAAAATTGCCTCGTAGATCATTATTATTATTGCTTCTAGCAAGATTGAAAATGTAAAGTAGTCATTTGAGTACAGTCTTCAAATGCATTATTTATTAACGTTTATAGGGGGGATTCATCGTAATTATTCAGAGGGACCCATGCTGTATAAGACATGGACTTACATATACCATTTATGTCTCTATATAGTAGACATAATAATACAGAAAATTCATAAGCAATATAACACATCCAACTTGGGTTCAAAATCATGATATTTATATAAACAACCGGAACAAAAGGGACTAAACAATTTTGCTTAAAGGATTCTCAGCAATCTGGATGACAATAAATGCAATTATCACAGGACAAGCGTCGACAGTGAGATGCACTGGTCGCTGCTGCGCAGGTGCAGAGCCACGCCCCAGCGCATGTCACTCGACATCACGTGACCCGTCCAGCAGCGGTACCCGGATGTAGGTCTGTAACCGGGTGCCAGTTGTTGGGGTCAGTCAGTTTCTGTATTTGGTTCGTTGTCCAATGCGAGACTTAACGAATCTGTTTACATTCGTACAGACCAGTGAAATATCAGTAGGATCTGGAAATATGAGTACAGATTAGTATCCTAATCAGCTGATAAATTAGCTTGACCGAAAACGTAAGACGGCCAGTTAGCCAAGTACCTAGCTGAGCAATTAGCTAAACACCAGGTTTAGGGACGTCATTGCGTGACTTGTTTGTTGTAATATTGTCAGCTACTTTACATTTTCGGTTAAAGCATTATAAGCTACTGGAAGGGGCTGTCACGGCTAATACCTGTACTTTTAACCAAACCCATCTTTCTGTTGCTTATCCAGTGCACTATGTTTGTATGAAAAGTTTGTATTTGAATGATGTCGAATATCCTGGAGAAAAACGTTACTGCACCTACTTCCTAACCCTGCTGGGCTATATTAAAATATTTAGGTTATTAGTTATTGTTTTTTAAGGGAATTGTTTTGAAAATGAAGAAATCTTCCAAAAAGAAGAAGCGAAAGGAGAAAAAGGCGTCACCGTCATCTTTTAAAGGAGATGCCGAATTGGTAAATTTATCACGAGTTTGTTTTGTAGGGCCTTGTCGTCTTTTCTGAAATCTAAAAACGCCTGAAATGTCTGTGTTTTTGTTTGTTTCACGTTAGCATATGATATCTTCTGTCGGAATACTTTGTGTGCATATGCCCCCCCCTTTCGGTCCTGCCCCAGGTGCCCTTCTTTTTTTGCTCACCCTAGTTTTGTCAGCATGTTTCAGTCTTGTTGGGAATAAATAAATATCCCCTAGCTTTACCCCAGTACTCTGTGTTTTTATGTTTATGGCTGAAATATTTAATTATACACTATCAGCATAATGTTATGTTTAAACTTTTCAGTCATCCTACATGAAGGACCACACCAAGAAGAAAGACAAAGTCCGAGAAGAGGAGTGCCAAGGGACCAGTCAGTTCAGGTGAGAATGACAGGAGTTACAGGAGTGATTTTATATTCACACAAGATATTTAGACAAATCATTATGAGCCAGGTGAACTGTTTAATTTTATTTTTTATTGAGTTCATTTTAATTAAATTTTTTCCCTGGCCAATGATACTCCTATCTACTATAGGGTTGTGAACAGCACTGTGAATAATGGTGCACAATGCCTTTATTGTTCCTATGCAACTATGTGAGATTTTATATTCACCAAAGCTCTTGTCTTTCACACTTCCGGGCTCGGTGTTCACCACCTGGATTTCTTTCTTACCCGCATAACTTATCGGATTTAAGGTATTCCGGTTTAAATGGACTTTATCTTTGTTCACTTACATTTAGCCCCGACTATATTAAATCCAACAAGCTATCTTACTAACTTTAAAATCCAGTCTCGGGGTACAGGCTCCTGGTCGTCAGGCCACCCGTTTAATGTGTTGGGGCTCAACCTCGTGCTGTACAGGGTGGATGTCAAGTGCAATTCTATTTGGGTGGCAAGCATTAGCAGGAAGGACCCAGACAGATCACCCACTGCATATTTTACTAGCTGTGTATATTTTGTTACTGGGTCTGTTCAGCACTTCTTAAACAAATTATTAGGTACAAAAGATGCATACTGACCATAAGGGACAGGGAATATCCACAACCCAAGTGACTGCTCATTACCAAATTCTTCCAGAATGCATGCAGAAATGTGAATCTGCTCTCTTCCATGGGCACAAGTTGCATAACTTTTCATTTACTTTTATTTAGTTGGCACTTTTTTCCAAAGTCTCTTTCGATGAGACGAATAACACATTACAAACAACTTCAAGCTGCATTAATTTGCACTTATTTTCCTGTTGCTTGGAAAACTCAACAGTCATGGCTGCCTATCACCTTAATATATTTCAGCTTTGTTTATTATTCCTTGTAAATTGCGGTAGAAGAATAGGAAAGGAGGCATGGAAAAGAAGTGCATGATGGGATTGCGGTGAAGCCTGGACTTGCTTGTCTGTGTATGTATTTCTGAATATCCTTGTCCAGACAGGAAAATGGGGAAAGCTGAGGCAGCAGCGTGCTGGGGGAAAGAACATGGTGGAATGTTCCAAGAGATGGGAAAATAGCAAATGAGTAAAAAGCATGTGACCCTGGTCCCGCATGGATACGAAATTATATTTATACGGAAGACCCTAATCTGTCCCACACATATGGTAAAAAATATAAAAAGTATTTACATTAATTAAATAAACTAACAATGGTGTCTGTGTGAGTAATTATCATGATAATAACGGGGAAGCAGTAGTTTGATTGAGGAGGAGGATTGAGGAAACCCGATTTATAAGAGATTGACGGAGTTATGCACGATAGACCGCTCCCACTGTGTATAATAGTCACTTTGTGAGGGGAGGAGGTTCCTCTGGTGGCTATCTGGGGGACCTCCTCGTGCATGAGAATTCAATAAAGAAATCATCTTCGCTTACAGGGTGTCTATCTTGAATGCTTTTGTCTTTTTTTTGTCCAACATCGATCAACTTCCACATAATACAAATGTTAACATTTTATAGTATACAAATAACTCTAACCCATGTATTTGTATCATTTCACAGGTGCATGCGTAATGAAGACCAAAGCAATCGGCTGCGAGATAGTCCCTCCTTATCGAGTAACAGCGGGGATAACCTCAGCCAGGGGAAGGAGAGAGTCTACAAAAACCCTGTTTACAAATTGGGGAGATTGAGCCTGTTGCAGAGTGGAGAGAAAGGCTCGAGGTGTAGTGCAGGGGGTGACCTGAGCAAGTCGCCCCGCATCTCTGAGAGTTGCTCATCCGAGTTGGTTCCATCTGGTCTGCATGCGTCCAAGCGCTCAAGCGAGGAAAGGAGGAAGTTCAGCAAGAGGCAGACTAGCGGGGAATCTTCCTGTGACAGCCTCAGCCACCCAGGAAGTAACCAGAAGCCAGAAAGGTATAATCTAAAGAGAAGATCTGGGTCAGAGCTGGAAAGTCCAGGCCCACACCATCAGAAAAAGAGAGCCGGTGATTCCAGACACTCTCCACGCCAGCAGCGTGACACCTACAGGAAATCGGACTCCTCTGGTGCAGACGCGTACCAGCCAGGATTCCAGGGCAAAAAGAGCCCAGAGCTGTCAGGGAGCAGCCGAGACGAGACGCCCTGCCCGAAACCATGGGAACCCATCAGATTCAAAATACAGAAGACGACAAACCTGGTGCAAGGGAGTCATGTAATCTGTGAACGGCCCTTAGGCAGACGTGAAAACAAACGCGTCAAAACAAGCACTGGTGCCTCGGAATCTGAATGGCCCCCTTATACAGAGAGGACAGTAGCCAAACATGCACTTCTGGGTGTGAAAGTTGCAGAAAAGAAATGGCCCGAAGCCAGTCCATCCTCAAAGGGGGGTCGAAAGGGAAGCCCCCCTCGTCCGGAAGTGCCAGAAAGGGCTCGCAACACTGACTCACAGGTAGGAGAGGTGGCTATCCTTCCTGTCTCCTGTAGCCAAGCATTACTTCACACTTGGCTACTCTGTACCTTTTGGAACAGCTTTATGTAATCATTTGAGTCGCGTGTTTATTCATGTGTATTTTTCGTGTGCTTTGCTGCAGAAAGAAGTTCACAGAGTTTTTCCTAGGACCACTGGAGCCTCCAACAATGATCAGGAGGTACCAACGGTAACACTAATAGTACTGTGATGTAGGGCTGCACTATGTATCATTTCAGCATCGTCATGGCGACATGCAGTAATTACATCACAGGAACGTGTGATGTCATGTAAGGCAAATTATATCAGTTGCGTCATACTACTGCTTTCTTGCAGCTTGACACAAAAGGTCATTTTGTATGACTACGAGAGAAATCTGTCCGATATAATTACTAGTGAGTGACATGCACTCTCTGTATGCACAGTGAAACATCAGTCACAATCATTCATAATCGAGCTGTACAATGTGCAATATTAATTCTGGCATTGTATGTTATACACTTCGGCTGGGCGATGGACGATGACATGGGGTGGGTAGTGGGATGGGTCATCTTGAAAAGGCTGGCCAACTATAAATACTGCCTTTAACACTTTTTAAATGACTATTCATAAATTCATTAAGTATTACTAATTAGCAATTACTATTAAATTATTACAGTTTCTATTTTTTGCACATTTTAGCCCCTTCACAACCCCTCCCCTACTCACCTGGTCTTGCCTTACTTTTCAAAACGCATATTCAGTATTTAAACTTGTTTGTTTTGGATGTGCAAGTGAATGCACTCAAAATACCAAGTTTACTTTAAGTACTTAAGTACACAATTGGAAATTCCGATTTTTAGCCTAAGAAGGTGGCTGTTCTGTTTTCTCTAAATAAAGGTGTGATTGGGAAAAAAATCACTGTTATTTATAGTAACATTTTTTCTGTCATTTATGGTTATTAACTAATCAGATAAAGTAATTAGTTAAAATCTTAAATCTTCAGTTGTGCTATACTCGCCCCCTGATTTACTGGGATAGGTGCAAACCAGGTGAATTTTAAAATTGTTTTTATGTGTGTATTAGCAGAGACAAAACTAAGTAATAGAGTATAATTAAAATTAAATTAAATAATCAGTTTAAGCTAAACTGCTGCTGCCTTTGCATGAGCTCTGCATGTGCTGTTTGAGCCACTTTTTGTTTCTGCTGTCAGACTCACTCATGCACAGTAGGGTGGGGCCCATTCCGGAATGCAGTCATCAATTTCAATCCAAATCAGAAAATGGAACTTGAGTTGGAATTGAATTGGAATCTCCCTGAAATTCGAATTCACTTCCAAATCTGTTCCCCATAGTCTTTTTTTCCAATGCCAAATCCAGTTCCATTTCCTAATTTGGACTGGAATTGATGAATGCATTCCGGAATGGCCCCAACCCTGATGCACAGTATGGCGTATTTGTGAAATATTTGCCAAAAATGAGCGAGGATGACAAAAGCGAATAAGAACTGGTCCCAAAAGACATTCGCCTTCTGCTGTATAAGAATATTTTGTATTCCATAGAGATGGTATTGAGCAAAAACAAGTAATTTGTCGGTATCGCTTTGCATCTGTTGACGCAACTCACAGCAACCACCAGCACCTATTTGACACATTCTATTGGTAGATAGCCAATTGGTAGATTTCATTTCATTTCATTTCGGGTAAATTTAATCTTTTTCGTTTAATAATTTTTGCAGTATTAATCACAAAAATTTGTGATTGTTTTTTTTATGACCCAATATCGTGCCGCCCTACTGTAATGGGTTGGTGCCCTGTCTTGCGCTATTCCCTGTGTTTAGCCTGTAGCTTCCGGGATAGGCTCCAGACTCCAGTGGCCCTGCATAGCACAAATGGGTATAGAAGATGGATGGATGGATAATCATCATCATGATACAGTATTACCTAATAATAATACAGTAATTAAATGCATACTGCGGTGTGTGTGCCCACTTGCATCCCCAGTGTTGTGTATGTGTTTCAGACTCAGGTGGTGGAGGAGCTACACCGAGCCCGATCTAAGAATGAGTTGCGGGTCAACATGGTGGAGAGCTACGGGGAGCTGACCGCCATGGATATCGACCTGTCGGAGGAGTTCACCAGTTCATCTTCGAGTGAGATCCCTTCTAGTGCCAAATGATGATTTGCTTTTCAATAGCAGTGTTTTTAATGCGATTTCCATACTCTTTCCTAAACCGTGTGACAAGGGGAAGCCCCATTCTTGTGTTTGTTCTGTAGTTTTGAGTTCGAGTCTCTTCTCTTTGCAAATGTGTGCCTGTGTATTTGTTCCTGAAATGGCAGATAAAGAGGAAATCCTGCATGAACCTCTCATCGTCCTTGACACCAACATCCTCCTCAGTCACCTGGACTTTGTCAAGAAAATGAAATCATTTGGCCTTGGAGGTACATGGCATTAAGGTTGTGCCCAGTGCTTTCTAGGGTGTAGAAGTAGCCATCTGAAGCTCAGAAACCGCTGATGCTTAGATGCACCATTTCCTGCATTGTCAGAAATGTCCCAGAAGTTGTTCTCTAGGAGGCTTTTTCTCCTGAATTTGAGCCCAGTTTTTAGGCCTGTGATGTATAGAACATGCCTTCTGTGGTCCCTTTCTCCAGGAAAACATGGCTGTGCCCCCCCACCCCCCTCCCACATTCATAGTGAAACATGCTTGCTGTCTACCAGCTCTAGGATTCCCCATCATCCTGATCCCCTGGGTGGTCATGCAAGAGCTGGACGCACTGAAGAACGGCAAGCTGTCTAACAATGTGGCGTGCAAGGCGGTCCCCGCCGTCCACTACATTTATACCTGCCTGAAGAACCAGGAGCCACGACTGTGGGGCCAGTCCATGCAGCAGGCCGCGAAGACAGCCTGTGAGTGCCGGCTCTGTCTCCGTGCAGGCCTGCCTTTTTGCCCATAAGACTGTTAGCCTGTGCTCTTTATCTTGAACATTTCTCTATTGCTTAACACTAGGGGTGTGAACCTTAACATGATACTGTGTGATGTACAGTCACTCATTCACAATCATGAGATTTGGGATAGAGGATCCCCGCAAATCCTTATGCATCCGTTAACATCAACTCATAATAAACTGCTAACCTGAATGATAACATTAAAAGTCTATTCGGGTTATTCGATTGCAGTCAACTTGCTGATTTAGAATGCATGTGCTAGCTAAGTTGCGTACTTGTTGGTATGGTATGTTCTCTAAAAGGTCCACTGCTTTGACCTCAAGGACCAAAGCTGCAGACCTGACGTTACAGGTCTTTCTAGGATATCAAGACTGACCACCGTTGTTCCTCCAACAATGGACATGAACAAAAGCTTTCATGCCAATTACTTATAACAATACATTATGCCCTATATCAGAGGTCACTAACAGGCGGACCCGGACCCAGAAGCTGTCCCATACGGACCCAGACCGGTAACCAAAACAGAAAGTTATGATTTAAAACCTGACGTTGCGCTTCTGTTTTTCGGTAGTGGTTTAGCACTAGAACCGCCGTTTCCCGCGGCAATGAACGTCAAACGCCTTTGACCGCCAAGCAAGACGCAGTTCGGCGTATTCTTGCCCTTGTGCTAATGTGCCATTGGTGTTAATAACAGTGGCAAAGCTAAGACCCGTAACCAAAAAGCCGTAATGTTGCTAACAGAGTGGCTGCTTAATAACAGCGGCGAAGCTAAGACCCGTAACCAGAAAGCCGTAATGTTCCTAACAGAGTGGCTGCTTAATAACAGCGGCGAAGCTAAGACCCGTAACCAGAAAGCCGTAATGTTCCTAACAGAGTGGCTGCTTAATAACAGCGGCGAAGCTAAGACCCGCAACCAAAAAGCCGTAATGTTCCTAACAGAGTGGCTGCTTAATAACAGCGGCGAAGCTAAGACCCGCAACCAGAAAGCCATAATGTTCCTAACAGAGTGGCTGCTTAATAACAGCGGCGAAGCTAAGACCCATAACCAGAAAGCCGTAATGTTCCTAACAGAGTGGCTGCTCTGTCCTGAAATCCTACAGCTGAAAAGTTTTCAAACCCAGTGTGTTTTATATAACATGTTGGATATATAAACGTAGCTTATTGGTGCTTTCATGTTCATTGAAATTTCTGATTTTTAACAACCGTATAAACTGATGTTATTTGTTATATTAATCAACTCAGGTGAAACAAAAAAAGTACGTTTTCAGGGTTGCCAAATCTCAAGCATCTGGCGTGACACTCACACTTTCATATACAGGAAATCTTATGGCAAATCTATATTATTCAATTTGAAACCTAAAATTAGCTACGTCAAAAGTGTATTTATACGTGTGTGCAGTCATCTCGATTCGAAAATCTCACTCCAGCCAGCTGGCCGAAATTCTATGTCACGTGACTAAATATTGTCAAAAAGTTTTTGAATTGCACTGAATTAATTTGATTTGACAGTCAGGTACTGATTACATGCAATATTCATACAACTAATAGGTTACTTAAATATATATCACACTAAATAGTTAGACATGATCTTCCGGACCATTGATTCAGTAATTTTTCTCTAACTGGACCACTTTAAATTTTAGTTGAATACCCCTGCCCTATATCATGTGTTAATAACTTAAATATAAACTTAAAGTAAAGCTGTCATTAAAATATTTGGACGAAATAAACATGCTAATAAATGCAATTCACCTAAAATAAAACATATGAAATTATTAAGCTAATAAATAAAATGTGGCCTCTTTTGGCTGTTATGCGAAATCTCCTCCACAATACGAGCTCATTCCTCTTGTTACGTGTCAGTCAGCTATTTGGCTGATGACGCAGTCGTGAGTTAAGCACTTACTCTGTAAATTTCAATTTCCCCATTACCTGTGGCATGAAGTCTTTTCATCAATAAAATACGTTTCTGAATAAAAGGTGTTTTTGTTAATTATGATAAATTGTTCACATTTAGCTTGATGCTATAACCGACATGTTTATTAAATTAGATGGATTATTAAAGTATCTTTTAGCTCCATAGTGACGTTTCATTGATAATTACCGTACTGTACTGAAATTGCAGCTAACAGTGAACCCAAAACCGAGGTTTGTCCCGAATCATTCATTTTGTTTACCATTACACCCCTAGGCTGAAAGAACATTTTGAAAAGAAACGGTTAACGTTGCTAGTTTGCAAGCCGTTTCCGCCTTTCCTGGTAATAATGCTCTTTTGCTCTGTATGCTGTACGTTTCATTTTAATCTCCTTCATTTTCATTTGTGGTATCCCATAGAGGGCAGCAGCTGACACTTTGTGTCAGTTGCAGTTGGGGTCTTTTTTAGTCTATAGGTTGAGGCTTTTTTTGTGTGACTAAGTTGGTTGCAATCGGTATCAAGGTTCCATGCTAATTTGGTCGAGGATCAACTCCAGAAAGTACCGTACTTTGTTAGTTGCAATCAACCCTTTGTTATCAATTTCTAAACAAACAGGACTGTGCTGTACACTTTGTACAAAGTTTTTATTTCCAATCCAGACATTTTTAACAACGTGGAAGAAAACGGAAGACTGAGGAATGTTGATAGAGTTAGAATGCGTGGACTGCCGTAAATTGCTTTTAGTAGAGGTATCTACTTCTGTCATACTCCTTATCCTTCCCGGCCTTGGCTAGTGAGATAAGGAATGCTACTCTCCTTCCCAGTCTGGGCTAGTTTTTTTTCCCGGCCTTGGCTGGTGAGATAGGGAGTACCACTGTGTTTTAAATTTGTCTCGGGTGCAATAGGTAGAGAGAAAATATTCTGCAAAGCCTTAGGCAATAGTATCTCTGCATTACACAGTAATCCGACTCCCCCATAAGGCCCTATAACTGCCCTGAGAAATTGTTCCTTTGTGCTCACTGCCCCAACACTTGTTATGCATTTACGCTAACAAATATTACGTATGACTTTTATGTGTTTCAAATCATTTTCAGTATTATTTTTGGCTTACACGTCATCTGTGAGTTTCTGCGATCATTTGACAAGCTCCATGAATATTCCCATTTAATTGTTCATGGCCAACTTGTGAAGAAGTGAAACCGCCAATGTCAAATGTGCTTATCTGGAGGAGCAACTGTACTTCAAAAGTTTTTGAAAAAATGAGATAACGTGAATAGGATTTTCACCAGGAGAGGGCGTCATTTCTTAGAATGTCTCCAGTGTTAACGGCAAACTGGGATGGGTAGCACAGGATATAATATAAGTGGTGGGCACAGAAATTGATACGGCAGGCGTCAATAACAGGTTGAGGAAAATACTAAGGTTAATTTCTGTGACTCCTATACATCTGGCATAAATGGAAAATTCTTTTTTGGTGCCATCACAGAGCCGGTATTCTATGGATTCAGGGTGTGAGCAAAAATTTTATTTCGGATGCCTGAGTGGAAGATGTGTAATGAGGAACAGAGCTTAAAAATGTTACTTTTCAGTGGAGTTTATCCTCAGGCACTTCCCATTATATCTTTAAATATGGAAACAGCAGGACCAATTCAATACCGTGCAGGCATCAGGGCAAGCAATATGGAGGATAGAACAGAAGTGGTGATTTCTCCCCAGGAATACATATTACATCAGCTAGGTGAATGAGGTTAACAGGGAGGACACGGGGTGGAGACAGGAAGTTCGCAAGGATACAGAGGCTTCAGCAGACTGACGTCACCACTTCCCTCGAAACGCAGATGTTGCCCTTTTGAATAATAATAAAGGTGCTATATAAATAAAACTTTTTCATACACTCGAGGACACTTTACAAAAACACATTTAACAGGCCAATCAAGTTGCATACAAGACGAGTAATGGAGTAATAGATGTGTTCTTAACAGAAGCTTAAAATGGATAACAGATTTTTCCTTACGGAGACTAAGAGGAAGAGCATTCCGAAGTTTAGGAGCTGTTACACTAAATGCTCTGCCACCCATAGTTTGACTACCTGTGCTTAGGTACAGTGAGCAAGTCTGCATCGGATGGTCTTAATGTGCGGGCAGGAGTGTACGGAATGAGCAGATCAGGCATATACAGTAATGAGGGGCTAAACCATGAAGGGCTTTGAAGGTGCTGAGGGTCATTTTATATTTGATTCTTGAAGAGACTGGCAACCAATGTGGTTCTATTAATCATGGAGGACAGGAGTGATGTGAGCAGATTTTTTACTGTGTATAAGTAGGCAGGCAGCAGAGTTATGAACATACTGCAATCTAATGATATGTTTATTAAGGAGGCCATAAAATAATGCTTTACAATAGTCCAGACGGGTAATGATGGAAGCATGAATTAGTGTTTCGGTATCTTTCACACTGAGGGAAGAGTGCAAACCAGCAGTGTTACGTAGATGAAAAAAATGCCGTCTGTATTAATGAGCTGATGTGTGGTCGAAATGTAAGAAGTTGATCAGAAATGACACCCGAATTGCGGACTGACGCTGAGGGCTCCACTAGGATCCCATCGACATCAATTTTTAACCCACGGAGGGTAGAGAAGACAGATTTAGTACCCACCAATAGGATTTTGGTTTTGTCAGAGTTGAGCAGTAAAAAGTTAACCATCATCCAGTGTTTGATTTCACTAATGCAGTTAGTCAGCAAGGCTGGGGATGATAATGCAGTTGGATCAACACCTTTATATACAGAATACATTTATAACATATGAACTTGCCAATTTCTGGTATTGTCCATCCATTGCCCATCCATCTAGTCATGGGGAGAAGGCCTGGAGCCTATTCTGGGCAACTTAAAGCCAGGGAAGGCATACATGGGTGCAGTGTCATTTATCCATTATAATTTATTGAGCAAGGCTTTTAAATCTAGGGGCAGTTGGAGTTTTTGGCCTTACTCAAGGCCTGAACTCTGCTGCCTATGGGATTTGAACCAGTGACCTTCTGGTACAGGTTTAAACTTCTAACTTGGAGAGCTACGCACCACCTATAAATTAAAATCCCGCATCACTGTGGAAATGTTTTCTAATGTCTGATGCATTTTTAAATGTCCCCTTAAAAGATAAATATATGAAAATGTTATAAATCTGCAATGATGGCTAGATCCCCTGTGCAGCACATCAGTGGAGACGGTAAAGTGTCTTTTAAGGCGAGCCAGCGGCTGAAAGATCTTCCTTATTGAGGGATTGCTGTGTTGGCATGAGAGAGAATGGGTCAGCGTGGAAGGGGAGGGTTAAACTGAATTTGTAAAGGTATCAGTTAAGGTAAGACGACCTCGTAATCAAGCTGCTCTCTTTGCTTTCAGATATGCTTAATGCGGAGAATAATGACGACCGCGTGCTGCAGTGCTGCCTGCAGTACCAGGATATACGCCCAGGGGGCACTCTTATTCTCTGCACGTAAGTTTTGGTCTCGGTATAATCCGACAATGACATTCTGTGCTCATTAGCATCGTTTAATATGAAGGTTAAGTGGCTTTTATGCCCGAACTGTGTCTTGCGACAATGTTAATGGCTTTCTGTATGCCGGCCTCTGTTAACGGCTTGCGAGTGATGAGTCATTCTTCTTTTTCTTTTGTTCTATTCAATCGCGTGCTGGGCAGCAACGACAAGAACCTCTGCAGCAAAGCCATACTGAGCGGGGTCGGAGCCCTGAGCAAGGATGACCTGGAGTCGGAGGCGGAGAGGGTCAGATGCGGCATCCAGGCCAGTGGCTGTCTGAGTTCCTGGGGCTCCCCTCCTGCAGAAAAAGGTCAGGGATGGGAATTTGCCAGCATACTGCGGTGCTCCCAGCTAATTTAAAGAAGAGAGATCCCTTTATTAAGAAACACATACTGATTCGGTTTTGATTTTTTTGGGTGCTGTAACACTGTAGGTGAATTCTTGTTATTACTGTCATTGTATTAATTATTCCCTGTGTTTTTAAATTTCAATTTTAGCTCATGAATAGTAAAGCCTCCGTTGTACAGATTTTATTGTTTTTAATCAAAAGAGTCTGATATTTATTTTTCAGACCATCATACCCTCTAGACCCCAGGGGTCACCAACCTTTTTGAAACTGAGAGCTACTTCACGGGTACTGAGCCATGAGGGCTACCAGTTTGATACACTCTTCTTAAATCATGTATAATAAACATGTTTTAAGTGCTTTTTTTTTCAAATCTATATAAATGCAAATGTGATTAAAGAGGAATAGCAACAGGATAAAATTAAATTTTAGACGCTGCTCACTGGCGAGTTGTGCCATTTTTAGAACAGGTCCGCGGGCGACTCGTGTGGTCCTTGGGGGGCATCCTGGTGCCCGCGGGCGACTCGTGGTCCTTGGGGGCATCCTGGTGCCCGCGGGCGACTCATGTGGTCCTTGGGGGCACCCTGGTGCACCCGGGCACCATATTGGTGACCCCTGCTCTAGACATCTATTGTAAACTCCAGAATCAGGGACAGCCTGCACAGTCTCATTAGTGTGGAAGTTGAGCGCTACGGAAATGAGGGGACGCTTTGTTGAAGAGTTCAAAAGATCACCCTTCGTTTATTGACACCATTCGACTTCTTCGTTATTGCAGAACACGCCACTAATCACCCCCTAGAGCAGGAGTGTCAAACTGCAGTCCTGGAAGGCCGGAGCCCTGTGTAGCTTAGTTCTTTCCCTGTTCCACCACAAATGATTCAGCTCAACAGCTATGTGGTAATTAGCACGAGAAGTTGAATCAGGTGTGTTAATCGAGGGGAAACCCAAAAATGTGCAGGGCTCTGGCCCCCCAGGACTGGAGTCTGACACCCGTACCCTAGAGTATATGGGAAACTTAGTTAACCAGTCTACTAATAGTAGCATGAATGTAATCAAATAAGAACTAGGGCCAGATCACTGCGAATCATATTAAATATTAGTCCTGCAAGCAGGTGGGCACCATAAGCAAATATTTTCTTTACTACTTCCAAATAATTCTTCTGCTGCCTAAGTTCCCTGTTCTATTAAGTTCTTTCCATTTTAAATGAGTTTTTTTCCATCATTAAAAAAACTACTTTTAAAGTGGCAACTTTAGATTTCAGAACTTTATTCGTATGCACAGTGTTGTGCCCTGCAGTACATCGCCTCAGTACAGCATCTCTGTATCAATTTGATTGAAAGAGGAGCGCCTGTATTTGTGACAGTGTTAAAAATAATACTTTGGGGCTAAAATCCAGGTACACCGCTATACGGCCAAGCCTCCTTCACGACATCGCAGCTCCTGCTCAGTTGCCTAGAAAACTGCTTTTAATGTTATGCTGTATTATTTTCCTTTTGCTGTTGAGACTTTTGTTTCCTGTGTCTTGGTCTTTCTTTTAAGCCTAGATGCCGCTTTGTGATCCGCTGCCTCCAGTGACGTTTCACCCGCATAAAACCTCTTACCGCACGACCGGATGCTGAGGGACACGAGTGCCGTGGCTGTCACACTTCTCAGCTTTTTTTTTTCTTTTTCTTTAATGTGCCGTTAACAGCTGGGAGCAGAGGCTTTGAGACGGGGAGGAAGACAGCCGCAGTGGATTCTCATGAGCTCAGAACCTGCGTTTCTCTGCTGGAGGACACCCTACAGGAGATGCTGTCAAAGGTGCTGATGAAGGAGATGAAGGTTGCCTATGGAGATCTGTGGGAGGAGGTAAACACTCTGTCACTCCTCATGGGATTTATGGATGACTGCAGTAGTGGAGTCTCTGTAAATATAATAATGAAACAAACAATGGTTCCTACTGAGGTTGTGCTGTCGTCTTTCTCGCATCGCCTCTAGATTGTGTTTGTAAAGCCGCCTTGGACCCTGTGCGACCTTCTGCGGTGCTATACGAAGCACTGGATCGCTGTATTTGGAAACGTCTTCCAACGGAATCTCCTGCGCACTGTCGAATGTCTGAGTGACATGCTCTGCAAAGGTACGAGTCGCACTGCAATGCAGTTGCATGGAGGTGGCGCTGTGACTCAGTGGGTATCCCTGTAGCCTCACACCGACAGGGTTGTGGGTTTGATTCCCGCTTCCATCTATATATATGGAGTTTGCATGTTCGACCCCAGTTTGTGTGGATTTTCTCTGGGTACTCTGGTTTCCTCCAGCAGTCCAGAAGCTGAATTGGTATCTCTAAATTGTGTGTGAGTTCGTGTATGTGGCGTCCTGCTTCCCCTTCTGAATCCCTGTGCTTCTTGGGTTGTGCTCCAGGCTCACTTCTGTAAAGCATAAGCAGTTGGAGGATAGATGGGTTTTGCTATAAGAACAGGTCATTTTGTTTTATTAATGGTAGTTATTTGCGTTAAAGAACAGCTGCTTTATGCTGACCTTTGGGGAACGGCACAGGATGAATACACAAGCGTGTTTGCGTTCCTGTTTTTCCGGCTACTCAGCACCCAGAGAGTGGGTCCGAGGCCCGGCGTGACCCAGTTCTGTTCGGCTCCGTGCTAGTCTCCGGGGCCTGGCCGGGCCCTCCCGTGTTCTGAGAGGGCGAGTGGAAAAGTACCAGCGCGGAAAGGCGGGGGCTAGCTGACATCCTAACCGTGTCCCGGAGGAGCAGAGGGCCGCACCTCTGAGCACGTCACTGCCTGCTCAGATCAGTCATCCCCTTTACCCATAAACCAAAGAACCTCACATTTACCTCAGACACAAAGGCTTATGGGGGAAGTAGAATAGTCCTGGAAACAAACACTAGTGCGGTGAGAATCATGAGAAAAAAGGCCTGTAATATATATTTTTTGCCTTTCGGTTTAAGATCAGCTCTGTCAGTGAGCGCTGTTTCAATAGACCTTTTTATTTAATGTGCCTGGAAATATTTTCAATTTTCATTTTACAGACTTTTTGTGTAAATCGTTTTGCTGACTGAGAAAATGTCATTACAGTCATAGTTTTTTTTTAAACATGTGAGTGCATGGGGTATTTTGCTGAATGCAGTCGTTATTAGAAGTTAGGGAATCCTAATGCATATTTTTCAGTTGATGTAACTTTAAAGCTCTTGTGAGCATGATAATTATGTGTCAGATTTATATTCTTGCAGTGAAGAACTAGAGTGTAGGAGATAAAATATTTTCCCTGGCTGATTTCTCTTTGTTGTCATTTTTCTTGCCCTCATGTCGGAGGGCCGGCAGCTCACTGGGTAGCACTGCTGCCTCACACCTTCGGGGTTGGAGCTTCCCTTCTGCTTTGTGTGCGTGAAGCTTACACATTTTCTCCTTGTTATGTTAATCGCCATCTCTAAGTAGCCTGCAGGCAATTTTTCCTTAGTGTGTAAGTGTGTACGCTGTGATGGCCTGGACTCCATCCAGGGTGTGGACTGCTGCCTGGGGTAGGGTCCAGGTGCCCCATGACTCTTACCTGGTTTGCAGGCCTCCTCCAGGTATTCTGGTTTCAGTCTGCAGTCCAAAGACATGCAGGCAGGTGAATCGGTGTCCCTAAATTGCCCATAGTTCGTAAGTGTGTCCTGTAATGGCCTGGACCCCATCCAGGGTGTAACCTTATTGTGTACCTTATGCTGCCTGGGATCGGCTCCATACCTCCCACCCCACAGCCCTCTCCAAAATAAGCAATTAGAAGATAGAAGGATGTTTCCATAAATTCAGCTAAAACATATTGGATCGAAAAATAAAATATACTTTTGTCATTTATTTAAAATAAACTTACACTCTATCTGAAAAAGTGATCATAACCTGACATTCAGGAACTGTAATCAAACACACAGAATTCTGGCCTGATCCTTAACACAAAGATACAGCATGTTGGTGATGTTACTTATATCATGAGTACAGAGCAGTCAGGTCTCCCCGCAGTCTCAGCATTTAGGCTTTAGATCTGGGCTCGGTCCAAAGGGCATTAAGAACATAAGAACGTAAGAAATTTACAAATGAGAGGAGGCCATTCGGCCCATCAAGCTCATTTGGGGAGAACCTATTACTGGAACCATGTATACTTATCAGAGTTGCAGAACTTCTGAAGCTCAGAGAGTTAGCAGAATGAACATAAACATCCTTGTTAGTAGTAGTGAGTAGTATATTCCAGTGCTGGGGATGATTCACTGTGGTCTCAAACGTTCTTCATATTATGGCTCTGAATGTGGTTTGTTGTAGCCTCAGAGGTTTAGCAAAGGCCTTATTTCCCTCCAAGAAGATATCAGGAGTTCATTCAAATCACGGCAGGATTATACCAATCGAACCTCGGTGCAGTCTTGGTGCTAAGACAGGAGCTTTGCTAGGATCTTATGACGTCAGGGTCTTTGCTTCCTTTCTGAGGTTCATCATGCTGAATTCTCTCTCTGAAGTTACGATGATTGTTGCACTATGAAAGTTTTATGAAACTCAGCCCAAACTAGGAATGTTGTGATGTATGGGATTGTTAAACCTGGAGCATGGTTGTTAAAATACATCTTCTGGGGTCCTTTCGGATCCATTCGAGGGTTCAGTCCCAAATTCTACAGGCTTGTGACGCATTGTCCGAAGAAACCCCCCCCCCCCAACACACACACACACACACACACACACCTGAAGATGATACACTTGGTTACCATGAGCAGCAAACAACTTTTATACAACAAGAACCTGCTAAAATTTCTGGGCAGATTCAGCATGGAAAAATGTGCATGGATGCTGAGAATCCGGCAAGGCGAAGACTGTGCTCATTTATACGGAGTCGGGCGTGTGTGTTTGGCAAACTATGAGGGCTGCTTTACAATAATAATAACAGTTCTAAAAAAAAAAATCATAGGAAAGGAAACCTAATCAAGACTCTTGACAAGTACTGGGTTTTTCCAGACTGTTTTACACCAGAACATAGTGGTGTATGTATGCTGTAGCAGTGATGTTATTGCCACGGTTGTGCTGCACTAACATGTGAACTGGTGATGCAGTTCTGCGAGTTCGGGTCCTAAAAGGTCGTGCCCCCCTTAGGCAGGATGCTGGACAGATGTGCTGTTAGGCGGGCAGCTATGGAGGCCCAGCAGCTACTGCGGGCGTTCAGGCGGCGTTCGGACTATGAGGGCCAGGTCGTCCGGTCCCTGTCTGCCCTGGAGCCCCTGCTGCAGGAGCCCTGCGAGGTAGGGATGGGACCCTGAAATCCCCAGAAGCTTCCGGTTACAGGCAATACGCATAACGCCCTCTTTGTTACTATGATGACCCATCCACAGTCTGTAATCCAATTTTCTTTTATGTCTCATATGTTCTTTTGCTCTCCAAATTGGTATGAGCGATTGCTTTAAGTTAGGATTTTCAAGCCTGAAATCATTACCATTAAGTTCATCGTACATGTGCAGCGTGTGCTTTTATTCAGAGAGATGTACATTTTTGAGAAAACGTGATCAGACACTGCCTGAAACCATTGGGGGTTAAGCGCCTTGCTCAGGGGCCCAACAGTGAAATCATTTTGCCGACCCTGGGATTTAAACCAGTCACCTTTCGATCCCGGACACAGTGCTAATCCTGTGAGCCACACACCACTTTATGTAAAAGAAACCTGTGTTGTATGTCTAAATGCAGCCATGTCATTTCAGCGATGCTCATCTGAGGTGTGTGTGTGTGTTTTTAGCCAGAAACGGATGTCCCTCCACGCCCACTGACTTCCCCAAACAGCGATGCCGTCATGTCCGAGGAGGAGTTATCGTTGGAGACCCAGCCCTCACTTCTTGAGGTGTGGGAGGTGTTTGAGAACATCTGGAGTAACGCGTGCCAGATCAGGTGATTAGAAATCCACAGTGGAGAAGCCTGATTGGCCACAGCGTGTTCGGTCTGGGAAACAGGTTTCCTCCAGCGCCTGTAGTCTCTTTCAACCTTCCATTGAATTCACCGGGCCGGTTTTTATAGCTTGTGTTCAGTGATATTAATTAGTGCATGAATATGTGAGGCAGTCATTATACCTATTACATGTGATGCAGAATGGTGACTCTAGGTTTTTTTTCCCCCCTCCCATCCCAGCTCTGCTGTGTTCACGGCTTTCCAGTTTGACCCAGGCTCCATGGACACCAGCATGCCTGAGAGCAGGCCGCCGCCCCCGGAGGGTGCCCTCTCCTGCCTGTGCTCGCTCGTCGGTACCATCCGCCAGCTGCTACATGCCGTCCACAGGTACAGCGCCCTCTGTCCCCCCTGCCTGCACTTGCTCTGATAGCCCTTTAACCTGCTAAGCACTCAGAGTTGTTCCCTTTTCACAAAGTCAGTTTGTCCCTCGTATTTCCTTATTCCACCGCTGTTAAGCTTTTTTGTGACTGTCTGCTCGCCCTGTGACTTTTTACCCTCTGTGTCTTGCTGTCACTACCACTGGTCATTCTATTGATCACTGGTCACCAACTGGCAGACTCCGAACCGGAACATAATTGAATCCGGACTGCACGATCGATTGCCCCGCCCTTCCCCACTGGTCAGCATTTTTTTGTTTCCCCCTGAAATGGTGGACTTTGCCTTTGTTTTGCTGGTGGAATTTGGCCCTTGGGGAAGAATATCTGGAGACCCCTGGTATAGATGCTCTCCTATAATCCTGCCCAGTCTGCCACACTGGGATTACTCTACTCTTCTGTCAGGCCTACCTGTATGATACACCATGATGATGGCACTCGCTGTACTTCACAGTGTTGTAACCCTTCTCCCCTGGTTCTGAAACTATTTATCTTATTCTGATACACTCTGTGCTTTACACTCTGTCCTCACAAGCATAGTCTGAGGTCAGACGTTCTCGTCTCTAGGAAGCTTGCTACATTTAATTTAGTTTCTTGGTGGAGTATCAATGCTAGAATGAGAGGGTGAGGTCAGTTGTATCAATTTAAGTTAGAGGGCAAATGGAGGAGAGATTGATTGTGCAATTCACCTATTATCATGAATGTGTTTCAAATAAAACCAGCAGGTGAATGGATGGGGTCACGTTGCAGTCCAGAGCAGGTGAATGAGTTGTTTGTTCAGGCAGTCGGAAATGTTGCTGAACATATCATGGGATTTTTTTTCTTCTTCAACAGATCATTTTCTCCTTATTGTAAAGGTCCTAAACGTTGTGGAAGAAAGTTTTGGAAGTGACCATCAAGGATTAATCTTATAAGACTTGTCTGGTGGATAAGATGATAAATATTTTGGCAATGGATGCTTCCTTATAGGGATGAATAACTTCTTGATCTTGTTAGGTGAAATGGCCAGAATGTGGAAGAAGTTTTTAAAACTGACCGTCAAGGATTAACCTCGCAGGATCTGCCAGGTGGTTATGGAAGTAAATACTTCAGCAAGCTGTTTCTATGTGAGGAATGTCTATAGAAATGTTTAAAATTACCCATGTTCCTGTAATAAACAAATAAAGTACAGGAATGGTACCCAGCCAAGAAAAGTGCAATGTCTGAAATGCAGTAGAGAAATTGCTTGTCTGTATAAATCAGAGCTCGGACCTCCTTTCATTGAAGCTGTCAATGATCACTCCTTGTGCTTCGATCTGCTTCCTTTTCACAACAGGAATAAATTCCCATCACTTTAAGACCAGGTCTCCGGCCAAAATTTCTGTGACGGGGTTTAGTAAAATGGGTTGATAAATGTCATGGCCATGCGTTGGTTTAACTGAAACCCTTATAAGTCAAGATGAGATTGAGCCTTGTTGTATCTTAACTGCTGTAATTTGTATTGGACACAGCAAAATAAAGAAAGGGGACGAATCAGGATCAATGCATCGTTGTGGATTTAAGGGAGGTTTTCGGGGAGCTGGGCCGTCCACCAAGATGGTACCTGATCGTAATGCCCCCGGCCACTAGTCCAAAGAGATTAACAGTAATTGCTGCTCTGCCCTTCCAGTTGGGACTTAAAGCCTGCTGGTTAGTTCTGACTTTTAATCACCGAATAGGTGATGAAACTCATCTGCCTGAACATATGTTCCATCGTTGTCTGTTCCTGTGAATGTGTAGGCTTCCCTTGTGTGCTCTGCTTTCCCTCTGCCGTCCAGGAAAAACGGTGACTAACTTGACCGTAATTTATGATTGTGTGAAGAATGCGCTTGTCTCTCTGCCTTAGAGGACACTGGCGCCCTCTCTGTTGGGCGCCCTGTTTTATCCTCCTTCTGGGGTTAGGGTTACCATGACACTCATTAGCTAAGCCCTTTGTGAGGATAATCTTTAACCACTTTCTGTACCAGTTGATTTTCTCTGTTTTTGGCAGGTTTCTATGACTGGGACCTTGACATTTGTGGGTTTTCATGATTGCTGCTTTTTACGCTTGCTGGTTTTTGTGGTTGCCGGCATTGGTCTCCATACATAGCCAAAGGGAATACGTCAAAGGATATGACAAGTGTGTTTTAGCCAAAGCCATTGTGATTTGTAAGGAAGCTCCAATACAGGTGAAATCCCTTTCTTCTGAATTTTCGGAACACCGTCTGTGTGTCGTTCATGATGATGTGCTCTCAGACTCTGTCTTGCATTTAGCATTTTCTTGGATATATTGGTTCCTATAATCAAGAGGATCTACGACAAAATGTTTATAACCAGTTATCAGTTTATGTGGTCAGAAACGTATCTGTGTTAGTTCTCTGTGTTGCTGTCAGTAGGCTTATCTGACCTATGCGAGTGTGGTCTAGTTACACTTCTCGTGCCGTGTCTTGAATGCGTTCATTCTCACGTGATTCCTGCTGTGCAAGGGGATCCCTTCTGGTTCCCAAGGAGATGAACACCATGACTCGACACAGTGACTCACCCAGTCCCATGACTCGCTCCATTATTCAGCAGCTGAAGAAGATGGAATTATGTATAATGCAGGGGGTAGCCTTCTTAATGGCACCTCTCACCCCCACCCCCCCTTTTCCCCCCCTTTTCTCTCGTTCCCCTCTTATTTTTTCATGTCCAGAGCTCAGGGGTAATTGACTTGTTCCTTGTCAGGCTGATGAAATACTGCCACTTTTGGCATCCTGACTGAAGTCTCTGGTCATTTCATCAATTGGGCTTTTTTTCTTAACTTGATCTTTTTTGTGGTGTGGCCCTGGATGTCCGTCAGGCTGCCAATGATGTTTCGGTGTAATTATTTCCGTTCTCCCCTCCTGGAGCCGACACCTTATCGTTGTGGAGGGGTTTGAGTGTTCCAATGATCCCAGGAGCTAAGTTGCCTGGGGCTTTATGCCCCTGATAGGGTCACCCAA
>JAODKC010000036.1:15140507-15155906 GCA_026777985.1 Mormyrops attenuatus | reverse complement strand
TCCCCAAGTGGAGGAGTTTAAGTATCTCGGGGTCTTGTTCACGAGTGAGGGAAGGATGGAGCGGGAGATCGACAGGCAGATCGGTGTGGCGTCAGCAGTGATGCGGGCGCTGCGTCGGTCTGTCATGGTGAAGAAGGAGCCGAGCCAAACGGCAAAGCTCTCGATTTACCAGTCGATCCACATTCCTACCCTCACCTATGGTCATGAGCTTAGGGTAGTGACCGAAACAACGAGGTCACGAATACAAGCGGCCAAAATGGGTTTCCTCCGCAGGGTGGCTGGGCTCTCCCTTAGAGAGAGGGTGAGAAGCTCGGTCATTCGGAAGGGACTCAGAGTAGAGCCGCTGCTCCTCCGCATCGAGAGAAGCCAGATGAGGTGGCTTGGGCATCTGGTCAGAATTCCCCCTGGACGCCTCCCTGCTGAGGTGTTCCGGGCATGTCCCACTGGGAGGAGGTCCCGGGGAAGACCCAGGACACGCTGGAGAGACTATGTCTCCCGGCTGGCCTGGGAACGCCTCGGGATTCCCCCAGAGAAGCTGGACGAAGGGAGAGGGAGTTCTGGGTTTCCCTGCTTAGACTGCTGCCCCCGCGACCCGACCTGGAACAGCAGTAGAAAATGGATGGATGGATGGATGGATATAATTCAAAAGGAGATATAATTCGTATGTGATATAATTTGTATGTGATATAATTCAAAAGGAGATGTCAGTGATCTGTATATCGTCAAAAGGTCAAATCGTCAGTTGGCAGAACTTCCTCAGTTACAGTCCTGATGATTTATTTTGATTTGTTATTGTGAAAGCAACTCCTGTTTCATTTTGAATAGGTTACTATTTCTGTCACTCTGGCCCAAATGGAGAAAACAAACCCTGACCCCCAGGGGTTACATGTTTTACTTTAGTAGCCATTCTATGTCCTGCCTAATATCCTCATTTCTCCCTTCTGTTTTTAAAATAACAAGATTGTCGTCAGTTGAAGCTCATGTCACGAATAGTGTGAAATATTTACCTTGCAAAATGTTCTCTCTCCTGAAGAGCTGGAGAGCTTGTTTGATTACAGGTCACTGTTGGCACGCTGAAGGACTCAGGTTCAGACCTGAATCCATTCTCTTGTTTTGGGTGTGGTGTGTGATTTCACTGCTGGGACCTTGAGCAAGGCCCTTATTGCTCCAGGGATTGGCTAACTCTGCTTTCTCAGTTATATGTTGCTTTGGATAAAAGCATCTGTTAAATCTGAGGTGGGGAACCTGTTCCCTGGAGAGCCGGTGTGGGTGCAGGGTTTTGGGATGACCTCTGTCAGCCAATAATAAAACAGTGGCCAATAAAACTCCAGTCCTGGGGACCCACTGTTATTGGCTGATTGAGAGGCCATCCCAAAAACCTGCACCCACTCCGGCTTTTCAGGGAACAGGTTCCTCACCTCTGTGTTAAATAATTGTAAATTATTTTAGCATTTTAGGACTTCCTGCATACAGATCTGAATATCATTTTTCAGAACAATGAGAACCGTAACAGCTTTTTTGATGCCATTGGTGTGGAGGGTGAATGGTAGCTTTGAAATATCCATTTTAAACATGCCGGAATTATCCTTGCTCATGCCACATTGTGTTCAGTGGTCGTTAAAACGGCCCTTTAGAGGATGTTAAATTTATCACGCTAAGACCGTCTGTCGATCTGCCCTTTCAGAGTGCTTGTGTCCGACTGCTCCTTTGAGGACGTGAAGTCTCTGTTCACCTTCATCTGCTCCACTGAGGTGAGGTCTTCCTTCTCATCCTGCCCAGTGGGTGTTCGGTTTGAGCTGCCTTTTATGTTCTTAGGCAGTGTACCGCTCTGTCGGATTTAGCTATAACCATCGGTACTTTGGACCCGCTGGAAATCGTAATTTTTCACTGGAAATCTAGTTATGAGCTGATAACTGCTAAGCAAAGTGTTTAAAGTGTTTTTATAAAACACCTTGTATTTCTTCAGGTGAAGGTGATATAAGCTCCCTATAAGAAACATAAAATAGGCTACTAAATGCAGTATGTGACTAAAATAATCAGTGCTAGTAATACTGATGGCCCATGGTTAATCTTCAAGTTTTCATATGAACATTTTTGTATTCAAATGTATTGCATTGGTTGCAAACCAAGAATAAACACTGAAAACTAATGCAATGTGTCCAATAGAAATCAATGTTAAAATCAATATTCCATCAAGTGTCAAGGTTTTCTGAGGTTGAGGAAACTTGACATGGAAGTTGCTTCTCCTGGATTAACACTTGGGGGGTTTCTGGTCTGAAGTGGGATAGTTGAAGTTAATGTTTGTGTGTGTTATCCTTTGTTGCAGATCACGTCGGTGAAGCCAAGATTCACTGCTAAGGACCTGTTTCGCTGTCTTTCCCAACATGAGTACAGGTGTGTTGAAAAGCGATGTGCTTTTAGTCAATGCAGCGATATGGATTTACCTTGTGGACTTTGAAACACATTTGGACACATTAACAAGAGCATGTAGAAATCTTGTCCTGTAGCCAGGTCAACATCCCACTGACATGATAAGAAAATTGGGGAGTCAAGCTGATGCATGGGGTGGCTTTCCTTTGTCAAGCTGTGCGGTTCATTTTTCGGAGTCTTCAACATTCTGCAAGCGTGTTGTCCTGCTTCGGTGGGGCTTCTGGAAGCGCCGCCACTAAGCTTCGCAGCAGAACCGCCATTTTACAGCAGGACGAAAGTTCCTTTCCAGATTAGAAACCAAGCCTTTTCATTAATATCTTACCTTTCCTAAAGCATCGTCTGTTCATTCTAGGCACGTTGTGGCTGAACAACATGAGCCATTCTCATTACCGTATCGATTAGCGGGACTTAACGAGCTGTGTAATTCAATCAAAATTACAGATTAAGGCCTACATGTGCAGAACACCATGGCCCTCTAATCAAGCTGTTGGTAGGCTGTTATTACGTTGCAGAACAATTCCATTTGTCAAGCCTGCTATTTATGCAAATTGCCCACAGGCATTGTTGGGGGCTGTCATTGTTTATGCAGAGCACTAAACAGAGAATCATCTAATTCTGGTTTGGAAAGGTATTTCATGCTCATGAAAGGCTAGATTTGAGGCATCAGATTTGAGGTTGACCAGTTTGAAGTTTCCTGGCTGGATATGGTGTGTAGCTGAAATAGTTTATCTTTAAGGCTCTCACTTGGTAGGGGTTGTGCTGCTCTGACTCTCTGGTGGGGGAGAGAAAGTGTATGTTTGATCATTGCAGGTACAAAATGTAACAGGGACCCTCCTTGGCATCATGGTGCCGTTCTGTTGCCCTCGGGTTGGAGGTTGTAGACTCTGATGCTGCACGAGTCATCCTGAGTGCAGGAAGTTTGGAAATCTCAGATGCTTGCAGCAGATGTTTCTAAAATGGAAGCCTCATATAAGGATCACAGCGGACTTGTGTGTCTTCACATAAATTCCCTTTGTGCTGGTTCCAGACCCCTGTAGAAGTCTGTGATTTGCTTCTGTCCTTCATTAGTTGTGTGGTGTTCAGGAGAAAGGCTTTTTAGTAATCTCTGGAATGATGTCTGCTCTGCAACGCAGCAGCTGCTCCTGAAGTCTCACAGCAGGACTATTTCTGTTGCCGTGAAGAAGTTTTGGAACTGGGAGAACTTTCTTACAGGGCGGGGGCACCAACGCCTGTTTCCTCCTTACACGCCCACACACTCGGGCTGAGACTCCTGTTAACTGGGATGTCAGGCTGCCGGCTCCCTGTGCCAGCAGTGCGCCTCGTCCTCACCCACCACACAAAGGCTCCATTCGTCGCGTTCCTAGCCCATACCGGTGCCAGGCGGCGAACAGAGCATTGACTGAGGTGTGCTCTGATTGGCCAGGCCGCTGTGCTGCTTAGTTAAGGATTCATGGGGTACGTCTTCCCATCTGTATTGATGGAGGTAGAACTTAAGTAGAACCTGAGAAAGCTTACATTTACATTGCAGATGTTTCTATCAGATGTGGCAAATATTTTTAATAAAAGAAGCAAAGTCAGACAAGTGGGTGGTAAGTGGCTTAGTGTGCTAAACCTGTGATCAGGCTTTGTCTATCCAAGGTGGAGCCCAGTTCATACTGGTTTGTTTTCCTATGTTTAATTCCCCATAAGTAGGTGGTTCCCAGATCAGATGTGTAGTTTTATGTTAATTTCCAGGCCTTTTTTTGAGGACAGAGCTCTGCTAAGGTGCTTGTCAAATTAAACAAATATTTGACATAGAACTGGATCAAGTGACCCCATGTCAGTTTACATTGTGCTTTTTTAGCTGTGCAACTAGCAGGAAACCCGCTGACCCCCAGCCGCACGTTCCTGCAGTGATGTTATCTGGGTGAACTTTACCCTCTTGACCTGGAGAAACGAGGGCTTATTCGCTCCGAACTGAAACACTGGTTGTAGGGAAGTGCAAACATCATGTTGGCCGGCAGTACCTCATCCCTCTGGTGGCTGAACTTCAGTACCAAGACATGCGGAGAACCAAATATGATTCAAACTATAAATTTTTTTTAAAAAAGGTGTAGATGTCCTTAGCACGGAGCAGGCAAAGGGCCTCTGTGTGAGGCGGGTTTTCGCCGCGACTCCCTAATTAGATTACTAATTAGAGGACTGATTGGCTGAAGAGTCCTCACACCTGGGCTTGAACATCTGACCTAAAGGTTACCCCACAAACCTGCACACACCGGTTTGTCGATAAGACTGCCCACCCCTGCCTTAATAGGATTGTGACACGCCTTGTCCATTGCTTAACAGCTGGCCTTTTGATAACCATTTCCTGCCATTAGTGACGATTACCTTGGCCAGATCTGCATTATGGACAGTTCACGCTGTAGATTTCCGGTTAAACGTGTTAGCCTACACCCACAAGGAAGTGAGGTGGATGCTGTTTGTTAACAAAGGAGCCTGTGAATTGGTTAGTTGCTGTAATGTTAGGGTCACTGTCAGTTTTATTATCATCAGACCAGTTGGGCCTGTTGGTTTACCAGTTGGCCGCAGGCAGCAGCACAGACCAGCCTCCTTTGGCGGTATGTGACGGTGCTGCTCTGCTTGTGGGACGTGCAGTGTGTAAGTAAAGGAACAGTCTTGGCTGGGAAGGTAACTGTAGCAGCATTTGTACCTGGGGCAATATCGCAGGTGCAGGGTGGTTTGAATATAATGATGTATCTTTTCCCAGCAGAGTGTCTAAGTGGGATGAGGCCGTAGGAGAAAGATCTCAGGAGCCACTTGAATCTTGTAGTGATTTTCCTGTGAGTCTCACAGACTTGTCATGTCTATAGTGTTCACATTTCTTTCGAGACCCTTCAGGGGGGCGGGCAGTGGTTCCGGCAGCTTAGGTCTGTACACCCTCCTCCCTCGAAGATGAAGGTGCTCTCAGATGCTCGTATTCTCCAGCAAGCCGCCAGTTATGTTTTTTTTTTTTTTTTGTTGTTGTCCCTTTCTGTCATTGCTGATCACTTATCGCTTCAGTGGAGGGGAGCGGCTGGTCACGTTTTACAGGTTTGGGGTTGGGTTCTAGCTTGTGGTGTGTGTTCCGGGTCAGCTGAGTGAACACACACGGTATATATGTGTGACGCGTAAGTGGCACATCAGTGTCTGCTCCCATCTCTGACACGTGTGCTGCATTATTGCAGGGAGAAGTTGCGAGTGGGAGGGATCCAGCTGGAAGATCTGGGGAACAAACTGGAGCTCTGTGCCTCTGCAAGGGGCTATGGGACTGCAAGCAGCTCCTGCGCATGATGCTGGTGCACACCAGGATATACCCCCCCTGCCCCCCACCCCAGCACATACCTCAGTTACCAGTCTGCATCTCCTGCTCTCGTCGGGGTGGGAGTTATGCATTCTGACATAGCTTTATTCATTGCAACTTAACTTATGTGTGGAAAGTTACAGTAAAGACATGAATTGCAATTCAAGGGCGTAACTGTTTTCTGTAGTGCCAGTTAATTTAGCTCACGTTGGAGCTGGGCAATAAATCAATTCTATCGATTAATTCAAATTTTTTTGTTCAGGGCGATGTGTAAAATTAATATTGCAATTTACTTTAAACTGGACAGAGAGCACCCGGACTGCTCTCTGTCCAGCTCCTCCACCCTCTCAGACACCAACACACCCAACAAGATGGCAGCACATGCATCCACCAAAGAGGAGCTCGTCTCAAATACTCCGTTATTTTGATGTGGTTTGATTATGCAAAGTCTGACATAGAACAAACCACGGTCTGCTGTAAAGTTTGTCTGCAGTCTACTGAAGGTACCAGCACAACAAACTTATTTTGGCATCTCAGACCGAGGCTGAGGGGCATGTGTGTGTGTAGCTTTACTAGATGCGCAAGCTAGTGGTAGCCTCTGAATGTTGGCTAAACGGCAGGTAACAATAGCGGCATACTTTTCACTTTACATTCCATGCAATAAGAAGCGTCCCCAGGGGAAAGAAATGACAGATGCCAAAACACTTCACGTCGCCAAGGATGATGGTACCTATAGATACAATGGTAGAAAAACAGGTTCATTCAGCTGCTAAATAAAATCGACCCCAGATATGACCAACGAAACCCAAAGTCTTTTACCGAAGTAGCCCTGCCACATCTAAACATGTTGTTAAAATAAGCGTATTTAAAGTTGTCTTTGTTTTAAAACAATTATTTTAAAAAATCGAAATCATAAATCAGGCTTATGTTGGGAAAAAAAAAAAACAGATTTTATTTTTAGGCCAGGGGTGTCAAACTGCAGTCCTGGAGGGCCGGAGCCTGGTGTAGCTTAGTTCTATCCCTGTTCCACCACAAATGATTCAGTTCAAGAGCTGTGTGGTAATTAGCACAAGGAGTTGAATCAGGTGTGTTAAACGAGGGCAAACCAAAAACTGTGCAGGGCCCCGGCCCCCCAGGATGGGAGTTTGACAGCCCTGTTTTAGGCCGTATCACACATCCCAAGGTCATGTGGTATATGCACAGCAGAAGGTCTTTCTTTCTTTTTGTTCATTTTGGGATTGTTTACGTCGGTATGTTTTGTATATTTTCCTTTCTATGGTCAAAGAAAGGGGTTGATTCTTGTTTTTTAATATTTTTACATACAATTGCTGTAAAATGTACTTCAAATTTATTATCATTTTTTTTTTCCCTGATCTTCCGTGCCCTGTGGGAAGCGGACCAGCAGAGTCCTTCAGAAGAGATTTGCACACTAAACACTAAACTCAAGCTGACTTCATTTAAATATGAGAAATCCCAGGCCAGCCTATTACATTAGTATGACTCTTGCGCATGCCTGGCATTCCTAAATGTCGGAAATAATCTTGATGTGATTAGTGTCCTTGCATGCGTTGAAGAACCTAGCCGCCTTTTTCATGTCACCGATCACACAGCTTTTCTATATTATCAATATTTATATTCAAAACTGTACTATATCTGTAAATGAAAATAAAATTATTTTTGGTTCCAACCCCTATTTCTTTCTCTAGGTATGTGGGTATGTCCAGTAAAGTAATATTCAATGTGTTGTGAGATGCATTTCATCAGAAACGTTATGTAACATTGAGAAATGTACTTCACATGAGAGCATGTGCACTATGCGTGTCTATGCTTTGTACTAATGCTCCTGTAACTAATGCTCTTGTGTCGCTCTGTGTTGTAACTTGAGTGCTGCCAATTCACCTGTAATTGTAGACTTTTCTAGGGTCGACCACCAGTTCAGGTTCACACAGGCTAAAGGTTCAGAAAGTTTGCCTCAGATTGTCGCCTGTGAGGTTTTTTTTTTTTTTTCTCAGGGTCGGATATCTGACGAACCATCTGATTTGTGCGTAGGGGTACGCAGGCAAAGCCCAGGAAACTCTACTGGCTGATTATGTCTGTCTCGCGAGACTCCACCTATCTCCGCTCAATAGCTGTCCCATTCAGCACTGACGCCAGCATTCTCTGGGTCAGCGGTCGACGCGGTTTTTCCTCCCGTCATGTTAAGCTGTGCCTATTACTGGCTCACATTCACCGGCTCTAAAGTCCTGGCTTTGTGAAATGTCCCAGAACCACATTATTCTTCCTTCCCCCCTCAATTTAACCCTACGTATATTTTCCACTCTGTGATCTTTCAGACAAAGGAGCGTTCAAGTTATATCTTAGCTATTTTAAATCAAAATACGTCATGTCTACCGGGACCTGGGAATTTGAACGGGCCTGAATGTGTCCTCGAAACAATTTCCACATGATTCACTGCCTGCCAAATTCCGATTTGCTACTCCAGATTGATAGAGGGTTAATGGCTTGTTTTGAATCTAAACTGACCTTTGACCCAGCCCAGAGCTACTACTGATCCTCTTAAACCTCTGAAATACACAATACTTTGGCCTAAGGAAAAGACTCAATGTCTACAGATAATTAAAAAATAAAAATTTTAAAAAAAGCATCCTTCCATTTATCTGGTAAGGAGTCATAAGGAGTTGGGCTGGGATCTATCTCAGTTACCATAGGACATAAGACAGGGGTACTGCTTGGGGGGGCCGCTGAGCCTGGTGCTGGTGACGGGGCACGCACATACTCACACATACTACTGGCCCATAGTCATCCTGTGCAGGTACAAACGCTTTATTAAGAAATGTGTCATAACAAATGGGATACAGAACTTATTTCACTCTAACAAAGCTGCTTCTTAATGGTGAGATCTGAGCACTCGAACACCTCAGGGTCATACAGTGAGTCTGGGCTGAAGACTGCTAATGGAGCTGCCTTTGGGCAAGGATGGCGCTGAAACTGGCAGAGGCTGACATGACAACCTGCCATGGGCATCAGCCACTGGTTATATCATTTGGTAATATGCTCAACAGTGTATAAAAAATGTATATACAAGAAAAGGCCAACTATAGCACAGTAGTGGTAAAGAGAATCAGATTTGTTGTAATGTTAATGACCATAATACTTAAGGCATTAGATGCAAATGTGAAGTAAAATTATGGAGGAAAGACAGAGAAACTTAAGCCATGGTTGTTATGGTATACCAGGAAGAAGGGGTGCACTGGTACTCCAAGACAAAGCTGGGAAAAAGAATATATACAGCAAAAATATGCAGTATTCATAGATTGTGGTTGTTCTTCCCAGCCAATCAGGCGTCCCTTTCCATTCCCATCCAGAACTTCACAAAGCTTGCTTAGATGGCATCAGGAGCATCTATGTAGGACCTCCACTCGTTGGCATCCGGGTCATACATTTCCATGGAGCTGAGGAAGTCGTTGCCGTCGAAGCCGCCTACCGCGCAAACAGCGCCGCCCAGCACGGCCACGCCTGCATTGCTGCGAGCCGACGTCATGTCGCCCATCATCTTCCACTCGTTCTTTGCTGGATCGTAGACCTCCACGCAGCGCAAGGCATGGGAGCCGTCAAAGCCGCCCACCACATACAGCTTTCCTATGGAAATTGACTCAAAAAAATAATCTTCCGAAAACCTTTTACCCTCTGAGATCCAAAACAATAAGCACTAAGCAAATTCAGTCAATTAGCTACCATAGTAATTAATTCCATAAACGGCGTGCACACCCCTACACACCTTCATAGGCAGCCACTCCTGCCCCACGCCGAGCCACATTCATGGGGGCTATCAAGGTCCAGGTGTTGTTTTCAGGGTTGTAACGCTCTACCGTGTTCAGGCAGTTCCATGATTCTGCTCCCCCGATCACATACATGAAGTTACCCAGCTCACACACAGCTGCCTGATGTCTCCCTAGAGGGGGTTAAGACTTTGATAAGTTTGCTTCTCTTCGATGCCCCAGGAAACAGCCAAGTCTCTTGTGAGACTTCAGACTTACGGATGTTGAGGGGAGCACAGCTAGTCCAGGTCTTGGCGACAGGGTCAAAGGCATCAGAGTTATTCAGGCTTTTCTGCCCACTGGGGTCAGATCCTCCCACGACGTACAGCTTGCTGTTCAGGGCAGAAACGCCTGGAAACACAAGTCCACATTAGCGACGAAATCGCAAAAAACCAACACCGGGGATGGTCCCCACGTCATCGAGATGGTCCTGTGTTTACCTGCGTTACATCGGTTGGTCCTGAGCTCCGGCACTTGAGTCCACTCGTCTGTTTGAGGGTCATACATCTCCCCGCAGCTCAGCTCATCCGAGTGACCGTTGGAGCCGCCCATAACATAGAGCTGACCCTACCGGATAGAACAGGAGGAATCCTGGGTCAAAGACTCCAGATTGGCACTAAACCAGCACTTGACTCAACCCAATAGCCTGTGAGCTAGCCAGCTTAATCCCAAGAGTAGATGACATACCATCAGGACCGCCATCTGGAACCGTGCTCTCGGCATTCGCATGGGTGCCAGGAAGGACCAAGTCCCTGTCAGAGGATCATAACACTCCACCGTCCGCAAGCACGCCTCCCTGTTGTACCCACCTGAACATATAATGACAACAAGTAAGTCTTTGAGCAGTCTCACCCCCTCCCTCCAGACCATAACAGGATTTGAGAATCCCAGGTCTCACGGTACAAACACTCCACCACCACGACACCAAGAGGTTTACCTGCGGCAATAAGCCTGCCACTCAAGCCTGCGGTGCCCAGGCCGCAGCGGGCATACTGCATGGGTGGCAGCGGCCTCTCCTCCAGCTCCTCTGGCTGCGTCTCGAAGCTCATGCTCTTGAGGAGGCAAGGGGTGCCAGAGGGGGAGGCCTGGGGACTGGTGCGGCCATGCAGAATGACGACACTCAGCAGCCCGTCCAGCACAGCCAGGCACAGGTACGCGTTGTCTAAAGCGCGAGAGAACAAGTGGCTATGGCCAATCATCTTAGTCCACCACTGTTGTATGTCCGGTGTGAGCTCTCGAAAACGGCATGTTAATGGTAAAGCCCGCTTACTGGAAGTCTTCTCCGAGGCGATGTACTTCCACTCATGCTTGAGATGATCGATGGACTGGGGAGACAGACTTGCGGAGGAGCCAGGGCCCATCTGC
The DNA here is from genome assembly GCA_026777985.1 of Mormyrops attenuatus. Classification (NCBI taxonomy): domain Eukaryota; kingdom Metazoa; phylum Chordata; class Actinopteri; order Osteoglossiformes; family Mormyridae; genus Mormyrops; species Mormyrops attenuatus. The sequence continues at coordinate 15,144,974 of JAODKC010000036.1, read as the reverse complement.
CAGTGGTGATTCTCCCGTGGAGGCCTCCTCTGCAGACCCACAAGGGCGATAAAACCCAACTGGACCCAACAGAACCAGCACCATGGCACAAGCAGACCCTATTTCAATCTACAGACTGTTACCCAAGAGGATTATTTGTTCTTTTATAAATGTTTGATCCGGACAAGGGATTGATTTTTTTTTGGGGAGGGGGAGGGAGACAAATAAAGCCAAATAAAAAATAGGGGGGATGCACCCCCCCCCCCGCCGTCCCTGCCAGTTTCTGTGTTTCTAAAAAGAAGCACACTGCAGCTTCAAAGGACGCTTTCAGCTGACATCAAAAGATGCATATAAAGCACTAAAGAGCGGCATGCTCGCAGTCTGGCTCTGTACCTGCACAAACTGGATGTGGTCGTCGCTGCCAAAAACCTCAGCCTGCCCTTCAAACAAACTCCCGTCATGCAGCCTGTTCTCTGCTGAGTAGTGCAGAGTTTGCACCTGCAAAACAGTATAAGTGCATTGCATGTGGCTGTCTCGATGGCAACAAAGGACCTGGAAACACCTTCCCCCGGTCCCTGGCTGGGAAGGAGGAAGAGGAGGGCGTGGTTTCTGCAGCATCAGGTGTTGCTGAAGGAAAAGGTCTTTAAGTTTTACAAAACAAAAAATAAATGACATGGCACTGGGCCACTAGCAGAGCAACCCTTGGCTGGAAAAGGGACTGTTGTTCATATGGATCCCAGCCAGCCTCAGTATCTCAGGCACCCCACCGTACAACAGAACGGGACCATCGTGCTGCATCTGAGCATCCTCACGAACTTTTAAATCACTGTTCAGTGTGTGAAGGTCAGTAGGGAAGTAACTATGATCCTGAAGCCAGCTGGCTCAAAAGGTAACTGATGACTCAACGGCATTGGACAGCGCTGTAAAACAGACCACAGGAATCCAAGGAGGAAAGTCCGTTTCCACACCATAGCCGGATAAGATATGCGTGCAAAGGGAGGGGGGGCAAACAGGAACCCAATGCCCAGTAGCCAAGGTTGTGAATTTGCTGGATGAACAGGAAATCGAGTGTGGTTGGGGTGTGGCTCCACATATGAAGTGTCACTTTACAATCATATCTCGTTGTGAGAAGGAAACTGGTGCTCGAGGTATTTTCTTCAGTTTTTGCTCAAACCCCCCGCCCCACCTGAATGTTTTGAATGCATCAATGCATCCCAAAGCATGCATGCATGCATGCATTTCAAATAAGACAATGCACTTACAGCGCAAACGCCAGGGGTTTAAGGAAACGGGGGTAACGTGCCATTAAGGGACATACGCAGCAGTGGACTAACTGACTACTTTCTCCGCCCGCCTTCCTGATAAGAGATGGGAGAACGGCAGTGCCGCGGTCGAGAACTGAGGCTGCTTTCATAGGACTCGAGGATTCGGGCTTGCTTTTCTTCAGTCTTGCAAATTCTGCTGCTGTTAATAAACCTATGGGAAGATAGATCAACGAGGAGGAAGAGCCATTAGAATTAAATCACTCGTACAGCACACGACAACCTGTGAAGCATAAGCAGCTTTGTTAATTAGGCACGGAGATGCTGGAAATTAAGTGGTGGTCATTTTGAAGAGGGATTGGTTTGGAAAAACAAAAATTAAAATGCTTCTAGTTTTCCAGCCAAGCAGAAGCCTGTTGGAGTCCAAACAGAAAAGCAGAGACTGAACAGGGCCTGTTTCTGCTCACCTGGACAAACCGCGCCAGGGAATGTGGCATGTAAAGGTCTGTAAATTGTGCAGTAGGTGCCATTCTTTAGGCTAAAGCTTCAAAATAAAAAAAAACACAAAACAATCCCAGACCAGAACAGTGCCTGAGGGGCAATCCGCCCACAGGCTCCCCACAAACGACAGTGATGGAACAGGCCACTGGGCTCGGTACTGACCTCCTCCATCAGACTCTCCAGCTGTTCCCCGTTCTCTGACAAGGTACGCTGAAGCCAGCGGATCAGCTTGGAGTACAGTTTACCGTTGCTGGGCAGGCTCTGGTCGTCCTCCAGCATGACCTCCAGCTATGAAACATGGGACAGAAGGTTACCGAGGAGTCCTCTTGGAGCACACAACTCCAGACTACCGCGCAAGCAGTTTGGAATGCCGGAGTACCTTCAGTCGGGGAAGTTTGAGGAAGTCCTCCTGATCCGAAATCTCCGTCAGGTGCTCTTGGATGTACCCATCGATCCTGATCAAGAGATGGCTGTCCCCCATGCAGCTGGCAAAGATGCGATTGGAGATCGCGCTTCGGCAGTCCGTCTTTGACAGCAGGTAGCTCCCACATATCTGAAAGAGCGTGGCAAGTGACTCTACAGCTCAGCACCCATGATTTGACCAGAGACAGCACATTCAAAAAAATACTAGTCTTCAAGGACTAATGAAGCACATTTGAAACATCTGAATTAAGCACTACAAAGCCGGCATAATTTAAAGGATTACCTGACAGCTAGAGACGAAAATGAGTCATACCTGTCTCACCCTTTCCATCTTGAACCTTTTCGCGGCAGAGTAGACATCTCTAACCTGCTCCTTATCAGCCTTCAGCCTGAGCAGAAGGTGAGAACAGGTCCACACTTCAACCACCTTCACAAACAGCCCAACTGACAGGAGAGACCTAAACAGGGCCTGATCCGTGGTCCCAGTCAGACTTACTGGGCTGTGTAGGCGTAATTGAGCAGAATCTCCACCGCCTCAGGCTCCAGGTCCTCAAAGGTCACGTGAGCGACCCCACTGAGTTCAGTACTACTACTGAAGAGCTCGAACAAGTACGGGCTGCAGCAAGCCAAGACAGCGCGGTGGGCCATCAGCTCACGGCCGCAGACCTGCCCGCAGAGTGACAAAAGAGTCAGTGGTGTGTGTATGAATATATTACATTATGGGGACATTTGGTCCCCACAATGTGATAGAAACCTGTGACTTTGAAGATGTAAGGACCATTTTTCAATTCCCACAACCTCAATTTTATAAAAGAATCTATGAATGCAATCAAAAAAAACTAAAAATGCCAAAACTGTATTTTGTTTGGTTACTAAGGTTGGGGCTGGTTACGGTTGTCATTGTTGGGACTAGGGTTTCTCTTATAGAAATGAATGGACAATCCCCACAAAGATATGAATACAAATGTATGTGTGTGCATGTGTGGGTGTGCGTGCGCGTGTGTGTGCATATGTATGTATGTATGTATATATGTGTGTGTGTGTGTGTGTGTGTGTGTGTGTGTGTGTGTGTGTGTGTGTGTGTGTGTGTTGTTTTGGAAGTTCTATGTGAAACCTGGGGAATGTGAGGAAATACTAACCAGCACAGCCTACTAGTCCCATAAAACTCTAGAAACAGAAAGTATCCTAAAAGAATCCAGCGGCTGCATGGCAGGTCCAAATACATTATATTTCTGGGGGACATTAAGACTGTCACAGAATATCCAAAACAGCACATACCCTAAGAATCATTCTTGGTTTTCCAAGAATCAATAGCATTTTAAAAAGAGATATCATTACAGTTTAAGGAGATATCATACCTGCAGCCTTACGTCACAGAACTGGCCGCTCTTCCGAAGCGTATTCATCTTCGCCACGGTGGAATCAAGGAAGTTGTCATCCTCAAATATCAAATATCCATTGGGGATCATTTTTGTGAGCCTTTTCTACTAAGCCCTAAGGAACGAGCGAAAACAAGCATATTTTGGTTACATTTTGGCTGACTGATCGAGTCTTCCTAGAAATACCAGTCTAATTAACTTAAGGTTCACTGAAACAGCACGCGGAGTACATTCAGTAATTCACCACACACGCTAATTAAATTTACCAAAAGAAGAAGAGTGTACGCTTGCCACAGATGAATCACAAGATGTTCCTGAGGAGTAAAACAAGTGGATGGAGGAATACAGCTTAAGGCCTGGGTGCAGTGCACGCACTTCCAGGACCGAATCGAGTGTGGTCGGGTGCACAGGATCCCGTTGGTTATAGAGGGGATTGTTTTCTGTGGAGATCATGCATTATAGCCTGCAGAAGAAACACAAAGATAAAGTTAAAGATCTTATTTTAAACAGTGATTGTGTCCAGTGCATGTTTCCATCACAAATGGAATTTTTCTGTGGGTATCCTAGTTCTCATAAGGCAGTGCCCTTATTTAGCAGAAAGCATTACATTCCTTTCAAATTCCTAGAATCCCATCTGAAAGATCTGCCATACTCAAACTCTCAAAGAATTCCATTCTGCTATAATGAGGTACACGATGCCACAAGTTATCCTAAATCACTACGGATGCCCTTGGGCCTGGCAGTTCAAAATATTCCTTCAAATGCCATGATGGAAGAGTGGGGGTTCCCCATCGCTGCTAGATCCGGGGGGGGGGGGGGGGGGGGGTAAACCCCTTGGAAATGGAAACGGTTACCCCATTTGGGAATTAAATGAAAAAAAAACCACCCCAAGGCCAAGGGCGGTGGGGGAGTGTTTTGGGAAC
>JAODKC010000036.1:15124164-15138727 GCA_026777985.1 Mormyrops attenuatus | reverse complement strand
TGGGACTTTTATATCATAGCCTGGCACAAGAGCCACCTGCAAAACATTTGAATGTTACTCTCCAAATAATGATTAAACAATTACATACAGTATTCTTCGGAAATCTACTGTATCTATTCATCTGTGCAGTGAATACGGATAGGCCTATAGTCTCCATAACTCCATAACATGAGAAATTTGGGGGCGTCATCATACCATTTCTTAATCCATCATTAATGGTATACGTCCAGCACAAAGTTGATGAATATACTTTCTTTCTAGCTTATGTGTACAATCAAAAGATGTAGAGGGAACCTTTCCCCACATGGATAAATAACATACAGTATCCATGCATTCTGAGGCATGTACCATATCATCAGGGTCAGACAACACATGAGGAGAGGTGGGTGCAGAAACTGGTGGGTCTACAGATGGTGTAGGTGTTGACCAGGTGGATGCAGGAGTTGAGATCTGAACTGTGATTTTTTTATGACATCTTTCAGCTGTGTCACTACTGCTGGAAGCTCTGTAAAGGCAATGAAAACAAGGGAATGAAAACAAGGGAACAAAAGCTTTGTGTCATTTCTGTGTTTTGAGGCCATTTTAAAACATTACATTAGTCATTTTTGTTGTGAGGAGCATGGCTGGAGGTGGAGCTGAATAAGGATGAACAGGAAGTAGGTGGTCATTTCTTTGTATTTGGGAAGATTTCTCAGTAGTTATATTTATCTGTTTCTATTTAGATGAAACCTGCTTTGATTATTGTCAGCCTACCACCTTCTCACATTGACAAAGACAATAAAACGAATGAATGTTCTGGATTTCTGGATCTCGTGCAGTTCATTGTGCCTGACCGCACATCCACAGTGTTTGTCTGACTTCAGGAATCAGTATAGGCACACCACCACAGTCTTTAAAATCCGCTGTTTTAGAATTTGCTTTACTGGAATTAATAAACATAAAATACCTCTCATGGCATCTAGTACCACTTTCACATGGTCTTCTTTCAGGCTCTTGATTTCTCTCTGAAGCTCTTTCAGTTCCTGTTGTGCCACACTCCAGTTTCTGGGCAGCTGCTCCTCATCTGATGACTCCTCATCTGAGTTAGTTAACTACACCAAAACACATGGAATCAAAGAATCAGCCCTCTTCTCCGTGGCAGCAAATTTCACACCAGAGTTACTGCATCAACTCAAAGTACCACAATTAAAAAATATTCAAATATTTTACCTCTGAAGATGCTTTGTTTGCCGGCTGCTTCTTCAGCTCTTCTATCATTTGGTTTGATGACTCTTTCTGTACAGGTTTCTCTTTTTCTCTTCTATAAAACAGTTTTGTATTTTTATAACAGCCATTTGTAATAGCATCCATGTTAATGACGATTTAGTACTAGTTACAGAATCAACTGCATCACTGATGGATCATGCCTACATTCAGAAATGTGTAAAAAAAAATTTTTTAAATCATTTAACTATGGACTTGGCCAATTATTAAATGTATTTAAATTATCTGCTGATACTAATCAGGCTTAAAGAGACTCAGAGGGTCTTAGCATTTTGCAAAATTTATGTAATTCATAACAAGACAATATTCTTTAATGAAGGATTTACAAAAAAAAGAGGAATAACTAAGATTCACAGATTTATCTAACAGTGGGTAAAAACAGGACAGGCACTACTGTTTTAAACAAGAGCATTTCTATACAGGTTTTATGCACACCAGAAATGATAAAGAAATGTGAATGGTTATACCTACTTGGGCAGCTGAGAGCACAGTTTAGGGAAGATTGTCAAAATTGAATCAAGCAGGATAAGAAAGTTACCCAGATACATGGGGAATGTATCCTGGAAAGAGAGGATGTCCTGGCATATTTCAAGATATGGAATATCTTGTTTGCTGACCGAGTTGCCCCTGTGTCGTCATATCAACATGGCGGCTTACACAGTGAACAGTAATCTATTTCATACATATTTAAACATGTTTATTTTCTTAAATGTATTAATAGTTATAAATGTAATTGCACGTGGTCGATTTAGAGAATGCCATATCATGATCGTGAACAGTATCCCAGCATGCAATATCAGATTTTTACAAGACTTGTTAGTGTCTTTTGTTTGTTTGTAGTTTATTTGCCTCTCGAAAAACGAATATCGCTATGGATCTACTAAAATATTTCAGAAAGCTTTTAATTTGGTTTGACTAGTTCGTGTTTCTTGTTTGTTTGTCTCTCGGAAAAAAATAACCTCACTCCGAAATCTGCTCAAATATAAAGCAACAACACACAACAGGGTGTTCATGGAGGCAGCCATGTTTGTTCCGAAATGTGGCAGCTCGGACGGGAGATTGTCGGACGTGACGTCACTCGCCGAAGGCTGCGGTGTAACTCTCAGAATCATCCGGGGGAAACAGGTGGAATTTATTCAGTTCCACAGATGACATTGTGATGTGGAACTGGAAATGTGTGGAAATATAAAGGGCAAACTCCAGCTTGAATTTAAAAAGCTACTTTGGCATTAAATATCGGGCAGTAAATCACCTCAGCCAGTTTAGAAATGCAGATGAAACGCAAGCGGAAAGCAGCTGCCGGTCACATGTGGTTCTGTTACTGAGTGTTCTTTTGTTTTGTCTGAATAAACATTTTGAGCTGTAAGGAAGTGCTTAACATAGCGAACCAATAGCTATCAATATTGAACATTTGACATCGCACTTGGTTGGACTTAGAAGTATTATAAGGTAAGTATATTCGCGGTGACAAATTCTCCACAACAGTCTGAATCATTTAATTTAAAAAGAACTAACCAGGATCGATCTGATACAATTACAGGACGCGAGGGGACAGCAGACAACTATTAGAAATACTTTGAAATTCAGAACTAACAAACGTTCGGATCAACTAAACTAAGTGTATAGATTTGCGTTAATTGCTGTGTATCCTGGCCGGTGTTATGCCGAAAAAGGCATCCCTGCCATAGAATGCATGCCAGTGTTCTGACGAGTTGAGCTTTTAGTGGTTTTTGGGGGTTGGGGTTTTAGGGGGTGTTTCGGGGGTTAGGGTTTTAGAGGTTTTTTGGGGATTCGGGTTTTAGGGGTTTTTGGGGGGTTAGGGTAAGGGTTAGGGTTAGGGCTATCGATTAGCACTAAGGTAGCGTAACTCGACAAAGTAGCTCAACTCGTTTCAGATCAGCGACATATCCATCATTTAGACACAGGGATGCATTCTACGGTAGGGATGCCTTTTTCGGCATAACAACGGGAACCTCTTTCATATAAGGGGTCAGTCGGAAATAGGATTATGTCCCATACAGGATCATTCACAGCAGATTAAAAACCACACGTATCTCAAATAAGCAGACGGCTAGTCTGCAACTACACCGTCAGAGGATTCGTAAATGCGAGTCGATCGAGTTAGATTTGATAAGCCCAACAAATAAAATAGTCCAAAACATAAACTGACACATTTCCAGTTATACAAAATCACGATGCTTACATATGCTTACTTACTTACACTATATACGTGATAAGAATTTCCCAAGGCTGCTTTAATAACAAATTCACGCTCACATTCAGGTGGACGTCGGTTCATGTGCTGCCATCTATAACGAAGTCATCTTGCTACACATGGAATACGCATCAAATAAGGAGGCAGTTTGCCAGATAATCACGATAAATAACATTCAGGCTTTTTACTCTGACATGGCAGCGTTACTGCGGCGTAACAGCACTCAAGCTGAACTCCTGCTTTTTGTAAAAGGTGACCCTGCGACATCTAGAAATAAAACTGTCTTCAGCTCTTCCTCTCGACCTACGCATATTAACATATGACCCTTATATTGGTCGCATTGCGGCTCTCCATCGTAAGAAAGATAGGATTTTCAGGTCTTACGAAGAAAATACTGGAATGTGTGACACGGCAATACAACTCCGTCTAATAATTAGAACAATAATGGAGAACTGCATACATTTAGAATAATACAGGCATATGCCCTCATTCATTTGACTTACCTTTTCCATACGACAGAAACGGACAGGCGACATATTTAACGTGGATGCAATGTTCTCCGGACGTGGACAGTTCTGGAAAAAGCTGACACAACCTTCGTGGGCTTGCGCAGTCCCTCCTGCCTATTCAGCCACCTTCTCCCCTTTCAGGCCCGCGTCTAAGGCGTCTGGAGCGGGAGGACAGGCGCCGTGATCTTTTCAAAGCTCAGGGACGCGCCACATGGCCGCTTGCATCATCATACACTCCGCCTGCCCAATGAAAAAGCGGCGAGCTGGACCAAAGATGCATGTGCGTATATATGCAGGGGGCGGGGCGAGTGTAAAGAGGGGCGGAGATAGTGGGAGGGGCGACTAGAGTGGGCGGGTCGATATGGCTTAAGATGAATGGGTGTGTGTGCATGGGGCGGGGCGAATGTAAAACGGTGTAAGGGGAGCGGAGTGTGGATGGCCGAGCCCTGACGTCATCCCGGATTGATTACGGTCGGAAATGTCCAGCCGGACACGCAAACCTGTTCATGTACTTAACCATAACTTACACATCAGCTCCAATATTAGATCACAAAGCCATTAGTTTAGTACACATCTATATCCTAAAAGTACGATGATGTGGACAATTTCACCCAAATAACATTGCTAGAAAAATTCCAATCCATTTTCTGAAACTGCTGAATCCCAAGTGGGGTCGCGGGGGGGAGGGGGTGGGGACCGGAGCCTATCCCGGGAACAGTGGGCCAGGCGGAGACCAACACTGGGCAGTCGCCAACACATGCTACGAAAATTCTCAGTATTAATTAATAACTAAGTATTAAATTAAACGGGTTTTAGAGAGATGGAAAATCACTCTGAAATAAGCTGATATAATGAAGGTTGCTGACTGATAATGAACTTCTATCAAAATCGCAGACGGCAGTTAAACTACCACAAAGACCTTCGATAAGTTCTATACTAGATAATCATTTGTATGATTAAAATAAACAAATAAACTCACCACATCAGTCCCTCATTTTAATATCGTACAAACACTGTTTTGTTACACTTTTTATTCTTTCCACATAGTAAATGGAGAATGAAAGCGTCCATTAAAGTAATCCCGAAGGTTATCTACGATGCCTGTTTCTGAATCTAACCCTAACCCTAACCCTTACGTACTTTACGTCACCCACGAATACACTAGACTGACGTCAGCTTCTTTGTCTAGGGACGGGAATGACTTATACCTAAAGTGTGCAAATCGTAATTAGATTAAATGCTCACTGTCGGTGCTATAGAGACACAAGATCCATGTTATTCACTGCTACCATAAGTCCATAACTATATACCAACTATCGTCGGTTTATTTAATGGCAATGTAGCAGTGATTTCCAGGGCATCTGATACACATTTCATCATAAGGTCGTGTTACAAAACTAAATACAGCATTTACGTGTAAATATATTTCATTATTAGTGTACTGAAATGAGTAGACACACTTTCATTCCTGAATAATCTTGTACTTGACAGGCCATTGTACACTGCCTGGCCAAATTGTTTCCACAGGCTTATGCAACATCTCAACATTTTTTTCACCCAGATTTGCATTAAGATCTTGTATCAATGATAGGTGAGTTGAATCACTCCATAAAGTCGTCTTCAGCACAGCTCAGAGATTTTCAATGGGGTTAAGTTAAGGTCAAGACCCTGTGGTATCCAATTCATGTACGAAATTGATTCCTCATGCTCCCTAAACCACTCTTTGACAGTTTGAGTCCCATGAATCTCGGCATTATAGTCCTGGAATATGTCCGTGCCATTAGGAAAGAAAAAATCCATTGATGGGATAACTTGGCCGTTCAGGAGATTCGGATAACCTGGCCGTTCAGGAGATTCGGATAACCTGGCTGTTCAGAAGATTCAGGTACTCAGCTATTGCTGCATAACATTGCTGAGCTGTAATAATGGTCCAATCATTGGCTCTTAAGTACTTGCTGACTTAAAGTCAAATGGTGACAATTTTTTTGGCCGGGCAGGATATATATCATATTTAACAAAATATTTGCCCTTTATTCATGTATATCACTATATATCAGTTGACTTTAAAATGTAACAGCTAAGGGTAAATCAGCATTTTATTCCCCCATTCACATCACGCACCTACACATCCGTTTCCTAAAATCATGTATGCTCTATTAATATTTAGGGTTTGAGACTTTATTTCAGGTGTGGTGCTGAGGCAGTGTTATGACCCTCTTTCGAGGGAGTCTAGGGGTAACATAAAAGAAATAGGAAAATGAAGCACAACGAATCTATCCTCTTGTGGTTAATAAAGTTGTGTAATAGACATTATTTATTGTATAGTTTATTTGACATGGACAGTGCACATTAATAAACATAAAATGTAAATGTGCCAGAATTAGCCCAAGGGGGCATTTTACTTCTGTTGTCCATGGACCGATGGTTACAGGTCAAATACATAATGCACAACGACAAAGGAAGGCATTTCACAAAGCAGGATTTCTTGCTTAGCTGGATAACTTGTCAGACTAGTCTGAGCTACATTTAAGTGGACAAAGATAATAATCCATTTAGTCCAGACTACCTTAAATCCAACAAGTTATCCGGCTAAGCAAGAAATCCTGCTCCGAAATACCCCCCAGAACAGAACAAGCACTAATAACTTTTGGGATAGGCTAGAGCCAAAATAATGAGCAAACACCGGTACACTGAACACTGCCCTCCCATGTGGCAGATGAAAACCTTACCACAGCACCACTAACTAATCATGGAATTACTTCTCTAAAGAAATGGAAAACAAAACAATCAAAAAAATAACAAAGCCAGTAATGCCAACCAAAGATACAGAAAAATAACTAATACAAATAGCTTTGTGGAGAAAAATGGCGCATTGAAGACAAAGCTAACCATTATCAATGAAAGTGATCAATGAACATGATCAATGAACACCCAAAAAGCTCATTACATGCACGGACAGTGTCATTTATCAATAACAAAAAAGAAAAAATACTAGAATAGAGATACTTTATTCATCCCCATGGGCAAAGTCTATATTGCTCTATTGTTATATTGCTTGGGGGTCCAGCATAGAGTCAGCCAGCACCCCTGGAGATGGGGGTTAAGGTCAGCCAGGTTAAGGGCCCTGCTTAGGCACCTAAGCACAGCCTCAGTCTGCTGGCTCTGAGATTCAAACTATCAACCTCCTATTGAAAGACACAGGGTCCTAACCTGCTGAGCCACACTCTATCCCATCCGTCCCATTCCCTTTCCATCCCATCCGTCCCATTCCCTTTCCATCCCATCCCGCCCCATTCCCTTTCCATCCCATCCGTCCCATTCCCTTTCCATCCCATCCGTCCCATTCCCTTTCCATCCCATCCCGTCCCATTCCCTTTCCATCCCATCCCGTCCCATCCTGTCCTGTCCTGTCCTATCCTATCTTATCCTATCCTATCCTACCCTGTCCCGTTCCGTCCCGTCCCATCCCATCCCATCTCATCCCATCCCGTCCCATCCCATCCTGTCCCATCTCATCCTATCCTATCCTATCCTATCCTATCCTATCCTATCCTTCCCTGTCCCGTCCTGTCCCGTCCCGTCCCATCCCATCCCATCTCATCCCATCCCGTCCTGTCCCATCTCATCCTATCCTATCCTATCCCATCCCCTGCCTTGCGCCCTATGCTGTCTAGGATACATTTCAGGCATCCCCACAGCCCTGACTAGGAAGATGAATTAGCATAATTTCATGCGCGAATTTGTCCATTGAAAAATGTGGAACTATTGACATTACTAAGGCAAGAATAACACTGTAACCAGTAAATGTATTAATAATGCTACATTTGCACGTCAAAGATAACAGCTGGCAGTCTTATGGCTCAAGCCTGTACATTATGTTCCCTTTATAGTCCAATAGATATATTTCTGTTGAAGCAGCAAAGATTTTAAAATGTGAAATTCATTATTCTCGACTGATAAAGAATTTTTGCACTTTGTCTTCTTGTTATCTGAAGAACAGCTCCAACTCAAATGTACTTATCTACAAGGGCACACAGCGTGATCAAACATGTATTTCACCTAGATGTAGATGTTCATCAGTCTCGCTTCCATGAACAATAATGTCTATTTTTGCATTCGTGATGCTTCTGATTTGTTCAAACTTTAATCTCTCAAGTCACATCATGTGACATGCACAAGAAAAGACATGTTAATGAAGCTACCACTTTTCCCAAATTAATCTTACACAGGAAATAGCCATTATTGTCAATGTGTTCTAAATACGCAGAAGGCCACCCCACAGAACACTGTATGTGTTATCCTTTTGTAGGGAAGTGCACATGCTCCGTGTATCAGAGATCGATCTTGTCGAAGCACAGCTTGCTTTTACTCGCAGGCAATGTCGAGTTTTATATCTTCCACCATGAGTCAATAATTAAATATTTTCAGTAGGGATTATAAGAAGATTGAGTAATTTTCCGCTCTGCAAACTCTGCAAACTGTAAGCCTTGCAAAATATATATATAAGAAAACAAGCCACACCGATTAGCTTATGCAGACGTATTGTATTGCAGAATACCTAAAGGCAAGCAACAGGGCAGCCAGTTCTGGTCGTCTCCTGCCCTTTCCCAGCAGGTGACCCTTTGACCGACCCTAGCAGAGTAATATCTCCGGCTGGACTTCGGTCTGCACACTTTGTCAGGAGGTGGCACTGGACCTCGTTTCCTCATCTTGGGGTTGGGTGTTTTTTTTCTTGCTAACAATTTCATGGTCCATGTCTCGTTCACAGAGACGCCTACAGATTTCCCGCATTTCCCGCTCAGCCTCTTGGCAAGAATATATATATTTTTTCAGGTTTGGACTGATCAATGTATTACAGGATCAAATTAAAATGAAGTAAATAATGGTACTACATGGGCATATTTACGGTGCCACACAGGCAGAATCAATATTGTCCCCTTCCACCTTTCTGTAGCGCCTTTGGCCTTGTTCTTGCGTGCAATCGTTTTGGGCTGCTTTCAGTTCATGTGTTCATTAAATGATGTCACCTTGTCACACTCAGATAGGGGCCATACAAAGACATATTAAATTCATCCCACCAAACTCCTCTGACAATGAAAACCACGGCCTACGATCAAAAAGACACCAGCTGGTTTTTGATTGAAACCACTCGAGTGGATATAAAGCAAAAATAGCTTGGAAACAAAAGAAATATGAGAAGATTATTCCCAAGAGCAATTTGCCTGTGTCATGTTGTCAGAATGTATGAGATGGGCTTCATGCGGGGAACAGTGTTCATCAAGTTATTCTCAAATGAGTTTATGTGGGTGTAGAGTAATTAAACTGAGTTTGTGGAGGGCTTTATGGCCTTTTGTATTTCAGTTTTGTCTGGTTTCTATTCAGAAATGGACCTCTTTAATTGATTGATCCACACTCTCAGAGGAGATCTTCTACAAATACCAGGAGGGGAACATGTCACTGAATTGCTTGTTCAGTTTAAGTGCAAAATAATTTTAATAGGCATGCATAAAGAATCACATTTCTGATACCGTTCTAATTTAAAATAGCTCAATAAAAAAGAAGTCACAGGGTAAAATACATACACTGCCCTCCACAATTATTGGCACCCCTTCTAAAGATTTGTAAAAAGGGTTAGTAAAAATCCACCTTTTGGTGAAGTAGTTTCATATCACACTGAAAAAATTAGAAAAATCCAAGCTTTCCTTAAAATAAATGTATTGAAAGAAAAACATCAAGAAATACTTATTTTCAACAAAAACACATGTGCTACGATTAATGGCACCCCTGCTTTTAATACTTTGTACAACAACCCCTTTGCCAGTATTTCTGTCTTCTCCTATAACATTTTATAAGGTTGGAGAATACAGAGCAGGGCATCTGAGACCATTCCTCTTTACAGAATCTCTCCAGATTATCCAGGGTCCCAGGCCCTCTCTTCTGCACTCTCCTCTTCAGCTCAGCCCACAGGTTTTCAGTTAGGTTCAGGTCAGGGGACTGAGATGGCCATGGCAGAAGCTTGATTCTGCTGTCAGCTAACCATTTTTGTGTTGATTTGTACATGTGCTTAGGATCACTGTCCTGCTGGAAGATCCAGTGATGGCCCAGCTTTAGTTTCCTGGCAGAGGCAAGCGAATTTTGATTTAATATGTCCTGGTATTTCAGAGTCCATGATGCCATGAACCCTAACGAGGTTTCCAGGGCCTTTGGAGGAAAATCAGCCTCACAACATCACAGAACCTCCACCATGTTTTACAGTTGGGATAAGGTTCTTTTCATTATAGCCATCCTTCTTTTTACTCCTTGAATGTTTATTGCCAAAAAGCTTAATTTTTGTTTCATCAGACCATTGAATTTGGTTCCAGTCAAAGTTGTAGTAGTGTTTCACAAACTCCAGGTGCTTACGTTTGTGGTTAACTGACAAAAAAAGCTTTTTCTGGCATACCTTCCAAATAATCTGTTAGCATGAAGGGGGCGTCAGATAGCTTTTTCAGAGACGTGGTAACCCCAAGATTTTACTTGGTCTTGTAATTCACCACCAGTGATCCTTGGGGGATTTTTTTTGCCTCTCTTATGATCCTCCTCACTGTACGTGGGGGTAAAATAAACCTGGGTCCTCTTCCAGGCAGGTTTGTAACAGTTCCAGTTGGTCCACTTTTTTATTATTGCCCTAACAGTAGAAATGGGCATTTTAAGATGAATAACTATTTTTAATACCCATTCTCTGACTTTTGGCAGATAAAAGCCCAACCGGCACAGGATGAAATTGTGGAGAATATCCCAGACTGTATTGCACGCTAGTCTCCATGGCCAGGAGCATCATGGTGTCTCCCAGAACTGAAGGCCGCTTCCCTTCAGTCATGTAAAGGAATACAAACACAGTTTAGTGGATTATGGCCCTGCAGGAAGCCCTGTTATCTACCCACAAACAACCAGGATCTCTCCACAGATGGGCAACAGATAGTATTTTCACACAAAAATCTGTGAATGCAATCAAAAAACTAAAACTTCCAAAAGTCCTGTATTTTGTTTGGTTACTTATGGTTAAGGGCTGGGTAGAGGTTGAGGTCATCATGTTGGGGTTAGAGTTCTCCCCATAGAAATGAATGGAGAGTCCTCACAAAGATATAATTACAAACTTGTGTGTGTGTGTGTGCGTACGTGTCTCAGGGTTCTGTGCAGGCCAGTCAAGTTCTTCCACACCAAACTCACCTAAATATACCTTTATGGGCCTTGCTTTGTGCACTGGGGCACAGTCATACTGGAACTGAAAAGGACCTTCCCCAAACTGTTCCCACAAAGCTGGAAGCATTGAATTGTCCAAAATGTCTTGGTATGCTGAAGCATTAAGAGTTCCCTTCACTGGAACTAAGGGGCCTTTCCCAATGCCTGAAAAACACCCCCATACCACTATCCCTCCCCCACCAAACTTTGCAGCTGACACAATGCAGTCAGGCAGGTAATGTTCTCCTGGCATCCGCCAAATCCAGACTCATCCATCAGACTGCCAGACAGAGAGGTGTGATTCATCACTCCACAGAACACGTTTCCACTGCTCCAGAGTCCAGCACTGCATCCGACACTTCACATTGCGCTTGATGATGTGAGGCTTGTATGCAGCTGCTCAGCCATGGAAGCCCATTCAGTGAAGCTCCCAGTGCACAGATTTTGTGCTGGAGTTAGTGCCAGAGGAAGATTGGAATTCAGTTGTTGAGTCAACAGAGCATTGGTGACTTTTACGCCCTGTGCACCTCAGCACTCGGTGACCCCGCTTTGTTACTTTACGTGGTCTGTCACTTTACGTGGTCTGTTACTTTACGTGGTCTGTTACTTTACGTGGTCTGTCACTTTACGTGGTCTGTTACTTTACGTGGTCTGCCACTTTATGGCCGAGTTTCTGTTGTTCCTAAATGGTTCTATTTTGCAGTAATACCATTTGCAATTGACTGTGGAATATCTAGCAAGGACGAAATTTCAAGAACTGTGACAGTACCGCGCTTGAATTCACTGACCTCTTCAAAAGGACCAATTCTTTCACAAATGTGTGTAAACCTGACTGCATGGCAATGGGTCTGAATGAAACACCTGAATTCAATAATAGAGAGGTGTTCCAATACTTTTGTCCATGTAGTATAAGTACACAGTGATGTGTTTATATATCAGTAAATAATTTTAAAATTGTCTAATCCTTGTTTGGGGACAGTGTCCTTTGGACAGACAACACAAAAATAGAGATGCAATGTCATGTTGTTGAAAATCACAAGCGCCTCATACCAACCATCAAGCATTCTGCTGGAGGGGTAACGATTCATGCTTGTTTGGCAGCCAAGGGACCTGGACACTTTCCACTCAGGGAGTTTGATCACAAGCTCTCCTTAATAGCAAAGCATTCTAGAAGCAAACGTGAAGCGTCCTATCCAAGAGCTAAAGCGTGGCTGAAACTGAGTCATGTGACTGGACAGTGATTCCAAGATCACCTGCGAATCTACCACCGAATGGCTGAAAAGTCCTGAGCTGAGCCCCAGTGAGATGCAGTAGTACGTGGGACCTTATGAGCTCTGTACACAAACGAATGCCCTAAGTTGACAACAAACCGCAGCAATACTGGAAGGAAGTCAACATTTTGAGAGACTAATACAATCATAACATTATTAGCTGAACTTTTTTCCATATGGAAAAAAAATATTATATATAAATATTATATATCAGAAGCCCAACATTATGTTTACTAATTCTATGCACTTCATTTGAAGTCACAATGAAGAAACATAATTGCAACTTCATAAAAAAAGTAGTAAATTTAGTACTAATAACTACAAGGCTAATTCCTGAGTTTAGTCTCCAAAAATGATCTCATTTGTAACATACTCAAAGGAACAACCGCTGCCCTCTAGAGGATATTGAAGCATCTCAAGTCAAAGACAATTTACTACCATACTAAGTAGTGTCTTATCATAAAGTTCTTTGCATAACATCTGTATTATTATGCATTGGTCATTTTAAATACAAAGTTCGGGCTGACTCACTAAAAATCTTCATTTTACATAATTAAAGGAATTCCTGTCCCATACAGCACAATGGACCAGCTGGTTTCCCCGCTGCGTATTACTTCCTGAGTTGTTAGTGTATGGCGTTTGTACCGTATTTCCCCCATGTTTTCCCTGGGTGATGTGGTTTCTTACCATAGTCCAAAGAGGCATCTGTGAATGACTGATTGAGGTTTGATTTTGTTTTTTATTTGGTTTCATATTAATGCTCTGTGAAGGCTCTGTTTTTGCTGTATGGTTCCAATGATACATTCTTCTATGGTACCTAAAACCAGCACTTATTGCAAAACAAGCGGCATCATTCCTGAGCACCTATTAGGGTCTGAACAGTGTTTAAAACTGATTTTTGTGACCTATCACTGCAGGTGCTAAAAAACACGCTGACAATTCACACCATCAAAACAATTCTGCTTTTTCCTGTGCATCAGCAGTTCATGTGTGATGATTTACAAGCAAACCCTCTCGGTAACAGAGACACTGTGAATCTTGGTATTTCCTTAATGTGGCAGCCTGTAAGTGTGCACCCAGGTATGCTTTCAAGGAACAGGGGCGGTGTATGGCTCTGAAGGCTGGACTGTACTTATGTGAAAAGTAACTGACACATGTACTCGAGCTCACACTTGTACAAATGCTAAAATAAAATTGTTCCAGGGACTGAAGGGACTTGGTAATAATAATAATAATAATAATAAAAATAAATAATAATAATAATAATAAAAGATAAAATAAGGCTTGTACCTGACTGTGAGTGCTTGCATGTGTTCTCTCTGGAAGATGCTAGCAAAATTGTTAAAACTTCATAGTATAACTGCCTATATTGACATAACTGGTTTATAAACTTCTAGACCAAATGAGATGAGACTCCCCATTTCAGGACAATGAAAAAGGCTTTGCAGGGGACATATCGTTCCTATTTCAGGGCTTAAAGGACATTCAGAGCCATCAGAAGGGATACAATGCTATTGTCTTTGCAGAATGTCATGGTCTCACGCCTTTTTGTGGTTCAAAGCCCTTGTCCCCAATACTGATGTCATCAAACAAAGCCAGACCAATGACAGTAACGCGAAAAACAAAAACAATCACACCCAATGTCCCAGTTTTATATTCTTTTATATTAAAGAAGTTGAATTACATTGTTGGCTTGTTTACATTGCAGAAAGTCACTCTGTGGTGTCGATGGGAGCGTAACAAAAGGAGAAGGCCATTAAATAATAGTTGTTCTGCAGTTTACACATGTAAACAGAGCTACGTCAAATGGCCCGTCACAGCAATACAATACACTGAGTAACTATACATAGAGAAAACATGTGCGTGCACACACACACACACACACACACACACACACACACACACACACACACACACACACACACACACATACACAATTCTATTCATATCTTTGTGGGACCATCCATTCACTTCTATGGAAAAACCTTAATCCCAACAATGACTACTACCTTCACCCCCACCCAGCCCTAACCTTAACCATAACCTTCACCCCCACCCAGCCCTAACCTTAACCATAACCTTCA
>JAODKC010000036.1:15076192-15093315 GCA_026777985.1 Mormyrops attenuatus | reverse complement strand
GTTAGGGTTAGAGTTAGGGTTAGGGTTAGGGTTAGGGTTATATCCCTCATTACTCTACCCCTGCTGTCTGAATTGTGCTCCGCCTACCCTGAAGTAACTCCACCACTGAGTGCTTCCTGGGGGGGGGGTGTATGTGGGTAGCAAAGATGCTGGGAGCGTTTATGAAACTCTCTAAAGATTCCACCTAGATCTCCCCCATGCCATTGGCCCTGCTGATGAATAGTTTTGGCGTCATCCTATGTTATATTTTATGACCCATGATAATAGTTTAGGAGGGCTGTAATTTGAAAACTATGAAAACAACCCCAAGGAATTACTGCTGGATTTTTTACTCACGTCTCTTTGCCTTATTCAAAGCCTATAATAGATGGAGTTGACTAAAGAAGTAAAGATAAGAAATTTAAAAACCTTTTTGAAATTTCTGGACTGCTTTTCTGAAAGAAGTGGATTTTGGCAGCGTGTGATAGAAAATGAGGAATTATCATGCTTACGTGTCGTATTGCTTCAGGAATTTGGGTCTACGTGTGACTTCAGTACACTGTTATATTCCCAGCTGGGACTGGCCAAACGTTAAAGATACAGGATCTCTGTATAAGGAGGAGGTTACACGAGCAAACTTCAGGCGGAACTGGAGCAGAGTGAATCATTGATATTCTTACACAGAATGAACATCAATATTCATTTTGCCTGAAGAAGGTCAGAGGTGAGAACTGAAACTTGAGAAGGGATGTAGCTGTAGCTGTGACCTGTACCTAAGACCTCTAACAAAGGATATGTGTGTTTCATTCTTTTCTATCAAAATCACCCTCATGGTCAGGAGTTACAGCATTTCTGTTTCTACACATAGTGCTGAATACCAGTAAGGCACTGGGATTCAACTGGATTCAACTTTCCTGACAGTACTCATTAAACAGAAACACATCAGAAATCAGTACATGAACATAATTAAATTTTGGAGGAAATTTTCATTCTCGTAATATAATAAGAAACTTTATTCAAACTTAGTTAGCCATGATTGATGATCTCTCTTTCCACCCCATGCCAAATGACAGCTAAGCCTGCAGACAAGGAAAACTCAGGTCATGTGGCTATATGGGAAAACAAAAACACTTTTTGCACACAACAGATAATTCATTCCTTATTCAGTGGAAAAATCTTAGTTTGAAGCTTCAGTTGGTTATTGTTTTCAGTTATTGCATTTGAGTAATGTAGCGGTCTTGACAAGTTTATATATTCATGTTTACGTTTACTAATTTGTCCAATGTCTTTGCCCAGAGTGACTTAGAAAATGGAAATTAAAATGAGAGTTTGTAAAAACAATAACATCCCAAGTAAATATAGTCAATAAAGACCTCATTTCCGACTGTGCTTCAAAGAATATCTTGCGCTAAGGATCATGGGATCTGACCTCCCGCATTGTGTAGTGGCTCACTGGACAACACTTTGACCTTGTGTGTGTGTGTGTGTGTGTGTTTGTTTGTGTGTGTGTGGGGACTTGGCATGTTCTTCCTGTGTTCATGCAGATTTCCTCTAGGTGCACTGGTTCCCAGGGTTTCCTGCCCTCCAAAACACACAGTTTGGTTTGGTCTCTCTACATTGCTTATACTGTATGTGAGGGTGTGAGCAGGGTCCAGAAACTTCACATCCACAGTCACAGAGTGCTCAACTGGTTCTTAGAAACACAATAGGGTTTGGATTTGTAGCTTCTGGACTTGAAATGTTCAACACTGGGTGTGAGTGTATGAATTGGGCATCATACTCACGGATTCTCATGCTCTTTGCTTCCTGGAATAGACTCTTGGTGTCTCCAGTGAATAGGTGACTATGGAAAATGGATGAATAGAAGACATTCCGTCTAAGTAACTTAAGACGTTCTCCAGTTATGGTAGACAAGAGAACCATCTGACAAGAGGATAGGCAGCAAAGACAAGTTGTACTGGAGTAGGTTTGGGGTCTGTGGCTGTGTCCAAAGATGGTGGGTTTGAATCCTGTGTCTGGTTCTGTAATCAGAGTCGGGCCTCGGATTAAGGCCTTTGAGGCTAACTGCTGCAGCACCACCGGACCTTATCTGACCCCAAGATTTAATCACTTGTCTCAGACAAGCATGTCTGCTAAATATATCAATGAATATTACAAGGAGATATAAAAAAACCTTTAATTTAGAAACTGATAAAGGGTAAAGTGGACCCATTCTTTCAATTGTATGATGTAGCACTGTTGTTTCACTGCCAAGCCCTCAATGACCTTCCCCCCGTCGCAGACATCCAGTGAGGGGAGACACTCTATTCGAATCTCAGGGCTTAGCACCATTGACTTCCGTGCTGGTTTCTCCAAAAGACCCACTCTGGACTTCAAAGTGACTTCAAGCCGGCCTGTAAAAGGTGAGTCTTACTTATCATACAGGGCTACCCAGCTGTCTGGAATTTATGGATGCTGAATAGCTAGCATTGTTTTTTGAGGTAATTTCATTGATGTCCCTGTTCCTCTGTTCCAACCCAGGCATTCCCACCTACATCCTGTTGAACACCACCGGAATATCACCCCCAGCACGAGCCGACCGCCTGGAGTTCCTCAGCATCGCCGGTGGGGTGATGAAGACCGTACCCATTCGCTACTACCCTAATCGTGAGCCCTTTGGCATTTGGAACATCACTGAGATCATCCCCCCAGTAGAAGCCTTCTTCCTCAGGGTCACAGGCTACGACAAAGAGGGCTTTCTCTTTCAGCGGGTTTCCAGCGTGTCATTTTCCAGTATTGTCCCAGGTCTGTCCCTCCCTGACTAGGTTTAGTAAGGTCTCTATATGGAGTAATAATTGTCAAATTGACAATTTGGAATATTGGAATATTGACAGCCTGGTGCCACAATGTCCAGTTAGCTTTCTTTCAAACTGTTCTATCTGCTACATATAGAACGCTCACATTATTGTGTCCTTAGTCTTTTCCGGCATTTCTGTCTGTAATTCATGGACCAATGTGTTTGAATTTTCTTGTACCACTTACCCTCCGGCCCACAGATGCACCCAAGGTGACGATGCCACGGCAAACCCCAGGTTATTACCTACAAAAAGGCCGTATCTCCTGCCAGGTGGAGAGCCTCATTCCCTTCACGCTGCGGTTCAGCCGAGATGGCATCAGACTTGGGGAGGACCAGCTCTTTAGGTAGCGATACTAGCTGGGGAAAGTTTCACAGTTACCCAAAGCGAAAGTAAATTCTCAACCAACCTATTCATTAATGTTACAGGGAATCATTAAACACCTCTTTTGAGATTGAGCGAGTGACTTTGGAGGATGAGGGATACTATGAATGCATCGCCATAAACAGTGCCGGCACGGGTCGGGCTCAGACCTTCCTGGATGTCTCAGGTAGGCTGGTCATTCATTTTGCCATTGGAAAAGAAAACCCATAGTCACAGTGTCATAGTGTTTTGGAGTGTTTGAAGAGCCCAGTATACTTGTGTATCAGTAACATGCCCAGTAGTCAAACGCTACTTGTGTCATAGTATGAAACTTGTACAAGTCCATCCATTTAAATAATTGGTAGTCTAATTAAGACTGAATCAGTCTGCACTAAATGGTAATTCTGGGGGCACACTCTGGGCAAGCCCATTACAGGCCATTACGTATTTACATAATTAAGGTAATTTCAAATTCATTGCCTGTGTTTACACTGTGGGAGGAAGCCATGGAAACCCTGGAGATCCATGGAAACCCTGGAGATCCATGGAAACCCTGACCACTATACAGAAAGTGTGCAAATCACTCGCAGCCCCCGAGGTGTGAGGTAACCGTGCCACGGGTGCCAGTCGGGTGCCAGTGTAGGCGATTATCTCAGAAACCACAACCGACCATGCGCAAACTCGCTGGAGAGACGTCTCGGTAATGACCGAGAGCTGCTGAGCTTTGTGAGTGAACTCTGAATGAGTAATAATGGATCACAGGTGTGGGTTCGCTCTCGGACTTACTGCCAATTCCCTCCACAACTGACTGCTACCTCTCTGAGCTCATCAGGATTTTACCTGCTGCAATGTTTACAAAATGTTTACACTGAACCTTTGCTCCGTAACCGGTTAACCAATGCACAGTGCAGTAGTACACCAATCCTAGCTCTGATCCCATTGAGTGGATTCCTTTGGGAAAATGTAGCAAACATTGGTTTAAATTAAGCTCAAAGAAACAAAAATGTGACTTAAATATACACAACGGCGACATGCCTTAAGAGTTAAGGGCTGGAATTTAAGCTGAGAGCCTTGCCACAAATTCCTGTTGTGTCATCCTCATTTGCTGATACTGTAGCAAAGTATTTAAATGTGTGATTGGTAGAGACCAAAGCCGTGTAAAATTTCTATGGTCGGGACCTTTGCCTCTACACAGCTTGTTAATCTTTGAGGTTGTGAAGTGTTTTTATTGGATTGGCAATGGATTAGACCACCTAGGTGAGAGGATGGGAGGAAACTGGGTAAAAACTTCAGCTCCAATATGCCCCAATGTACCCCTTACATAACTTCAGATTTTATGTTATGAAGTTAAAAAGAGCGGCTAGAATTAATAAACTCAGACCAAGATTTGTATGAATTAATTTAATGTTGATTTAATGTTAATTTGACACATACTTCTTACAGAGTATTTTAAAAAAGCTTTATTGAGCCAATATAATTTTTCAAAGTTCCAACTATAAAAGTAAGAACCACATTTATGTTCATAAATCATAGCTAACTTTAAACTAAGAATTGTATGATTCTGACTTAAATAGTCTACCAGAGACTGTGGGGTGTAATTTATCCGAACGTGGTACAATTTAACTGGAACATTCTTCTTTGTACTTTTTGGAGCCTGTAGATTGAGCATCTTTTAGGGGTTAGGAGAAAATCTGTCAAAACACGTAGCCCCATTTACATTACAGGGGAAATACTTATGTATCCAAATGTAAGTTTTAAAAACTAATAAAAAATGAAGAATGACCTAAATATTTATAGTTCAGTAGCTTCTGCCAGCTTATGCCTGTTTTACATCATCTTTAGGTGATGATTTTTCATCTTCCTCTATCATCTACTGCACTTTAGCAGGGTCATGGCCGCTCATATTACTTGAGTTTCTCTACCTCTGCTTCTTCTAAACTTGTGCTCCTCTTCCTGCTTCTGAATGACATCACCTAAATTCACCAAGCCCCCCCCCCCCCAGAACTCAGAACTCAAACCTTTGTGATGTGATTTGCGATGCAAGGAGGAATGGAAGATTTCAGCTAAAGGTGCAAAAAAACACTAAAGTTATTGCAATAATTCAACAAGTTGACCTCCATTCATTCTCCAGCAAATGATCTGATTTAGCTGAGCTGCCATGTCTAGACTGCGTGTGACTTTGTGCCTGTGAAAGAAGGATTGCTTGTTTGCAGTCTCTGGCTGGAAGAGCAATCATATCATTGTTGGCCCCTTGAGCAAGACCCTCAACCAGAGAAATGGCTGCCCTTTGACCCCAGGCTTTGCTCTCACCTCTATATGTGTGTCTCATAGGAGAGCAAGATGGGATACGTGAAAACTAAAATCCCTGCATACTTTTATTCGTACAAATGGCAAATAAAGTATTATTATCATTACAGGAAGTTAACTCCAGTTCCTTCGTAGCAGCCTCCAATGACCATAACATGCCATATCGTTATATTGCAGAACCACCTCCCACGATCACTGTCCCCGGCAACGTGACAGTATCCCCAGGGTCCCGGGCCTTCCTCACCTGCCTGGTGACCAGCACAGTCCGGTTCAACCTCACCTGGCAGCGCGGTGGCCTGGATGCTCACCTGGAGCCTCGAGTACGCACCATGAGCAACCTTTCCCTGGAGATCTACAGGGTGACAATCGACGATATCGGCTGGTATCGCTGCATTGCTGCAAATGAGGGCGGGGCTTCTTCCTCCTCCATCTACCTCGCTGTGCAAGGTGAGGGCAATTTCAGGTCACTGGGGCCTGGGGCCTCATCCCCGAGACTTAATGACAGGTTGCTATCTGTCTTTATGGACGATGGCTCTGAGGTCACACCCTTCGACTGTTGAACACCGGAAATGTCTTTAGTCTGTACCTCTATGGAACGTCGTTGAGTGGTTTCCATAACAACTGTTTGTTAATATGAGTGATTTGACAGCCGAGTTGAGGATGGTAAAACGTTATTGGAACTTTCCTTCATGAAATCCGCTCTGTTTCCATGTGGCTTCCAGTGAGGTTGCTGTGGGACTTCTGCATTAGGGGTGTGAACGCTGAACCGTACACCATGAGACCTTGTAAGGGAGCGAGCCCAGACAGCTGCCGGGGAAACCGAAAGCTCGCCCCTGGCCTGATTTGAGTAGTGATGAGAGCTTAGCTGACCGACGTACATCTTTACAACATATCACAGGAAATTACATCAGGAGGATACAGCGACGGCACAACGCAGTATTTCATTTTATAGCTTGTTGAGTGTGTGAAGGTGATTTATGTTTGGATTTTTTAGAGAATATGAAAAGCTGACCTTCACAAATAGGTCAGGATTATCTTCAGGGTTTAGCACCAGGGACGTGGCTTACGGAGCAGAATCTTTGGGCCCTATGAGCGTGTGAATGCACGACCACAGGTCACAATCGGCTGTTCAAAACACAATTGCTGGTATTAGTTTTTCTGGAAAGCGTGAATAAAGGCGTGAATTACATTAGACCAAAATGATTGATGCTTCTCAAAATCGATGCTGATTGATGCTTTTCTTAAAAAAAGTATTGATGCTTTTAAAACATCAGATAAGTATTCAGATGTTGAAACCCATTTGTACAACGAGTCTGAAAAATAACTTTTCAATGTGACCAAAAATAGAGCTTGTAGGTTGTCGGCACAACACAGGACATGACAAGAATGGTTCCTCTGTGTTGTATTTAGTAGCAAAGTCATCTCTTTGTTTTTTGGGAGGCGTTTTTGCTACTCAGCAGGGATCGATGGCTGACCCTAACACACAAACACCTCTGAGTGCTGTGACTGAAGCGGCCCCTCCCCTCACAAACAGCTGTTACAATAGGGCTGCCGGCTTTTTAATTAGCACCTAAAGAAAAGCAGATCCCAGTCATTAAACCGGCTTTGAAGTGCGACTGCTGACGACAGGAAGGACTGCGTATGACAGAACAGGACATTATCAGGGTTCATTATCAGGGTCTAAAGACAAGCCCGGCTTGGCACATGAAAGACCCTTAATGCCACAGAGAGGGTTAAGCCAATACTAAGCACCTCATTTGTCATCGGGTTTGGAGAGCTGTGTGCAGTCTGTCGGCATGTTGGTTTAAGTCCTCATCTAATCCTTTAAGCTGAATGTAACAAACCCTGGTATTAGCTTACAGCCCTGGAACTTTTGTGATATCTGTCATTTCTATTTCAGCATTTCTGGAGAACCTTCAAGAGCCATATGTGGGCCTGTACATCCGTTATTAAATCAGTAGCTGCAGTAAATGGATATTTTTGAATTTTGGCAAATATGTCAGTGAGCACTGAACAGTGAGTGTGGCTGCTAATTGTTCCTAAGCTACAAAGGGTTGCAGTAACCTATATGATTGATATTAAATGTTTTTTTAATTACTGCCTCAAATAGCCTCAAATAATGTATGTGTCATTCAAAGCATTCCTCTATAGGACCCTCATTAGCTGCATTTATAGCAGTATACAAACATCAGAATGATCCCGTTCGTTGTGGTGTCTTTCCCGATGGATTCTTGCACCTAAGCGGAGCTGAAAGCTTTGTGGGTGGCCAAGGTATGTCATGCTAAAGATTGTCACAGAGCACAAACTTTTTTGGCACTCAGTGGAGTGGCCTAACTATGGAAGAATACCAGTGTCACTGGGTATTTTTAGGCAGCCGTACTCTGCTTTGTATACCGTGCTTGCTGGGGATGGTGGATTCTGAGATCCTAGATCTCTCTCCAGGAGAACCTGAGACCTTCATCCTCTCCCCATGTGATCATGATCTGAAGGAACACCAGAGCTCCACAGAGGTGTAGCTGGATAGTCCTTAATGTAACGCATGACCTCTCAGGACATGGAACCCATAATGAATCACTTGGCCCTTGCCGATTCCCGAACTTACAAGTATTTGGAAGTGATATTCCTTCTTTTTATCTAATAAAACACTATGAAAGCAGGAAAATGATAAATGATTTGCAGTGAAATATACTTGTTTTAAAAAATAACATTTTCCTCGCCTATCAGGTGTAAATTGACAGGTATATTTTGGGCATTAATGCCCTTTAACTATCATATTTCAATGCAAAATATATAATTGAAAGAATCATTTTGCCTGTGATTTAATAAGGCTTGTAAAATTGGGTGCTGTTTCTTAGCCATGATTTCTAAATATTGGGCAAAAAGTTGATTTTTTCTCAGCAAGGCTGTATAAAAAATGACAGAATTTAACCTAATCATGGCTGGACTTCTATGCATTCATAGATCAACTGTAATTCATAGGCAAAACATCATGTTGGAAAGGAGAAGGAGAAGACATCTAACATATCAGAGATACCTTTGAACTCTCGATAGATCCTCCGCAAGTGACAGTGGAACCCCGCAACCAGACGTTCCTGACAGGGAGAGAGGTCCGTGTCCGGTGCTCTGCTAAAGGCTATCCAGCCCCTCGGATAGTGTGGACCCACAATGACATTTTCATCATCAGTTCCAGCAGGTAAGCACTTCCCAAAACCGCTTCTCATTCTTGTTCCTCTCTCCAGTTGGTGGCGCTGCTGTCTTGTACCTGCGACTCATTACATTGTTTTTTTTTTCAAGGCACCGCATGACGCCGGATGGGACCTTGATTATCAAAAACATGGTTCAGAAGGATGCTGGATCTTATGGCTGTCTGGCCAGCAACGTTGCTGGGACAGACACACAGACATCCATTCTGACATATATTGGTGAGTACTAAGTTCATCATATATTCATCCTTTACAGCAAACTATTCAAATCCTTTTCGAGAAAAGAGCATGTATATACCCAGGTGGTGCTGGGCTTCAAGTGGCTCCTGATTGGTTCTGTGAAACCAAAAAAGCGCTATATAAATATAATATTTATTCATTCATTCATCCATTCATTCATTTACATCCATACGATGCTCTTCTGTTTACAGAGTCTCCTCAAGTCAGAGTGGTACAGAGTGAGACTCTAACTGGTTTGGGGGAGACCACGGTAATGGAATGTATAGCTGTTGGGATTCCACATCCAGAGATCAGGTGGTACAAAGGTGAGGCTCTCTTCTGGAAAACCTCACTCCTAGTCTCCTACCTAAAGATCCCAAGGTCAAAATTAATTGAAATCTGGATGCTTCTTTGTTGGTCAGGTGACCTTCAGCTGAGATCAACCTCATTTGTAAGAACAGAGCCTGGCCAAGGGATTTTGAAGATCGAGGAAACCCAGGATACGGATGCTGGGGACTATACTTGTGTTGCTACAAACGAAGCAGGAAGTGCTGTGGCCAAAGTCACCCTTGATGTGGGCTGTAAGTGTACATTGTGCTCCATATGAGTCACAGTGCAACTGAAAGACTCAAGACTCATTGTTCGTCTTTTCCCCAGCCTCTCCTGAGTTCACACACAAGCCCACAGACATCTCAGCAGACATCGGCTCAAACGCCACCTTACAGTGTCGAGCCCAGGGCTACCCTGAACCTCAGATCAGCTGGCGGAGAGAGGACAACGGTGCCCTCTTATCCCGGCACCATACGCACAGTTCCATCACTCAGAAGAGAAATGGGGACCTACTCATCAGCAGTATGTAGTTCTCAGCTTGGGCAGACTGTTGTGTTTTACTGCAGCGCAGCCCCCCCGAAGTCTGCTGTACAGATGTGATTATTGGTCTCTGTTTCCCCAGAGTCATAACCAGTTGGGAAGAAATTGGCCAAATTCGGTGTGTTCTGGCTAATGACATTTTGCTTAGCAGATACCCTGGTTGAATGCTAATTACATAGTTTTCAGGTTCACTTCTATGCAAAGATATACTGGAAGGTGTTTGCTGGGGACTTTCAGATTAATAACGGAGCCAGTCCTATTCCCAAGATAAACCAGCAATATTTCAGTCTCTAGTCTAATACCCAAAGACATTGCATTAAAGGCGTATATTAGTTACGAATTACTCTCTGGTGTCAATGCTTATGGAACTTGACCTTTTCTGGACTTCTCAGACATTTGGGTGGAAGATGAGACCACGTACATCTGTGAGGCTTACAACCAGTTTGGGAAAATCCAAGCGAAAGCCTCTCTTACCGTTACTGGACTTGGTAAGTGATTGAATCTGTTGTGTTTCATTTTATATCATGGTCAACTTTCAATTTTAAATGTTTACATGTGGATGAATGCTGAGTCGCAATGATGTGAAGATAATTCACATTCTTCACTTTTCCTCTTATCGGTGGTTTTTATTATTTCAATCTGTTTTATTTATTTTAAAGGTACTGTAATAAGGCTGGATTCTAGGAGAAAAGTCTTTCTGTGGACAGAAAGCAGACTTCAAATATTCAATTTCGAATAAACCAAACTATTTACATGGTCTGCCAGTCAAGGATGATGTAGTAGGTCGTTATTCTTGAATTATGTATTAAATGCTTTGAATTCACTTTTTAAATATGGGAACTTTTATGTTGCAATGAATGCATGGCCACTTTCTGGCAGCTTTTGAAGGGCTGGAGATGTCAGTTTGGCAGAAGTAATGCAAGGCACCAAAAGCCACGGCTTCTGAAAAAGAAATGAATTATTTGCCAGGCCAGATGTGCTTGATACATTTGGCCGACATTTCTTCATTTGCATGTTTCTGGGAATTGTTCAGCCGTATCAAAGAATCAGAGGTATGCAGGCCATCCTATATCTTTAGGTGATCAAAGGGATGGATCTGCTAATTCATACCTAGAATTTTTTATCTCTGCACTTCAAAGTCTGTGCAGGCGAACTCCTGCCATACCACAGGACTCAATGGATATTTCACAACCTCATTAACTTGTAAACAAGCCCATTGACTGCAAAGTTCTTTTATATGGAGCAAAGGTGACACAGCGCTAGAAATCGATGCCTCTCTCATTTGCTTCTTTAACAAGGCCAGTTTTTGTGGTTTCCATCTTTTATTCAACATGACAACTCTAAGTGTTATTTAACCTGATTGTTTATAGCATTGGAGTATTCGGTCTTAACTGCTTTATAACAAATAACAAAATAAAACCTCAAAATATGCATAAGATGGAGTTTAATGTTTCCCGTGCCAAGGTATATGTTTGCCATTTCTAGCTATGGAAAAGATGTCAGTATTCTTCAAGTGATGAGAGATTTAGACTAGTCAAATGGTTTATTCTTGACATTTGGTCTTTTGATAGGTTAGTTTAGGACAAGCTGGTTCTTGTCAGCCTCGTCTTGGTAGCTCTGCACAGTGGAGAAGATCATGTACTATTGAGAAGCTTGTACTTGAGTGCAAGAAATGAAAATAAGAAAAAAAAAGTTTTATCTGTCCAGCTCTTATCTATTTGGTGTTGGGTTTTCTGTTATCATTGCATGCAGCAGATGTAAGGATCTCTCTTGGTGGATGTTGTGCTCCACATGACAAATGCTCTTCAGCAATAGAAGGGATGCAGCAGCTTACATGGACAGAGACCTGCCTGTCTGAAAACCTGTCTTCGTCGTCATTACCCACCAGGACCAGACGGTGACAGTTTTTTTTGCATGTCTGTAGCTACACAGTTTCGTTTGTTTCGCTAATCAGCTGCTGGAGACAGAGGGCCAAGTTTTGGGAGCCCTGGGTGAACTGAGGCAGTGTCGCTCATGGACGGCGTATAAATACAGCTGAGTGTTTATAGCAACCAGGCATCTCAGGCAGTGGCTGGTCGTCGCGAGAAGATGTGGAAACCATATGGAGGCCTGAGCGAGGGGGGGGAGTGTGTCGTAAACCACGCAGGGCTGGAGAGCCGTCTCATAAGGCGTGAACCATAGGCAGAGTAGGTTGGGACCCACTGGGAATTGAGCAGACTACAAAATTTATGTTTGCATGTCTGCATGGGTTTAGGGAATTATTCTTGTACCAGTGGAATATTGCCCTTATACAGCATACTGGTTTAAGGGCCAGACCACCAGGGACTCCACTTACACATGTTGCATAAATTATCAATTCTGAGCATAAGTCCCTGATACTTGTGTGAGTGAATGGTGTGTGAGTGAATGGTGTGTGTGTGTGAATGGTGTGTGAGTGAATGGTGTGTGAGTAAATGGTGTGTGAGTGAATGGTGTGTGTGTGCCCTGCGATGGGTTGGCACCCCATCCTGGCTTGTTCACTGCCTTGCACCCATAGCCTCTGGGATGGACTCCAGACCCTTGTGACAATGAATGGATGGATGGATGGATGGATAGATAGGTCCCTGAGACCCTCCCTCTGTAGAGGAGTGTTGCTAATGGACTCCAAACAGAAAGTGTCGACCACATTGTTCCCTTGGTGTCGTAGTGAGAATGGAAGGTCTCCATCGGCTCAATTAGAATTTTCAAGACGTGCCAGAGACCCGCACTCGCATTGAGGCCTTCCTGTGAACATGTGGTCCCTATGGCTGTTCTCTTCTTGTTACCGCAGCTATAACAAGCTCATGGATATTCCAACAGCTGTCCCTGGGGATGGATAAATTAGATCCCCTTGAACTGTTGTTCAAAGCAGCCAAACGACATGTCATAGCATCTTGGATATTAAACGTAGCACGGGCGCCGAGGCATATCATGTAGGATTTATCTGCAAAGCTCTTTTTCTTTACTTGCAGTGTCTCCAGTCATTGGCATCAGCCCAGGTACCATCAATGTGATTGAGGAACAGCAAGTGACTCTGTCCTGTGTGCTACTGGCAGGGAACCCATTACCGGAAAGGCGCTGGTTCCGCAATGGTGGTTTGGTAAGGACGCAGGGATTAACTCATGGAATGGGAATCATGTCCAACTTGCTGACATGGAACAATTAACCGTAGGGAACACACAGAATCACATGCTCAAGCATGAACCTATCTATGCATTCTTACCCTCATTGTGGGGGGTGGTGGGGGGACCGGCTCATGACCAAGTTTGATGACCATGTAATCCTGACTTCAGAGTTCCTCACGAACTTGTGAATATTCTATGTGTTTATTCTCTGTGTGACACAAATAAGCATACATGTTAATCATATTGTGTGATGTATGCAGAATGCATGCAATACTTTTTAAATGCCTCTTTGAATGTATTTGATGTCGTGTTAAAAGAATGTATGCAAGCAGTCCTAAAAGTGCACTGATCTCCCCCGGTCAGGTGCTTCCCAACCCATACATGACCCTGCGTCGGGATGGCAGTCTGCACATCGAGCACGTCCGCTTGCAGGATGGTGGTGACTACACCTGCCTGGCACAGAATGTGGCGGGCACCACCAACCGCACCACCATCCTTGGAGTCTACAGTATGTGGTCGTGTTACGCTGCGGCCCTGCTTGCATCAAACGGGCGGCATCTCTGGAATCATTTGACTTGAAAACTCAAGCCTACTGTGTGGAGGGGCTCTAGTGAATTTACTTTTATTGTGAAGCACTTTGAGATTTTGGTAATGAAAAGTGCTATAGAACTTGAAGAGAATTATTATTATTATTATTATTATTATTATTATTATACCTGCAGCAGATTGCCTTCTCACCTTTGTTATTCCTTAACTTGCGCTAGTAGCTTCTGGAATAGACTCTGAAGCCCCACAATCATGAATAGGACAAGCGGGTATAGAAAATGGATGGATGAATAATAATAATAATAATAATAATAATAATAATAATAATAATGTACACATTGGTTATATATTTGAGCTTTTTCTCCTTTATGGTTTCTCCAGCGCAATTCTTTTTATAAGTACATTTGGACATATCCAGAAAATCTAAAACAGCTGCAGAAAGTAGCACACTTTTTAATCTGATGGGGCCGAGTGGGGGAAAATAAAACATTCTGTGTTTATTGAATTCAGTCTTGCATCCAAGCACCAGCTCGGGTCCGCAAACGTACATCATTGGCTGTCGTTACCGTATCTGCAAGCCTGTGTCTGACATCAGTGCTCAGTGGGTGTGTACAGAGAGAGAGAGAGCCAAAAAAGAATAAATAAAAGGAGAGGAAAAGAAAGGGCGTTGAGAGCCAGTGCGTTTAACACACTTTCATGGGGAGGTAGCAGTTGCGCGTCGCATGAAGCGCAACGACCAAGTCGCTAATTGTTAAATCTCCGGGCCGGACGCCTGCTCAGAGTTTCCAGCACTAATCGGTCCTGCAGATGCTTCAGAGTTTTATGGGTAAAACAGCCAGTGAGAGATGGGAAGAGGAGTGTTGGGCCTGTGGGTAGGGGGTGAGTGCGCCTTGAGGTGTGCATCCAAGTGCAGCCTTAGTCCCCGGGCTCCCACGCAAACTCTGGACGAACCCTCCGGTGGTCAGCGCACCAGAGGTCCCCAAGCTTCTCATCTGGCACCCAGATAGAGCATCCATGGCCACCATAGTGCTGTGAAATCAGACACAGGCCTGTCTGCCTTTCCGGGTGTTTCCTTCCCCGTTATCTTATCCTCTCGCACCTATGAGATTATTGCTGATATGTGCGTTAAGTCAGACAAGTAGGACTGCCAAATTATTTATTGTAAATATATTTGTGCCTCCTTATAAATTGAGGTCAAAGCGAATAGCAGCTGATTTCACAGGGGTGTGGGGGCGCGGTGGGGGGGATTAGCGCCAATAGGAGAATGAATGAAGCAGATTGAAATTTCAGTGCTGTTCATACAGTGACATTTCCTGCTTTGGTTATTGTACAGAGCATGCCCAGTGGAGGCTGGGGGTGGGGGTTGTTTGTTCTCCCTCCCTCCAAGGGGCCCATTCATATTCAATTAGTGCTTGGAAAATATCTCAGTCAAAATGACAAAGCATCAGAAGTTAGAGTACTGCTTCCCACCAAAAACACCAGGTTAATAAATGCGGATGCCTTCGCCTAATACAGATGCAGTTGTCAGGTTGGGAATTCCTGGCCGCTGAAGCAGTCACACTCTGTGTCTTCCTTAGTTTCTCCAAGCATCCAGCATGGACCTCAGGTCTTCAGCACCATCGAGGGCACGCCCATCTCGCTTCCATGCCGCGCCTCCGGTACCCCCAAGCCTGACATTACCTGGTCAAAGGTAAGGAACCCAAGCTCATCCCCAAGCTCATCCCCAAGCTCATCCCCAAGCTAACTAAAGAGCTTCTTTGATTAATGCTGCCACACATCGTGAACGTACGACCTTCTGGGATGTGAACCTCAAAGACTGGTTTTCTAGTTCTAACATACGGTGTGGTTCAGCCCCTGCCATGGGTCTAAAGCATCTAGAGAAGCCCTTAGTGTCCTGTATACAGAAACACGTTTGACCTTCTAGTCAATGGAACTGCTTACATGCAGATTTGCAGTGTGGTTCAGTTGGTAAATCATAGTCACATCTAACCTGATGAAAAAGGCGTTTATGATATACATATTCTTTTTCAACAATATAATTGCTGAATCTAGTGGGAAGGAAAAAAGATCACTGATCAAACTTCTTAATTGTCCTATACAGCTGGCCTGGAGTGGGCTGAACATTCAGATTTGGGTGTTCTGTCCAACATTCCTGTCTCACACCAAACATGCATCTTCCACGTAGAAACTTTCTCCGACGTAGGAGCCCTGTTTGCTTGGTACAAGAACATGGCTGTTGTTTCTTCTCGATACCTGCATTTCGTAATGCATTTTTATCCCTGTTTTATTTCATGGTCTGGTTTCAGCAATGACAGCGGCACATAATGAAAACCAGTGAAAGTGAATATGTGCTTGAGGAATGTGTGTGTGTCTTTTTTCTTCTCTTGGTAGGCACATTTATTTCTGTGACTTGTAAAATTATATGCCATTAAAGTGAATGGGACGTACAAGGCCAATGAAAACCTGTTCTGTTAAGTTCTGCACCAGCTGCAGTTATGGTTCCTTCCTCCATGCACCCACTGAGGTCCCCTTCCTGTGATGTTAGGGTCCATACACTGGTGATGTCACATTTTGGTGCCTCTCAATTTTTGCCTGTCGTAAAAGAATTTGGACTTCTGACTTTATTGATGTTAATAGCCAAAGGTCTCTTTAAGTTGTATTTTTTGGGAAGTGAAGAAACGGTGACCTTTGTTTCCCTTTTTTGTCTGTGGTGCCTCCCAGAGAGGCGAGCTGTTGGACCTGAGTAGTGAGCAGTTCTCCTTGGGCCATGACGGTACCCTGTATATAGCCTCTCCCACCGGCAATGAGTCCGGAGAATTTGTCTGCACCGCCACCAATCCCGCTGGATACAGCTCCAGAAAGGTCCAGCTGACTGTGTATGGTAAGAGGCAGCACTCTCTATCCTTGTCAGGACCCCTGATTGAACAAGCAGCATAACGGCTGGGTTAGAAGCACACAGGGATGCCTGTCGGCGCCTGTTCATTCACTTGTCTGTACTTTTTTCAGTGAGGCCTAGAGTGACTGGCCCAAACAGCGGTCCTGATGGCTCTGGCAGGCCGGTGGAGGTGACGGTGACTGCAGGCGAGGACGCCATCTTGCCGTGCGAGGTCCGAAGCATCCCCCCTCCTATCATCAACTGGGCCAAGGAGCGGCAGCTCATCTCCCCCTTTTCCCCCCGGTAAGCTCACTTCCTGCTGCTCCCCTAGCTCCTCTCCGCCTAGCTTTTACGCAGCCAGACCCTTGTCCGTCGGGCCGCATCAGACAGCAGATGAGAAGCTGCCCATGCTCTCAGCGGAACAGCTCTTGCACCATCGTGCCTGGGAGCGAGACTCTCCCAAACAAAAGGAGACATTTGTTCTCCTGCTGCTCTTGGCTTCTCACCCAGCCCTTTCTCTCAGAGTGTGGAGTTCTGACTGGGCCTACAAATCACGTCCATGTGTTTCAGAGGCATGTTGAAGCCAAGTCGGGCTTCCCGCGGCCTTCTTTGGGGCCCCAGCACGCTTCTGCGAAAGTAAACGGGGCTGCCGTGTGTCCGTCTGCAGCAGGGATGAGTCCCAAAGCCTCTGTGCTAATTTCAGGGTGTTAAAGTTCCACAGGCTGCGGAAAATCAGTGACATGTGCGATTTTTCTTGCAATGCCTCATGGTCCAGAGAGTCCCC